>OX388205.1:29553600-29960600 GCA_947578815.1 Epinotia ramella
GAAAGCGTGACCTGGACTTTTTTAAAAGTTTTAATATGGTAACATTATTAATCTGTCAGATGCACGTCAGTCTTTGGTTCATCATCATCGTCATCATCATATAAGCCGAAAGACGTCCACTGCCGGACATAGGCTTTCGTTTGCCAGACTCTATCAGATTGTAAATAAACATTCGTACGACCTTCAGACCCAGGAAATTCGGATGAAAAATCGACACCGGAACAACACTGTTGTGAAATGGTTTACAGCAAATAACTTACTGCTAAATTCCAAGAAAACAAAGTGTATCAGATTCACTTTACCTAATGTCAAGCAGGTAAACAATACCAAGATCGAATTAAAGGGCGAGGAACTGGAATTTGAAGATATAACAGTGTTTTTAGGTATCACCTTGGACTCAAAACTGCAATGGCATGCGCAGATCGCCGCCCTAGCCGGAAAACTTAGTTCGGCAGCCTATGCAGTAAGACGCATAAGACAGTTAACGAACGTTGAGACGGCCAGGCTGGTGTACTACAGTTACTTCCACAGTGTTATGTCCTACGGAATCCTGTTGTGGGGGAAGGCGGCAGATATCCAGACCATATTCGTGCTACAGAAACGAGCTGTACGCTCCATATACGAACTAAAAGCTCGAGATTCTCTCAGGGACAAATTTAAGGAGGCAAACATTCTTACTGTAGCATGGCAATACATTCTTGAGAATATCATGTATGTGCGGAAAAACCTTCATGAGTTCAAACTCAACAGTGATATCCACGACTACAACACCAGAAGTAAAAACAAGATCGCAGTGAAGGCCAGTCGTCTCCGCAAGGTTAGCACGTCGTTCGTGGGGAACTGCATACGTTTTTACAATAAAATACCCACTGAAATTGTTAATTTACCGTACAGTAAATTTAAGTCTCATGTTAAGAGTAATTTGCTAAGCAAGGCGTATTATACTGTCAACGATTTCTTAAGAGGGGGCGCTCCGCGAAATCGGGGTTCTTAGATTGAATATTTACCTATGACAAACTAAAGCGAATGCCAGGAAAAAGAACATACCAAAACTACATCATATTTGCAATTGAATCGTCTGAACAAAACCATACAAAACCAAAATTGCCTCGATAGAAAAGAACCGCCAAAACATGTCTTATTTTTACTCAATTTCAATAGTGTGAGGTTCCCGTGCATATAAATTAAGTAAAAGTTGAGTGTATAATAGCTTTTCACATTACCTAATGAAAGTACTAGCGGGGTATTTTTATGTAGTCCCTTTTCAGACTTATTGAGGTGAAACGTATTTGGCGTATAGGCCTTTTTTATTTAGCGCGATACCCTTTCTCCCGTCGCGTGTTTCGTGCGGTTCTGTATATCTTTTGTTGCCGTTCGCGGGCGGAGTCAGTCGTAATCGCTCCGCTGAGACGAGAGGACTACGTTCTGTGCTCTCACGACAGCACGATGAACATAATTATTTCAATAATATTGTGACCCAGTATATTCGTCCAGTGAATGAACGTATCATTACATTCCAGTAGATATTTTGCTACATTTTGAAATAATATATTTAAAAGTCGACCTTAACATATAGATCTTAAAGTTCAAAATACAACTATAAGATTACGCATCGATCGGCGGGTGACCGGCTTCTTAGAATAATTTGTGCAGTACATGCAAAACTAGACGAACATTTTTCTGTCGATCGTGTATTTACTTTATGAAAGATTATCACTATCACTATCACTACATAGTTAGTATAAAACAAAGTCGCTTCCCGCTGTCTGTCCCTATGTATGCTTAGATCTTTAAAACTACGCAACGGATTTTGATGCGGTTTTTTTGAATAGATAGAGTGATTCAAGAAGAAGGTTTATATGTATAATATAGTATCCGTGCGAAGCCGGAGCGCATCGCTAGTTGAGAATAAATCCGGTTATTTCAAAATCGATGTCTGAGAGGTCTAAATACGAATTCATAGTCAGAAATATTTCAAAAAGTGGTCGCATTATTTAAAATTTTTGAAACATTCGTTGTAAATTAATATGCGCGTTTTTTTAAAGAACAACATACATTGGCAGGCTTCTCGAGTGTGAAGATTCTAGAAATGATGTCCATTTTGAATTCCAAGATGGCGGACATTGCTTTTCGAATTTAAACTTTCGTGAGACGTGTTGAAACAGTACTAATAATTACACGGTTCAACTCACGTATTAAATGTCACTACGGGCGACATGTTTCGAACTCTTCGGGAATTCTTCTTAAGGATGTGTTTTCGCGGCGGTGTCGCTTGAATCTTGTCGTGATTCAAGCGTCACCGCCGCGAAAACACTCATCCTGAAGAAGAACTTCCGAAGTGTTCGGAACATGTCGCCCGTAGTGACATTATTGACATTGTTTTTCTTTAAAGTCATCACGGGTGTCGCTTTTAGGGTTATCGAGAGTGCAGATTCCAACAATTATTGCCTGCGAACTTGGACATTTTGATATTAAAACGGTGAACATAATTATGCACTTTTTCTTTAATATGTTCAAAATTGATAACTAAAGGGCCAAAGCGTCTCCATTGTCTCCAAGTACGAATCCGAGATCAGAATTGAAAAATTTGGCCGCCACACAGTAGAGGCCTCAAAATCTGACTTTCATAGACATGATCGAAGTTTTCATAATATATTATAGTTTTTTTTTAATGCTACTAATAAATTCACGGTTAAATTCACGTATTAAACGACACGACAGGCGACATGTTTTGATCATTTCGGGAGTTCTTCTTCAGGATGAGTGTTTTCGATGTTTGTTTTGAAGAAGAACTCCCTTAGAGTTCGAAACATGTCGCCTGTTGTGACATTTAATGCGTGAATTTAACCGTGGATTTATTAGTAGTATTTTAGACATGTCTCACAAAAGTTTAAATTCGATTATAGCTTTTTTTTGCTTTAGGCTTTTACTAGCCATTATTATGCTAGCTCACAACCCTTACGTGATTTAGTAAAAAAACGGAAGGCCATATTTCAGTTATAGCTCCGGTGGTTTTTTAAGCAACAAAATGTAGGTAGTGGTATTCCTTGGGTAATTAAAGTAATTTGTACTCTATAAAGTGAGTGTTTTCGCGGCGGGGTCGCTTGAATCTCTTCGTGATTCAAGCGACACCGCCGCGAAAACACTCAATCCTGAATAAGAACTCCCGAAGAGTTCGAAACATGTCACCCGTAGTGACGTTTAATACGTGGGTGAACCGTGTAATTATTGACATTTTTTTTTCTTTAAAGTCATCACGGGTGACGCTTTTAGATTCCAACAATAGGGGCGTAGACACTAAATAAAAAAATGTGATATTTTCTCGAAGAAGGATAAAAAAATTAGTCAAATGGAGAAAAAATCAACGCAAAAGGTTAAATAATCACGAAGTTATAAGTGTCGAAAGTTTTAAGAAGGGATGTGTTCTGTCCCTTTTTCGCAAAACGCAACTTCATATGAAACGATGACGCTGGAAGAATGTGACGTCACAGAAGACGGCAACGTGCCGCGCGCATCGTGGTCGGCGACGCCGTCGACGCGGCCTGCCGGCAGCATCCTGTAATGTGACGTCACACACCGTTTGCGTTTTCTCTCTCTAACAAGCAATATTAAAACGATTGTAGCTTCGTAATTCTTTGAGATATCTGAATGGGATTTTCATCACTATGCATATTTTTTTGCCTTCTTTCTTTTGCAGTAATAATAATTTTCGAGTGCACCCGAATTATTGCCTGCGAAGTTGGACATTTTTATATTAAAAAAAGTGAACACAATTTTGCAGTTTTTCTTTAATACGAGTATGTTCAAAATTGATAACTAAAGGGCCAAAGCGTCTCCATTGTCTCCAAGTACGAATCCTAGATCAGACCCCGTATCATGGTCGGCCTTATCACTCGATAAGTGACAAGATAGGGGCATCGTCTCGTTCTATCAAACGGTGTCAGCCAGTGACGGACGCTCTATCCTGTCACTTATCGCGTGATAAGGCCGACCATGACACGGGGTCAGAATTGAAAAATTTGGCCGCCACACAGTGGCCTGAAAATCTGGCTTTCATAAACATGATCGAAGTTTTCATAATAAATTACAGTTTTTTTTAATGCTACTAATAAATTCACGTATTAAATGACGCGACAGGCGACATGTTTCGAACTCTTCGGGAGTTCTTCTTCAGGATTAGTGTTTTCGATGTTTGTTTTGAAGAAGAACTCCCGAAGAGTTCGAAACATGTCGCCTGCCGTGACATTTACGTTAATTTTTTAACCGTGGATTTATTAGTATTTTAGATATGTCTCACAAAAGTTTAAATTCGATTATAGCTGTTTTTTTGCTTTAGCCTTTTACGAGACATTATTATGCTAAATTACAACCCTTACGTGATTTAGTAAAAAAACGGAAGGTCATATTTCAGTTATAGCTCTCAAAACTGACTTACCTACTAGCGAAAATTATATCTTCAAATATAGGTAAGTACTTACAGATTTTGTCTTTCTTTCCACTTATTATAATTATCTATAGGTATTCATCATGTTTCATCTGACTGTCGGGGCATATACTATGCGAGAAGGAGCGGGGCAGCAATAGACGCATCAGCGCGGCAGGTACGGGGCGCGCGGGTGATTTCTGATTTTTCCCTGGCGATACGCCCCCTCTTAAACGACAAAAATGCCTTTAAGCCAGTAGTAGTCTGATTCTATTAGGAATATACCTAAATACATGTAATCATTATAAGTACATACCTACCTGAAATAACTGTACCGTTTTATGTAAGAAGAGAGCACGTAATGCTGTTTCTCGCCGAACAAGTCGCTTAATCTTTGCTATTATCCATGTCCGGTGGCTTGAATATGTCATGCTCGCTTAAAGGGCTTTGCTTACGGTGGCGTCGTTGATCGGGTCGCCACCTTCCCTAACATATGGTTGAGGGAGGCGATGGCTGAGATATGCGTCATACTCGTGATCGGGTGCTGTTTGTGGAGTCCGGACTGTTCATGCTTGCAAGGGCATAGTACCTAATTAACTACTTAAATACTAGTGTTATTATTATTATTATCGTATTGACGAGAGACATCATTCTGATCTTGACACGTTTTATTGTTATTGACCCTGTACATCTCTGACAATATAACATAAACACAATACAACATAAACATATAACATTAATGTTCCTTTTTTTGTTTTGACGCCTAGAGACCGTATACATCTCTTAGAATAATTATTAATTGTATTTGGACGCTCAGAGACCTTATACATCTCTGGAATACTGAATAATAGCATTAACTTCTGTTAATGCTGATACAGATCTTATATCGAATGTAATGGTCATATTTTGCAATGTTGTTTTGTTTACATTAACTTAGTGACATATTACGAGAACAATATTTCTTTGCTATTCCGCTAAAAAAACGTGCTGGTCTATCAGTGAAGATAAGATGCAACTATTTGCGTATAAACATGCAAAAAATTACAGCAAACCACCACCAATATTGACAAAAACCTCGACACGTGTTTCGCCTCCCTACGAGGCATCATCAGGAGATGCTGGCAGGAGATGTTGCTTGCGCCACGTCCACTGAGCAAATGAGCCGCCCGTTTTTTTTTTTTTTTTTTTTTGAACCTGACTGTGGCTATAATAGGACGGACCCAATATAGCGGTCGAATTGCATGGTTGGAGGGTAGCCTGGGGAAAATCCAGGGGGAGCCTCCGGCACGACCACGCGGGAAAGTTTATGCACTGGAATACTCTACGAGTTTGCGCTCCAGTGAGATTGGTTGAACGGTATCAACCGAATCTGGGGTGTGAGTGGTGTCGAACTACTGGGAGTTTTATCGCTGGTTCGCTAAAACCTAGCCTAGCTGAGAAGAGTCCAGCAAGAAACTCAGCTAGGCCCGACCTGGGTCGGACTGACTCTACCCGGTATGCGGCGGTACCGGGACGAATAGGGACTGTATGTGTCTGTGTTGTCGCGATCTCGCGGTGGACGTCCCCGCCGGCGGGAACGCCGAAGTGTACGCGATGTGATGGACGCCGAAAGCGCAGCGTTCCACCTTTCGATGGACGCTGTGATTTCGTCGTCCGGGTCCGTGAGTGTGTGCCTAGGACGCCGGACCGTGCGGCCCCTAATCAGTGAGCGCCGAGTAACGACTGAGGGGGGAGGGATGGGAGCGTAATCAGCAGCCTTCCTAACTAACGGATTCCTATGGTGGGGAGCGTTGTCAAAATAACGTCTGGCAGCCTGCTTAAAGAAACCATACATGGTGCTAATCCCCATGTCGTGGTGCAGGCTGAGGTTCGATTGGTACCACGGGGCACCAGTCGCCCTACGGAGGAAGCGATTTTGAATGACCTGAAGCGGCTTGAGCGATGACATAGGCACGTGAGCAAATACTACACTTGCATATGTCATGATTGGACGAATACAAGTCTTGTAGAGTGTCAGCTTATTTCTAAGTGACATTTTACTAAACTTGTTGATCATCGGCCCAAGCCTTCCTAGAACGAACAACGCGCGGTTGCGTACCCTACGGATGTGGCTACGGAAGGTCAGTTTCCTGTCGAGGGTCACTCCAAGATATTTGGCCTCATTGACCCAGGGGATGGGTCGGTCAAACATCTGGATCGGGGCCACCCGCCTTTCTGTGCTAATGCAGTCAGACGGGTGGAAGACTATTGCAGTGCTTTTTTCCGGGTTGACTTCGATACGCCAAAGATTAAACCAACGGCCTAGGTCGGTGGTTGCCTCTTGGAGGTATCGCCGGATAGTAGCGTACTTACAATGGGTCGTAAAGAGCGCGGTGTCGTCCGCAAACAACCCCAGATGCACCTTAGGGTGCCTGGGAATGTCGTTCGTGAACAACGAGTAGAGAGTGGGAGAGAGCACGGAGCCTTGCGGGACTCCGGCCCGGATGGGGTGTGGGTCCGAGAACGTTCCCTCCAGTCGGTATCGAAAGCTTCGATCACTGAGAAAATCTCGTATGGTGAGTACGAGTCTGTCCGGTATACCGAGCTGGTATAACTTGTATACCAGTCCGTTATGCCAGACCTTATCGAAGGCTTTCGCTACGTCGAGAAAGATCGCACCGGTCTTGAGCCCCTGGAATCGAGAGAAACCGTCCAACACATGCTCCGTGACGCGGTGCACCTGTTGGACGCATGAGTGTCCGGATCTAAAGCCGAACTGCTCATCGATGAGGAGGTTATTCTCAGCCGTAAATCTGAGAATTCTCGTGAGTAGGATCCGCTCATATAGCTTTCCAAGGGAGCTAAGTAAGCTGATCGGCCTATAAGAGGCAGGCGAGGTCCGGGGTTTACCGGGCTTCGCTATCCCTATGACCGTTGCACATTTCCACGCGGCTGGAAAGTGAGCATTGGTCAGCGCGGCATTGAAGATGCCAACCAAAAGGAGGAGAAGGGTTTCGGGGAGAAGTCTCAGGATGCGATTGGATAAACCATCCGCACCCGGAGCCTTCCTAATACGGAGACGCCTGACATGGTCACTGACTTCCTTAACCGACACCGGTAAAATGGGTGAAGTTACGGGGAGACGCGATCTCCTGTCCACCTCGGAATCGACCCTGCTAATATGGGCTTCGTCGGTGTGGAGGAGATTGGGCGAACATTGGGACTCTAGGCTACTCGCAAGGCATTCGGCTTTCTCACTGTCCTCGAACGCGGGGGTTGAGTGATCCGGTCGATCCAAGGGAGGGATGGTCCAACAGGCATCGGATTTGAGAGATCTCGCTAGTTTCCAGTAAGCCAGATGACTAGGCGTTATCTCCCCCATCAGATCCCTGAACGAGTTCTCCCGAAATTCGGCAATTCTCTGTTTAGACTCGTTAGACAAGTCTCTCAGGATTTGTCGATTTTCGGCAGAAGGGTGATTTGAGTAGGTGCGGATGGCGCGATTTTTCCTTGTCACTAACTCTCTCAGTTCCCTAGGTAGGGGTCGGTTTTGGATGTCCTCCGCCGACACCTCCCTTGAGGCCTCGCTTCGTACAGCGTTGAGGTAGTTGGTGAAAGAATCGATCGCTTGGTCTGTCTGTTCGGTTGTAGTTATATTGTCTGGGATGTCTCTAAGCAGGGGGGGATCCGTCTGTAAGAGACCTGACTGCACCTTATCCCAGTCCACGAGTGTCCTGGTTCGGGGAGTACTATTGGGGTGAGGACCTAGTCTCAAAAGGACTGGCCTATGGTCCGAGTCTAGTTCGTGTAACACTTCTATAGAACGCAGAGTTAACGCTACGTTCTTTAGTAGTGCTATGTCGAGTATGTCAGGTCGGTGATCTACGTTATGAGGGAAGTGAGTCGGTTCTAAGGGAGCGAGGAGATCGAAAGGGAGGCTATCGATCAAAAGGTGATGAAGCCGATTGCCGTTGGGATTGGTTGCTACGCAACCCCAGCTAATATGCTTACTATTTAGGTCCCCGGCCACGATGACCGAAGGGCCTAGGGAGGCTAAAGAGTTGAGGTCAGTCAAAAGTAAGTCTCGTTGAGGTGAAAGGTAGGTTGAAGCAATCGATATCGGGGGGTGACCCTCCATCGAGATGCGACAGACCGACACTTCCATATTAGTCAGGGGCGGGGGATTGAGTCTTATGCAATGTAAGTTACGTTTGTAGAAAATGAGCGTGCCCCCGAATGGCCTACCATCTTGCCTATCATCTCTGATCTGAACGTATCCAGGGACGCGAAAAGCTCTAATGCTGGGACGATAAAAGGTCTCTTGGACCAGGAGTAAATCTACTGAGTGATCGCGAAGGAAGTTCATCACCTCGTCCTTCATACCTCTCAGTCCATTGGCATTGTAAATGCCAATGGTAATCGAAGCAGGTTTAAGCTTCTGGGACGTACTATCCATACTAGTAGGCACCGTGAACCTGGCTGCCGCTTGGTGCGGCGAGATACTGTGTCGCTGTTGCGAATATGCGGGCAGTCAGGCCGCTCGCCACCTCCGGTGGGAGTACCTGAATTACCTGCATAAGCGCATAGAGGGGATCTATAGCGGGCCGGCCCGCTTGACTGGCGGCAGGCCCCCATGCAGAGGGGCTCGCCTGAGATTGGGGTGCAGAAGGCGCCGGACAGGGACCTACGGCCGCAGAAGGCGGCGGGTTCCTAGGAGCACCTAGACCTACGGCCGGAAGGGCGGGATAGGTTTGCGGAGTGTTCTGGGGAGCAGCCCAGCCCGCGTTTTGCTTGCGCCCTGAGGGAGGTGAGGACTTCGACTTTGCTTCGGTGTTGCGACTTTTTGGGCGGCAAGGGCATCCCCCATAGTTGGCAGTATGCCCATGGGGGAGCTTGCGAACCAAACAGTTGCAGCACCGTATGCCGTTCGGGTCCTTACTACCCTTTGGGCGCTCGCAATCGCGAGTCGCGTGATCCCCAGCGCACTTGACGCAACGGGCGGGAGAGTGGCAGCCACGAGCGCCGTGGCCGAACCTCTGGCAGTTGTGGCACTGTGAGAGGTGGGTCCTCTTGTTAGGAGTCTCCGCCCTCACAGCCATTTTGAGGACCTCCTTAAGGGAGTGGATTGCTTTGCGCTGGTCCGGGTCGGTGACTACTAGTACGATATCGTACTTCCCTTTCTGCTTATTGTAGAGGCGATGAACCTCCCTGACGGCGATCCCCTTGCGTTTGAGATCCGCAGCTACCTCGTCCTCCGGGATGTCCTTGTGGATGCCCCGGAGGACGGCCCTATAACCTTTCTCTTCGACGGTCAGCCTCCGGTTGTAGGCCATCGACAGCTCGTCGAAGAGACGGGTCAGAGCTCGGTAGTCTTCGGGTCCCTGGACCGTGATGCGCATCCCTTCCAAGGGCGGCTTCATAATCTCCGAACCGACCACACGGATGCCACGCTGGCTGGCTATGGCCATGGCAGTGTGGTACCTATGTGTGTCGATCAGGACACATGAGTCCGGCTTGTCCGGGTTACCTATCGGAGTCGAGCTGGGGGCCGAAGACCCGCCGTCCGTTGCCAAAGCGGCACTACTGGCCTGAGGGGCCTGCGCAGAAGGCGCGGGGGCGGCGGGAGTCCGAAGGGCTTTCTTCGCCGGCGAATCAGCCTTCGGAGACTTCGGCAGCGCACGTTTTCCCTTACGGCTGCTGCCTACGGGTATCCATTCTGACGTGTCCATGTCTTCGTGGTCAGAATACAGGAGTTCAAGGGTCTCTTTGTCGGTCAGTATGTCTCTGGAGGGGCAGCGGGGGCGGGGAGAGCGGTGGCGTGGGACAGCGCGTTCCTCTTGCGAGAAGGGACGCCCCCCAAGGGAGCGAGAACGCGATTGCCTCACGTCTGATTCCGCTGCGGGGAGGGCCTGATGGGCCGGAGGGTTAACTGGGGCAGACGCGGCTGCCTCTACTGCCTTATTTTTGCCCTTTTTGGGCGGTTTGGCCTTAGGGGCCTGGGACGGGGACAAGGGAATCGCAACTGCCGCCGGCGGCGGCGGCGGTGGCGGTCCCATGGTGGCCTTAGGGGCCTGGGCGGTCAGAGTGGCCACCGGAGTGGCCGTATGGGCCTGGCGATGCGAGTCAGCGATTGCTGGGGTGGGAGGTCGCATGGGAGCCGCCTGGGCCGAGTCTAGTTCCTTGCCGTTGAGAGCCAACTTGAGCTGTTGATTCTCAGCGGCAAGGCGGTCGATTTCGGCCTGCATTGCCCGCATGACTTCCTCCATCCTCGCGATCCTGTCTTGCAACTCCATCCTACTAGGTCGGTCGCCGCTATATTTTCCTACGCCTAATGTGAACCGAAAGGCTATCCTGATGTCGGTGTCGAGTCTGGTCCACTTGTCCGCCGTGTCAGTGTCAACTATGTGTGTGTCCTAGCACGAAGGGAGAGAGTCGGACTGATCGTATTACTGGGCTTCGTGGTGGTATCCACCCCACGCAGCGACTTCGTTGGCACCGTTAGGATCCGTCACTGTGCAGCCACTGCGAGCGTGGTCTTTCTAAGGGACTGAGACCCGGGTCTGACTTGAGAAAGTCTTAACTAACGGGTAGCCACTGATGGTGTCTAGCCCACAGCCTCGAAGGACTGCGACCACTACGAGCGTGGATTTCCAGAGGGGCAGAGACACGCGGGTCGACTGGAGACTTAAAAGTCTTAACTAGCACACCCGATGCTTCCACGTGGTAATTGCGATAATCGCCTCGCGGGGGAGCGATAAGAGCGAGCAGGTAGTCGGAGATGATATTCGGGTTACAACAACAATAGGGCAAGAGCGCACTGCTAAGCACGACCTCACTCGACCGCTGCCGCAACCGGAATGGGGAGCCGCCCGGAGCCGTCCGCCATATTTATATTCTGTCCCCTCATACTACCATTCATGCGTGAAAGAGATGGAAGAACACGTAGTAACGGTGATGACGCAACATTCAATTGTTCGTTAATAATAACGCCTCTATTGTTGTACCTAATTATTTCTAGTTGTTCTAGAACACTTAAACGCAATCCTTTTTCGCAAACATGCAAGATGTTGTAAGAATGATTGTCAGACAACGCATGGTTATTCTCCAATAAATGTTTTGCAAAATTAGACTTGTCCGGGTGATTATGCCGGTACGACGCAACATGTTCTTTATACCTAGTGTTAAAACTACGGCCTGTTTGTCCCACATAAACTTTATTGCAATTGTCACAGCCAAGCTTATAGACTCCCGACTTTTTTGCGCTTTCCACTTTCTCCTTGCCATTGCACAGTCTAAAGCGCAAGGTGTTATTCGTTTTGAAAGCCACGTTTATGTCGTTAGACTTTAAAATGTTGTAGATCTTATCAGACAACTTGCCAACATAAGTTATGCTTGCTTTGTACTTTTTAGGTGGGTCCAAAGATCGTGCAGCGTACAGAAGATTGTTTGTCATTCTAGCCCGTTTTTTCCCAATAATACCATCCACGTGAGACTTGCTGTAACCGTTTGAAATTGCCAAATGGTATATATTACTTAATTCCATTTTATAATGATCATCAGAAAGAGGCACTGTCAATAACCTATGTGCATAACAATGAAAAGCAGCTAACTTATGTTGCCATGGATGAGTGGAAGAAGCCGGGATAACTGTATCTGTATGCGTAGGCTTACGGTAAATTTGGAATTGATGTTTGTTATCTACCTTAGTAATCGTTAAATCCAAGAAATTCAGTGAGTTATTCTGTTCTAATTCCTTCTTAAACTTGATTTTAGGATGCTTGTTGTTGATTTCATTCACAAAAGTATCCAGTTGACTCATATTACCCGTCCAACAAATAATCAAATCATCAACATACCGAAAATAATATAAAATATTATTATTATCCACAATGTGTTGGTTCTCAAAATGATCCATGAAAATATCTGCCATCAAAGGACTAAGTGGGGAACCCATTGCCAAACCGTCACCTTGCAGATAATATTGCCCCCCAAATCTAAAATAATTTTGTCGCATACAGACTGTCGCCAATTCTATTAATTCATCTACCTCCCCTGGATGCAGCCTCTGTTTTTCAAAAAGTGCTCTGAGAATGTCTAAAGTATTCAAATATGGTACATTTGTAAACAAACTATCCACATCCAGTGACAAAAGAATAGCATTTTGTGGCACGTTGATGTCTTTGATCCTTTCGATTAAATCCAAACTATTCTTTAAACAATATTTTGGCTCAAAATTAGACTTCTGTCTTATGATACCATTCAACCTTCTAGCCAATTTATAAGTCGGTGCACTCAAATACGAGACAACTGGACGAATCGGGATATTATCTTTATGTATTTTTGGAAGACCATACAGAATTGGTGCTTGAGGATTCATGGGTATGACCGTGTTTTTCTGATGCTCTGTTTCAAAAACAAATACAGAGTTCTTCACAACATTTCTTAGATCTTTCTGGAAACCAGGCGTTGGGTCCTTCCGTAAAACCGAAAAACCATCACCCTGAATAAGATCCATTACTTTCTGGCTATATTGTTCCCTACCCATGATGACTATGCAATTCCCTTTGTCTGCTTTTGACACCACTAAATCGTTTTCATCCACTTTCTGTTGAATAGACCTCAGCAATAACACGTCAGAGTCAGGCGCACTTCTCCTCAATGTACATGTGTTTTTTAATGCATTTGCTACGGTGACCTTTGTATCCATATCATTATTGCTCAGAACTATTGCGACCTCAGCATCCACTGCTAAATTTTCCAAAGCTTTTTGAGACACCTTAGGTCTTAAATTATACTTCAATCCCTTATCTAACAGTTTGACCTCATCTTCTAAAAACTCAATGTCGGTTAGGTTTTTTACACGAGGGTGGAAACTGTGCTGAGTGGTTAGGCCATCACGCCTTTCAGTTAAGTTGAAATCAGTGCTCGACCTAGTAAGCCTATGTAGTTTGTCGATCTGTTTCACATACATTTGGTGCGCAAGCTCAGAAGCAAAATATCTCGCTTTTTGGTCCAAAATATCAAATTCAATGTTATGCAATTTAAAGGAAAGCTCCGAATACAAAACTTTAAGGTGTAGCTTTAATTTATCCCTGATTGAAAACCAAGAACGTGATTCTTCATTCAGCCATATTTTCCGAGCCCTATTAATAGCCACCTGAGATGCCCTACTAGAACTACATACACATACACATACATACATAGGCTTACTAGGTCGAGCACTGATTTCAACTTAACTGAAAGGCGTGATGGCCTAACCACTCAGCACAGTTTCCACCCTCGTGTAAAAAACCTAACCGACATTGAGTTTTTAGAAGATGAGGTCAAACTGTTAGATAAGGGATTGAAGTATAATTTAAGACCTAAGGTGTCTCAAAAAGCTTTGGAAAATTTAGCAGTGGATGCTGAGGTCGCAATAGTTCTGAGCAATAATGATATGGATACAAAGGTCACCGTAGCAAATGCATTAAAAAACACATGTACATTGAGGAGAAGTGCGCCTGACTCTGACGTGTTATTGCTGAGGTCTATTCAACAGAAAGTGGATGGAAACGATTTAGTGGTGTCAAAAGCAGACAAAGGGAATTGCATAGTCATCATGGGTAGGGAACAATATAGCCAGAAAGTAATGGATCTTATTCAGGGTGATGGTTTTTCGGTTTTACGGAAGGACCCAACGCCTGGTTTCCAGAAAGATCTAAGAAATGTTGTGAAGAACTCTGTATTTGTTTTTGAAACAGAGCATCAGAAAAACACGGTCATACCCATGAATCCTCAAGCACCAATTCTGTATGGTCTTCCAAAAATACATAAAGATAATATCCCGATTCGTCCAGTTGTCTCGTATTTGAGTGCACCGACTTATAAATTGGCTAGAAGGTTGAATGGTATCATAAGACAGAAGTCTAATTTTGAGCCAAAATATTGTTTAAAGAATAGTTTGGATTTAATCGAAAGGATCAAAGACATCAACGTGCCACAAAATGCTATTCTTTTGTCACTGGATGTGGATAGTTTGTTTACAAATGGACGTAGTTAAAGGAAAAAGATCCAATCCACAGAAAGTTGAGCAAAAGTTATGGCGGTTTAAAGTTTCAACCGTGATTCCTCAAAACTGGTACATTTTTTTTATAATATATGTTTGGATGAAAATTGAGTTGAGTCGTGTATTATACATTCTTTCACACAGAATTCAGTTAAATGCTATATTTTTCAGGATTTCGACCAAAAGTGGGGTTGGATCTTTTTTGCGAAAATACACTTTTCATAGACCCTTCCTTTTGTTTAATTTTGTAATAAGGATTCACGAAATAAAACTGGCATAATAATCATGTAAAACCATCTCTATACATACATAAAATAAAGCTGAAGATGGTCGAAAGTCTTTACATGGAAGATATTCGAAAAAAAGTTTGCTGGGATACTTAGAATCGATAACAGAACACGTTCCAACAGTTTTTAGAATTTTTGTCTGTTTATCTGTTTGTCTGCTTATGTGAACGCGCACCACGTGAAAACGGCTGAACGGATTTTGATGCAAACTTTACTAATCTGTTGAGAAAATCCCCGGCCAGGTTTTAGGCTATAAAAAATATTATGATAAGGGTGCAAAGGGGACCAAAACTGGGGTTGAACTTTGTATGGGAACTCCTTGAATCCCATACAAATCTAAAAATGCGGGTATAAAATTTGGACAAAACGGCATTCCGCGGAGAATTGAGTATATAGGTGCCAATTTTTTTTATGTAGAAAACTCTCGTGACACTGAAATATTATTGGGAGCGCATAAGGAGCGCTCCCTAAAGGGATATTTTAGGCCTTTCATTCCTACGAAAACCTCAGCCTTCGCTTCGCTTCTTCTTCGCTTGCCTCCCCGTTTACCTTCGGGATTTCGGCCCTTAAGTTTCGCTTGCAAGACACCGGAAGATAATGAGTGTGCTTAGGGGTGATTGCTCACATTGAGAACTGCTCTCAGAAGGGTTGCTTTGGGCCTTTCAGTCCAACAAAATGGCCTTGCTTGCCTCGCCGCTTACCTTCGGAACTTTGGCCTGGGATTTCGCTTGCAAGACACCTGGGGATAGTAAGTGTACGTGGGGGCTCGCCCTCAGGTTTCGTTTGCAAGACAACGGGAGATAATGAGTGCCCGTCCATGAGGGCGCATTTAGAGCGCTTTCTGAAGGAATGATAATGAGTCTTTCATTCCAACGAAAAGCAAGGCCTTTGGCCTCGCTTGCTTGGTGAGTGGCGAGCCGAGGTAAGTCCCGTAGGTGAGTGGCGAAGCAAGCGAGGCCAAAGGCCTTGCTTTTCGTTGGAATGAAAGACTCATTATCAATAAAAAATTGTAAGTGTCCGTGAGGGCTCGCTTGCCTCGCCGCTCATCTCCGGTACTTTAGCCACAGGTCGGTTTGGTCGTTTGCAAGACACCTAGGGATTGTAAGTGTCCGCGGGGGCTTGCATTCGGGTCTTGGGCCCTCGAGCTCGCCTAGGGAGCGGTCTCTTAAAGCATGCTAAAGCCTTTAAGTCCTACAGAAAAGCTCACCCTTCGCTTCGCTTGGCTCCCCTTTTACCTTCGGGAATTCGGGCCTCAGGTTTCGCTTGCAAGACTCTCGTAGATAATGAGTGTCCGTAGGCGCTCGCATTGAGAGCGCTCTCTAAAGGGATGCTTTGGGCCTTCCATTTGAACGTAAAGCTCGGCTTTTGGCTTCGCTGCCACCTGGGGATAGGAAATGTCCGTGTCCGTGAGGGCTCGCCGTCGGACTCGCATTGGGAGCGCTTTATAAGGCTTGATTGTGACCTTTCATTGTTACGAAAAGCTCGGCATTTGGCCTCGCTTGCCTGCCCACTCCCCTTGGGGACTTTGGGCTCCGGCCTTCGGCCTTCAGGCTTGCATTGGGAGCGCTTTCTTAGGGCTTGATTGGGACCTTTCATTGTTACGAAAAGCTCGGCCTTCGGCATCGCTTGCCTGCCAGCTCCCCTTGGGGACTTTGGTCTCCAGTTTCGCTTGCAAGACACCTGGGGACAGTAAGGCCTTCAGCCCCCGAGCTCGCATAGCGACCGCTCTCTAAAAGTATGCTAAGGGCCTTTCATTCCTACGAAAAGCTCAGCCTTCGGCTCCGTTTGCTCCCCGTTTACCTTCAGGTCTTCGGCCCTAAGGTTTCACCTGCAAGTTACTCGGAGGTAACGAGTATCTATGGGGGCTCGGCCTCGGGCCTTAGGCCCTCGTAAAAAAAAATTAAGACCACTCTCTGAAGGTTTGCTTCGCCGCTCAGATTAAGGGACTTTGGCCTCAGGTCTCGCTTGCAAGACACCTGGGGGATAGTGAGTGTCCGTGGGGCTCGCCATCGGGCCTTCGGACCTGGGGCTCGCATAGGGTGCGTTCTCTCAAAGGATACTTTGGGGATCTATATAATATTATAGACGACCAAGTTTATGAGGGTATTTATTTCGATTCGAAGACAATTTGAACTCTTACACGCACAGTATGGAAATGGAATGTTTATTTTCAAATTTGTCAGTAATATCAATATGGTTAAACATAAGAATATCATGTTTAAACCATAATTATACCTACACGTACGAAGTCGCGGGCAGAAGTTAGTTGTTAATATAACCATTTTCCTAAAAATGGTTTATGTGCGCTGGATCGGATAATACATTTACGTATAATGATCCAAGACAATAATACTGACAGCAAATATCGTAATAAAGGCTGCTTTATAGTGAAAACTTCTTTTAATGATTAAAAATAAAGCTAAATGAATTTAAAAAATCAGATTAAAAAAAAAATATTGTAATAGGATCGTTTCTGTTGTTTACTAAGACACCATTGCAGGATTCAAAACAACTCAACAAAACTGATCCAAGTGAGTTGAATCTATTTTGTTGTATATCTAAAAGATTTAAAGAATCTAAATTTAGTTTTTCAAAAAGAATCCAAACGGATTGGATCCGTTTCGTTGAAAATATTAAAAGTAAAACGTGTGAATTGCATTTTCTTAAAAATGGTCCAAGCAGGTTGGATTTCTTTTGTTAAAACAAATGTGAATCAATTATGTAACTGATCTAATATCACTATACGGTTCCAAGCGTTATGGGTCTTTATGAAGGATATCTTTTTTACTCCGTCATACATGTGGGATGGTATCCCATGTTGATTAAAATATGAAAACACTATGTGAGCGGGGCCGTCTTTTTGCTGAATGAAAATATACGCCTCAGAGACCTCTCTGGTATACTTAACTCATGTTTTGGTCATTCTGTGGATTGGATCCTTTTCCTTTAACTACGTCCAAATGTACCATATTTGAATACTTTAGACATTCTCAGAGCACTTTTTGAAAAACAGAGGCTGCATCCAGGGGAGGTAGATGAATTAATAGAATTGGCGACAGTCTGTATGCGACAAAATTATTTTAGATTTGGGGGGCAATATTATCTGCAAGGTGACGGTTTGGCAATGGGTTCCCCACTTAGTCCTTTGATGGCAGATATTTTCATGGATCATTTTGAGAACCAACACATTGTGGATAATAATAATATTTTATATTATTTTCGGTATGTTGATGATTTGATTATTTGTTGGACGGGTAATATGAGTCAACTGGATACTTTTGTGAATGAAATCAACAACAAGCATCCTAAAATCAAGTTTAAGAAGGAATTAGAACAGAATAACTCACTGAATTTCTTGGATTTAACGATTACTAAGGTAGATAACAAACATCAATTCCAAATTTACCGTAAGCCTACGCATACAGATACAGTTATCCCGGCTTCTTCCACTCATCCATGGCAACATAAGTTAGCTGCTTTTCATTGTTATGCACATAGGTTATTGACAGTGCCTCTTTCTGATGATCATTATAAAATGGAATTAAGTAATATATACCATTTGGCAATTTCAAACGGTTACAGCAAGTCTCACGTGGATGGTATTATTGGGAAAAAACGGGCTAGAATGACAAACAATCTTCTGTACGCTGCACGATCTTTGGACCCACCTAAAAAGTACAAAGCAAGCATAACTTATGTTGGCAAGTTGTCTGATAAGATCTACAACATTTTAAAGTCTAACGACATAAACGTGGCTTTCAAAACGAATAACACCTTGCGCTTTAGACTGTGCAATGGCAAGGAGAAAGTGGAAAGCGCAAAAAAGTCGGGAGTCTATAAGCTTGGCTGTGACAATTGCAATAAAGTTTATGTGGGACAAACAGGCCGTAGTTTTAACACTAGGTATAAAGAACATGTTGCGTCGTACCGGCATAATCACCCGGACAAGTCTAATTTTGCAAAACATTTATTGGAGAATAACCATGCGTTGTCTGACAATCATTCTTACAACATCTTGCATGTTTGCGAAAAAGGATTGCGTTTAAGTGTTCTAGAACAACTAGAAATAATTAGGTACAACAATAGAGGCGTTATTATTAACGAACAATTGAATGTTGCGTCATCACCGTTACTACGTGTTCTTCCATCTCTTTCACGCATGAATGGTAGTATGAGGGGACAGAATATAAATATGGCGGACGGCTCCGGGCGGCTCATTTGCTCAGTGGACGTGGCGCAAGCAACATCTCCTGCCAGCATCTCCTGATGATGCCTCGTAGGGAGGCGAAACACGTGTCGAGGTTTTTGTCAATATTGGTGGTGGTTTGCTGTAATTTTTTGCATGTTTATACGCAAATAGTTGCATCTTATCTTCACTGATAGACCAGCACGTTTTTTTAGCGGAATAGCAAAGAAATATTGTTCTCGTAATATATCATGGACTTCCGCAAAGTAACGCCTGATTCAATAAATTATTTAACTTAGTGACATTTAGTTTGTAAACCTTTTATATATAATTTTAAATTATTATTGTGTAAGATAACTATTTTATTGTAAATTACCGTTTGACAAGTAAAAGTGCCCTTGTGGCCTATTTGCAGAATAAATAATTGATTGATTGATTGATTGACATGTACGCAACCCCCCAAATGAAAGTCTTTGGTTAGTTGTTCGTATTTTATAAACTCAATTATTTCTCTCTCTGATATGGGTAAAACAATAAAAAGTAATGTGCGAAAGCTGCTACACACTATGATATGTAAGTTCAAACAAAAACAAGAGGAGAAAGAAGTTGTTTTACAGGAGAAACAACAATGTTTAGCTGCGATGTCGGATTAATTAGGTTAGTATGACTTTGTAATCTTAATCCTTGTCAGCTGATTATTTGATATAATAATATTGACGATAATGATGATACCGTTTCTTATGTTCACAGATAATATTGAAGATAAAGGAAGCTGTACTAGATTAAACATATTGTTGAAGAAAGTAAATGTTAAGTTGGTATTATTATGTAAATTCTAATAAATAAATCAACACACTCGTTTTTTTTTGTGGGTGTCGTATGAGTCGACTAAGGGAGCAGGGGTGAAGTGTGTTGTGGGCGATGGGCTAGCAACCTGTCACTGCGATATCACATTTTTGTCGAGCTTTTATACCCACGTTTATGCTAAAAGTGGTACTGGAAAACAAGTTTCATGTGCGCTGCCTACCCCCTTTAGGGATAAAGGCGTGAATGTGTGTATGTATGTATCCATGACAGTCAAGGCTTCGTCACACCTTAGGCACCAAACGGAGCATTTAAAAATAAATGACTTGAAGTGTGTTTTTAACCACAGGTTAATATTTCTAAAGACGTGGTCGTGTGTTCCTCAAAAAAAGAAGTTCGCAAACAAATATTATACAAATTAATTAAAATAAATACAAAAAAAAATACAAGTATCAAAACTTTTTTTTCCTACTATAATTAGTAATCTCACATGTATTTTTTTTTAAATTGCCGCGTTTTCTCAGGCCACGCTTTCGTTTGCCAGACTATCGTTTCCTCATCAGTCTCATCACTTCCTCACTTCGCTTGAGTACGTTGTATTCCACCTTCGATAATTGATGTCTGTTGTTTGTATAGTTTCTTCACGTGATTTTCGTTTTGTTGTATAAGTTTAATATCGTGTTTATATTGTTCAGCGAAACGCTCGTCTAAAACTCTGAACAAAGAGTTTGCGAGGTAACCGATGCCGTTTATGAGCCCTCTTCTTTTTTCTTGTGGCATGCTCTAGTTGAAGTAATCTGTCGTTATGTTTCAGTTCATTTACTTCGTGCATTCGTTGCGCACTTATTGGAAGGAAGGCTGTTTCTATGCCACATATGGTGTGAAGGTGGTTGACGTAACTATCAATGTTTCTCAAGCTGTCCCTGTATGTTGCGAAATTATAGTACACGACTATTTTCCATTGATCTTGAATTATGTGGACGTTGGCGATCTTATCGAAATAGATCGGTTTTGTCTGCAACTTACACTCTAGTGTAACGAAGTAATGTTTTGCACGGTTTAATTTAGATGTTGTGCACGTTGTGATTTGTATGTTGCTACTGCTTCTTATATAATCAGTCTTCACGTGCAGAAGGGGCAAGCTTGAGGACCGGCCTTTTGATCGTGCCGTTTATTGTTTTCAGCGTTACGACACGCCTTCCTTCCTTGTCACTTGTCAGGATGTGTTTCCTGAATTCTGCCGAGAATCCATCTAGCTAGAGGCCCACTGTTTTCAGAAGTGTCTACGCATTTTTCCTATGAGTTGCCACCTGGTGCGTATGTCTTCGCCTTCCGGACGTGGAACTCCTCGAAGCTGAGCTCCTGTTCACCGAAGACCCGTTTAAGAGGATGTTTCATCAGTTGTACAGCGCTTTCACAAAGGCCATTTGCCAATTGGGCCAAGCCGGGGCATTGAAATGCCATTCGATATTTCCATGGCGATGTATTCCATAAACTCAGTGCACATAATAACGAGCCTCTCTATTTTCTTTTCCTTGCCCTTGTTTACCTTGACTTCTACGTGACCAGTGAAATACGCCCCGCAGTGAGTAAATGCTCGAGATGGAGTCACGCGAGGCTCTGGTAGGTCGGCCATGAACTGATTGTTGCTGCTGGTCTTGAAACGGATGCATCTGACGCATCTTCTTACTTGCTCTGCAACTCTTCCATATCCTTCCAGAATCCAATATTTATTGCGTAAGTAGCCTAATGTTAGTTTGCAGTTCCCTCTATTTGCCATAACTTTAATTGTCTGAAACGCTTTTAACATAACAGACTTGGCATATTCGGTTTTCGATGAATGTTAATGTGGCAGAAAGTTTATCTGGTATAATTTGTAACATTCCGAAAATGTGTTAGTCCGAAATTGAACGCGCATAATATTGCTAAGACCGATTGTATTTACGAATAATTTTGTTTAGCATAATTATATTCGGCATGTTATCGATTGTCCGAAATTTACTTGGCATACTTAGATGCTTAAAATAATAAGTTTATGGCGAATGCAGAAAGCCAACCACAGAACCAACAGATCACTAAGTTAGGTTAGGTTAGAACTGCGACTTTAGCAAAAACGGTCTGCTACCAGAAAAGTAGGTTAAGTAAGAACTGCGACCATAAAAAAATCGAGCTAATAAAAACCTAACACTAATCTGTTTCCGTCAGATCCCCCGTCCGCGCTGGACATCGGTCGGCTGTCCTGCCGCCTCGTGTTCCACTGCGCGCGCTGGGCGGGCGGCGCGCTGCGCGGCTGGTGGGGCGCCGCGCCGCCGCGGCCCGCGCGCGCACTAGAGCGCCTGCTGAAGGCCTATGTCTCGCCCGCCCTCATCAAGGAGCAGCTCCAGGCTGTCAGCGCGGGCGCCGACGACTTGGAGGACGCGGAGGTATGTGCTGTACTACTGTCCTGCCGGCTCGTGTTCCACTGCGCGGAGAACACTGAGGTTTCTGCTAAACTTTCATCGTTCCCTAGATACGATCGAAGCATCTAATCAAGGCATAGTTACTACATTTACAATCAATATTGTTTTCTATGCTAAATCTTGAGATTAGAAACCAAAGCGAACCCCGGGCTACTGGAGTATAGATTACTACCAGAAAAACGCTAGAATGATGTAGTGTATGTATTGTAACAAAACAATAATAAAGTCTAAAAAACACCCACAGGTGACCGTGCACCCGTCCACCAACGAAGTGGTCTGCACGTACCGCGTGGAGGACCGGCCCCTGGAGCTGAGCGTCGCGCTGGGCGCCGCGCACCCGCTGCCGCTGCCGCGCGTCACCGCCCTGCGCGCGCCGCAACACAGCACGCACTGGCTGGCTGTCTACCTCGCGTACCAGGTCAGATACTACACACGAAGTGGTCTGCACGTACCGCGTGGAGGACCGGCCCCTGGAGCTGAGCGTCGCGCTGGGCGCCGCGCACCCGCTGCCGCTGCCGCGCGTCACCGCCCTGCGCGCGCCGCAACACAGCACGCACTGGCTGGCTGTCTACCTCGCGTACCAGGTCAGATACTACACACGAAGTGGTCTGCACGTACCGCGTGGAGGACCGGCCCCTGGAGCTCAGCATCGCGCTGGGCGCCGCGCACCCGCTGCCGCTGCCGCGCGTCACCGCCCTGCGCGCGCCGCAACACAGCACGCACTGGCTGGCTGTCTACCTCGCGTACCAGGTCAGATACTACACACGAAGTGGTCTGCACGTACCGCGTGGAGGACCGGCCCCTGGAGCTGAGCGTCGCGCACCCGCTGCCACTGCCGCGCGTCACCGCCCTGCGCGCGCCGCAACACAGCACGCACTGGCTGGCTGTCTACCTCGCGTACCAGGTCAGATACTACACACGAAGTGGTCTGCACGTACCGCGTGGAGGACCGGCCCCTGGAGCTGAGCGTCGCGCTGGGCGCCGCGCACCCGCTGCCGCTGCCGCGCGTCACCGCCCTGCGCGCGCCGCAACACAGCACGCACTGGCTGGCTGTCTACCTCGCGTACCAGGTCAGATACTACACACGAAGTGGTCTGCACGTACCGCGTGGAGGACCGGCCCCTGGAGCTGAGCGTCGCGCACCCGCTGCCACTGCCGCGCGTCACCGCCCTGCGCGCGCCGCAACACAGCACGCACTGGCTGGCTGTCTACCTCGCGTACCAGGTCAGATACTACACACGAAGTGGTCTGCACGTACCGCGTGGAGGACCGGCCCCTGGAGCTGAGCGTCGCGCTGGGCGCCGCGCACCCGCTGCCGCTGCCGCGCGTCACCGCCCTGCGCGCGCCGCAACACAGCACGCACTGGCTGGCTGTCTACCTCGCGTACCAGGTCAGATACTACACACTTGTTTCACTGGTACACCGATGTACCAACGAGGTCTTGTATTCGTTTCACAGTTTACACATGGCGTTAAAGCGAAACGGTACATTAGTGTCCAGCCCCTGGCGACGCCGAATGTAATAGATAATCATCCTCTGAAACTTGGTACTAAACAGAACACTATACATATACGCGAACCGAGTTCTGTTTCTGTCGCATGTGACAGAACTGAGAGAAAATAAGTTAAGAAAGGCCTATAACTAACGGCATACGACTTTCAGCTAATATGGTGATTATTGTTACAGAACGGCACCGTCCTCAACGCGATCCGAATGTGGATGGACACGGTGGCCAAGCGCGTGGAGGCTTCTCCGCAGTGCTACATCTGCTACTGCCGCCTGCACCCCAACAACGGCCGCCTGCCCAAGGTCGCCTGCCACCAGTGCCGCAACAAGTTCCACACAGACTGCCTGGTGAGTGACACAGTGCTACTGCCGCCTGCACCCCAACAACGGCCGCCTGCCCAAGGTCGCCTGCCACCAGTGCCGCAACAAGTTCCACACAGACTGCCTGGTGAGTGACACAGTGCTACTGCCGCCTGCACCCCAACAACGGCCGCCTGCCCAAGGTCGCCTGCCACCAGTGCCGCAACAAGTTCCACACAGACTGCCTGGTGAGTGACACAGTGCTACTGCCGCCTGCACCCCAACAACGGCCGCCTGCCCAAGGTCGCCTGCCACCAGTGCCGCAACAAGTTCCACACAGACTGCCTGGTGAGTGACACAGTGCTACTGCCGCCTGCACCCCGACAACGGCCGCCTGCCCAAGGTCGCCTGCCACCAGTGCCGCAACAAGTTCCACACAGACTGCCTGGTGAGTGACACAGTGCTACTGCCGCCTGCACCCCAACAACGGCCGCCTGCCCAAGGTCGCCTGCCACCAGTGCCGCAACAAGTTCCACACAGACTGCCTGGTGAGTGACACAGTGCTACATCTCCTGTTATTCATCTTTCAGGCGGCGGGACCATATATGGACAGTAGAAGGCACACATCAATAATAATCATTGCTAAGTCATCTAAACGATAAAACTACTCTTGGTAGAATTTTGGTGTGGTTGACCATGTCTTTACAAGAACTCTTTTTGATAGGATAATTTTGACCTTTTCATTATTTGTAATATCACGCCCTGTGTGTCCGCAGCGCAAGTGGTTCCAGACGAGCAACAAGTCCAACTGTCCGCTGTGCCGCGCCAACTTCTAGTGGCGCGCTCGCGGTCGCTAGCGACCCGCGCGTGGTTAGACGAGGGTACCTCACAGTCACAGCGCACTTCGCCCAGTAGACCGACAACCTTACTTCACTAGGCCTCATCGACCTGACACCAACTCATTCCACCACCGGACTCGAAGCTTTAGAAGCACGGCGCCGGTACTGGATAAAGTAACTGGCAATAACTATGACTCACATCGTCAGGGTGAATCTACCGGAGATGTTTGAAGATGCTTCAGATATTTGGCACCTCGCATGCTTGGCGCTCTTAGCAACTAGATGTCAAATAGATAAAAACAGCTTCACAGATATCTGGTGGATTTCCACCCTAAGCCCTTGCACTAAGCGGCTAGCCGCGTGCGGTTGCGGCCAACCGTTTAGTGCGTAGAGGTTTTGCGTTTGCGGTTTCATATGTTTTGTCCAACCGCACGGCAAGCCGCACGCGGCTAGCCGCTTAGTGCGTACAAGGGCTAACTCTCGGCTTTGGCTGCAACAATTCGAGATAAGATAAATCATTAAGTCCGTCTTTGATAGACGTAACTATATTTCCTTTTGTGAGATTTCACTTTGAGCAGTGCCCAAACGCGCAAGCGCGGGCGAGCACAGGCTACTGATATTAAAACTCTAGTTAGTTAACTAGGCCCTGCAGTACAAATGAGAAACTAACAATAAGTTAGAATAAGGAAAATCTAAAATTGAGCAATAATTCAATGTTCAAATCTTGCTTAGATGAAATTACGTCTATTGTAAAATTCAAATGTCCTATTGTATTTTATAGATTGTGGTAAATTATAGTAACGTATATGTTGTAAATAAATCGGACTTTAATTCAATAAAGTATGAATTCAATTTTAAAACTCTTTTTTTTCTAGTAAATTGTAGCCTGTAGACTTTTTAGACATGTAGGATAAAAGAGCGGTTATACGCACGGTGCACGGCGACTTCGCACGACACTGGCTATACGCACGGTGACTTCGCAGCGATACAAACGCAAGACTCGCACGACACTGGCTAGAACTGCCGTAACCTGTCAAAATGTCCTGTATCGATACTGTAGCGCGTTTGTATCAAAGTCACCGTATCTAACCGCTCTGTTTCATTTAACCCTTAAATGCATACAGTATCAGAAATGATACAACTGAAGTGACACAAGTAGTAATCAAATTACTGTCAGTTATAGACTTTGTCAAACTAGACACAGAGTCTCAAATGTGATGTAGAGTTAACTGTTCATTAGCCATTCCGTAAGCAAAGTGATTGATACCAGATGCTCCCAAGGGTTAAAAAAACACGTGCAATAAAACAACTGCGTGCAATAACTTGCTTTATTAATCACATGGAAATTGTTCACATCTAATAGATTCTCAGTGGAAAATATTTAACTATCTAACTACGAAGTACAAATATATGTTTAGGATGAGATCAATTCCTGCACAATAGTATTGTACTACCTAACTAATGCCAGCGTAATATTATAACTCGCTACATAAGTAATTACAGTATACTTCATTGAAAATATTTGATATGAATTGGTTACCAATAAGAAAATAATCCTTTTTAATCTTGACCTAACTCTTCACGCAACAAAATACAGAGAGTGATAATACACATGTAGCTATGATGGAACACACTGAATGATAATACACATGTAGCTATGATGGAACACACTGAATGATAATACACATGTAGCTATGATGGAACACACTGAATGGCTGGCCCTAAACTCAAACATTAACTTCACAAGTGCTTAATAATGATTATTATGGATATGGACTGCAAAAACAAGCGCAACCATCCAGACATGAAGTTTTCGGGGTCTATTTCACTAATCATATTGAAATGGAAGCGGTTTTGTATTTGTTACACATTCAAATAAACGTGATGACAGAAAGAGCGCATACGACTAATAGAAAAAACGAATTCTATGCAATATCTTTGGTGTAATAGATCATTTAAATGATAAATATTAACTCAACCTTAAATATATTCATTATTATCCAGGTCATACCTATTGTGCCAGAAACTATTATTTCCACAAATGCTTAACAATAATGTAAGAAATGCTTATTACACCTTCCCAGTCATTAGTGAGGGATCCCTATAGATGCATGTTAGGGCGGGTCTCTGCTGGGCAGCGGGCGCGGCAGCCAGTCCACGTCCTCGTAGAGCCGCGGGTCGCTCACGCGCAGCGCCGCGCGCTTGTACAAGAAGTAGTACCACGGAGACACTGTTACACAAACTACATGTCACATATGCCCATTCTTGTGCAGAAAATTATCAAGATACTAACTGGGCACTATAATCTCAAAGATTTACAATCTTGTATGTCTCAATCAGGTCCCCGGCGCTACTTCAGGTTTGCGAGCTTTAGAGTTTGCAGTCTCTCTAATATGGCTTATTTTTAAATTTCTTTAGTAGTTTGGTGAAACTATGCTGAACCTTCTCCAGCATCTCCACTCCAGGACTCCGGGGCATGAAAGGCAAACTCCTATAATGGCTTAATGTATGTTTTGAGCATCATTTCAGCTGTAAAAAGTTTAAAAGCTCTCTGAGCTATGACTTTTGCATTTGTATTTGTAACTAAAAGTTTAATGTACAAATCAGATTCAATCAATGGTATGCTGGATATTGGGGTCCTAAGCGTTTGATTCTGTTCTCTACTTACTGCATCGCTGCAATGTAAAGAGCAGCATCAATGTTGGTGAAGAACTTGGCCCAGGGTTGGCGGAGGCATTCAGCAGACAGGCGGCATGCAGCGCCGCGCAGACTCCGGCGTACAATGCACAAGCGCAGCCCGCCGCGCGGAACCGGCGTGCGAGCACCTCTACTAGCCCCGCCTGCATTTTATACATACAGAATGCACTTGTTCTCTAGGATCACGGCACATGAATGAAAGAAGGAAAGAAAATAAATTTATACGTAAAAAATAAAAAATGCAAATATAAATCAGGGGACGGCAAGTAGTTTTTGAGTGTTGTCCGATAATTGTTTAAAAAAAATATTGAGGTCCAGAAAAAAAACAGATAATGATAAGGTATAAGTAATATTTTTTATTTTTCTTTAAAATTAAATTACCATATTACGTAGGTATAAATAAATGCCAAAAATTGCACCAGTGTTAATGTTAAATGAATATGCCGGTCGGTCCGCGGTTCGACCTTCCGCGGTCCGCCTTTTGCGGACCCTTGATCTAAATCATAGATTTACATTTTTACATGAAAACTGAAAAAATAAGTTTAAATATTAGATATATTTTATTATTAGGGTACAGGTATGCACTGAAAAAAATATACGCATAAACCGCCTATCAACAGCCCTGTCTTAATATAAAGCGCAGAAAACTTATACGTTAGTGATCACGATCATCCATATAACGTACTTACCTGGAATAAATAGGTGGAAAAAAAGGTCATCAGAAGGAGTGTGATGGAGAGCACCAGGAACAGGTCCTGGAAGCTGAACGAACGCAACTTATTATTTCTCTTCAAATTAATTTTAAACTCACATTTAAACTAGTTCTTAAAGTCAATTCTTACATAAATAATACGAGCAGACCATCGCGACTTCTAGGGAACAGGCTAGCACAGTTAAATATTAAGTCGCAAAGTAAAAACGTTAGTTGAAAAAAAAGGCAAACTGTATATCTCGGGGTGGATATTTTCATGTTTTTATTCTAACATCTCTAATAAAAATAATAACACTAGGCAACGATCAAATCAGCCGCACATATCAACACACGTGACGTCATCTGTGACGTACACGGTTAAAATATTGATTGAAATTATTTTCAAGAAACTAAACGTTGAATGATGACCATTTAGTCCTTTTTTACATAGACTTGGCGGTTCTTGGGTTAAAATAGAAGTTTTTATGCAATAAATATATGTTTTAGTTGTAATAAATGGGTAATTATATTAAGAAGCCTCTATGTAAATGTTTTAGAAGGTTGAAACAAAAGGTCGAGTGAAACGCACGCCCATAACACTTCTATGCACGTATGTTACGATTCAAAGACATATTTTACTAATAAAATCCCATATTATTATTAGCTTCAACTTAACAAAATTTTACACACTTTTATTGTATAGTCAGTAGTCACATATCTTTGAAAATTTATGAGTCTAGCTTTTAACTTTTGCACGGAAATGTCGAATGGAACGGACTTGTCACTCCTGTCAGGTTGTCAACTGTCATCTTCATCTTCAGACATCACCACCATCACAAGCTGCAATTCAACAATTTTATTTTGTGGTTAAAAGAGTAGATATTTCAGCCAAATCTGTGTTTAATAGCGAGTTTTGTGTCATGAGAGTTGTTCTCGAGTCCTAGCGTGCTGATTTTCATACAACAAACAATTTGATATCAATGACTATGAACCGTTTGTAGAAGCACAGTTTGTACTTTGTTTATTCGTGAACCGAACAAATGGGACGAGATCGGGACCGCAGCAGTTCCCGACACCGCAGCCGCAGCCGCGAGCGACGCAGGAGTCGCGACAGGGACCGGCGGGAACGCAGTAAAGACAGAAAGGACCGAAGCCAAGAGCGAAGCAAAGATCGCCACCGAGACAGCGTAGAGCGCAGAGAGCGGACAAGAGATCGCAGCAGAGATCGACAGAGAGATCACAGCAGAGATAGGCAGAGAGACCGCAAGCCCGCCAGGGAGCGCAGCCGCAGCAGAGAGAAGTCGCATAAGGAGAGAGACAGCGACCGACGCGGCGAGGACCGCGCGCGCAGCTCCTTCAAAGATTTCCCTGGAGGGGGAGGAGGAGGCGGATTTGGCTCCGGCGGCGGTGGCGGGCTAGGATCAGGCGGAGGGCTGGGAGCAAGTGGAGGAGGCGGGTTTGGGGGAGGCGGGGGAGGTAAGTAATTTATTTATTTATCAGGCATGCAGCTGACACAACTAATGATGCCTGTATCCAATTAACTTTAAGTATATAATTGTTGAGATAAAAAAATATTTTTTGTCATGTTGTGCAAACACCTTTTTTCACACCAGATAATTATGTAACCCTCACTTTACTTTGTCTCGCCTAAAGCCCCTCAAGAGTATAATTTAATGTTTTGAAAGGGCTTTAATTCAAGTGTCAAGAGGCTGTGCTATGCAGTGCTTTTGTTTGAAGTGCTGCAGGGATGAAAGTAAAATTCCATTTTCTCAACCTTTGTAACGTGTTATCTCGTTACAACAGTTAGTATTCAATTTTCACAAACCTTTCTAATCATAATTTGTAATTTCATTCCAACCATTAACCTCATTTGAAAGATTTTGACGTTTCTACTTCTTAGAACAAATGACATCTGTCATTTCGGTTTAAGACAACTTATTAACCTTAAATTTTGAACGTTTGATCTTTGATTAGGCTGTCATTCGAGCGTTTTTTCGATAGAACGAAACGCAGGCGACTAGATTCGTTGTCTGTGGTTTTTTCTTGCGATTTCCGTTTTTGTCTGCGATAGAGGTGTAAGAGGAATCTCTTGACGAAATTATTGAAAATCTATTGTAATCGGCTGTGGAAACATGTTTTTCCGGTGGAAAAGGAGGCGAGGTATATCCCTGCGCTGGAAGGAGTTCATATTTTTTTGAAAAGCTGCATTCGCTGCATTTAGCGATGCCGCGGTCTTCTATTTGAGAGGCATCCTAAAACGAAATACTAGGATGCCTTTTTCTTTGAGCTGTTTTTAGTACTTTTCGTACTTGGTGAAAGCGTTCTTAAAGCTTATCTGTAAGCATGAACCTTTAGTTAATTTTCCACCCGCCCCGGGTTAAGGGCTGCATTCCTTTGCTTAGGATGAAGATTGTTCATTCTTTCCGAGGCTCTGCCATATCCTGCAACCTCTTTTAATTTCATTTATTCCAAGGCTCTGCTAAATCCTGCAACCTTTTGTAATCTCATTCTTTCCGAGGCTCTGCCATATCCTGCAACCTCTTTTAATTTCATTTATTCCAAGGCTCTGCTAAATCCTGCAACCTTTTGTAATCTCACTCATTCGGAGGCTCTGCCATATCCTGCAACCTCATTTAATTTAAAACTACTCTCGACTGCGAGACGACTCATCGACTACATCTGTTTGGACGGCGTGTGAGCCTCGGTCACTCTTCAGCCAGAGCGGAGCTGGATCCCTGAGCCCGTAGAAGACCATTGGAGAGCCCGGAGTGAACAAAGCCTTAAGCTACCTAGTGTTACGAAGTGGTAATCCCACTATACAGGTCGGTGACACCTTTTTTCAGTCTAGAGTGCCTTAGAATCTTGAACTTATAATCTTAAACTTAAAAGCTTGATCTTAGATCATAGAACCTAATACCTAACCTAAGACCTAGTTTTAACTACTCTAAGGGTCATGTACTGGAAGTTCAGCGCCTGGTAAAGAGACAATATAATGAGTTCCTTATATAATCTTTTTGTTTAATTTTATAACATAGCATAGTAACCTTTCTACTGTCATACTCTCTTAAGCACTGGACTTGAGATTAAAAGTTCCAGCGCTCTACTTTAGACTCTGCTGATCCGGCAGTTTTTGACTGGAGGCCTGGCGCCCGAATATTTCTATTTTTAGAACCTCCTAGGAGAGTTGGTTTTCTAGTTTATTTATTTTTTGGCAACCAGTCTTGTTTCCAGTGGCTCCCTCTGACGCCATCTGGTGAAACCTCTGCTCTTTTTAAATAATTAAATGTATCTTGTGGACTATATGTAACTGTTCACAAGTATAACATTACAATTTGGCGCCCGAACAGGGACATGATATTTCTTTTATTTTGTTTATGACAGAGAAAGGATATTTTTGTTATCTCTAGACAAGTTTTCTAGTATTTTTGAACTGGGTATATTGTATCTTGTTGAATTCTAAGGCACTACTTTTTTCTATATTTCATTGTTGTGATACCTTATGTCTTATCTCATGGTTCATTTTTGTGCATTTCCGCCAACGGAGTGTGTATTTTTCTAGCGGGAAGTTCTGAATACAATTAATAGTTTGCAACCATAATTAAGATTTAAAACACCTGTTTTGATATTTGATAACATTTACTTATACCTTGGTGATATAATAGTTAACATAAAAATAATAACTTAACTTGTTATATATGAATACCTATTCAACTTATATTTCCTAGTAACTATTACATTTTTAAGTACCTAATTTCACAGACTTAAATAATCATTTTATTTAGTATTTTCTCATCTCACAAGGTGAATAGTTGAATTGAGTTACTAATAGTTGACCTACTTATTGGCTTTGACCTACATTTGAGATTGTTTACCTACATACACTATACAGAGTATAAACTTTTGTAACTTAGTTTTTGTTTTTTGGACTTTTGTTCAGGAACACAGGGTGAATCATTTCTTGAGTATACAGGGTGGTTAAATCATTCCTTTTGGTGAATATACAGGGTGTAACACTTTGAAAATTTATTGTTTAAAAAATATTATGAACTTTTGATACATTTGAATCTTAATTGAAACTCAACCATTGACCTTATACAGGGTGATAATTTAGTTGACTTTGTTGAAATTTCAATAATTTTTGTTTCGAATTTGGATTCAAGCTTTTCAAATTCCAGTATTAACTGAATTCTGCTTAACCAACATTTAGTATACAGGGTGAATATTTTTCACGTCCGTATTTTTTTAATTTTGACTTCTGCTTTAACTTATCAATACCTGATTGGTATCCAAACTTGTTTTGAATTATAAATACTATACAGGGTTTAGAACCTTTAAGCTTTATTTTCAACTTGGATTTTTCTTGTGGTTTCACATATCGTTTGACCGGACTTATACTTTTCATTTGAGTTCGCTTGTTGTTAGTGTACCTACACTTTAACACTTAGTCATGTCGGATCGAGGTGATATTGATAACACTCGTACTTCTGATTCGCGACCAGTTTATGTTGAGGCCTGCTGTGGATCTGATTCACCTGGTGCATTCTTACCTCCTCACAGAGATTTACTTACCGGAGATTTAATAACACTTTCTGGCTACCCCGAGGGCAATCATAATAGTACAGACCGTAGTATACCTCAACTACCTCATGTTATAAACCTGCCAAGCGTTATGAACCATACCATGAATATGGATAGTCGTGTTAATCACCAGTCTTTTGCAAAACAACCTGACTTGACTAAGTGTAGAATAAATTTTGATGGAAAATCTTGCGTTCGCGAATTTCTAATTCAAGTGGAAGAGCTCCAGTATGCTCGTAGTATTGACGATGCTTATCTTGTACGTGCTTTTTCAAGCTTACTTTCGGACCACGCATTGAAATGGTTTCGTTCCGTTCGTTCACAAATCACCTCTTGGTATGATTTGAAGCTCGCTTTACTTAGGCGGTTTGATAAAAACGACTTTGACTACCAACTTGAGTTCCAACTTCGCACACGCAAGCAGAAGCTTAAAGAGACACTGTCCGAGTTTATCATAGATTTGATGGACATGTCCAGTCAGTTAGTTTACCCTTTGTCTGAAAGCATTCTCACCGATATATTTAGACATAATATGTTACCCTCATTGATGGTACACTTTGTGGGCCGACCTTTGAGTAATATGGATGCTGTAGTACGGCTTAGTAAAGAGATAGATGCATATAATACTGTAATTCCACATCAACAAACTGCGTCTCACTCGAATTTCGAGAAACCTTTAAGGAAATTTAATACGGTTGATGTTAAGAAGGACCACATTTGTTTAAAATGTAAGCGTACTGGTCACCATTATAAAGATTGTAAATCTATAAAAGGCACTATTTGTTTTAAATGTAATAAGAAAGATGTCACTACTTTAACTTGTGATAACTGTAACTCCACATCTTTCAACGTTCCGAAGGCTACCTCTCCAAAAAACGAGTAGGCGTCGGTCGAACACCGCTTCATTCGGAAGTGCGCCGTGTTTCGGCTGACTCTGTTGATGCTCCAAATCATAATTTAAAACCTTCCGATAAAGAAATTAAAGAAGACTTCAACGACTGGTTGGGATACCTAAAAGTTTTCTTTGGTATTCATAAAGTCGCTCCAGTTTTGTTCGTGGACAATCATGATTCCAGACCCTACTTGACTTTTCGTGTCAATGATTGTGAATTTTCAGGTTTGTTGGATAGTGGTGCGAATAGTTGCGTACTTGGTTCCAATTCTTATAAGAAATTTTTAGATTTGGGTTTCACTCTTAAACAGGATGGTAGGATTGTTGCTAATACTGCCGACGGTAGCTCGCGAAACATCTTAGGATTTATTGACGTTCCAGTTACAGTTGATAGTATAATTCATACGATTCGTTTTTTAGTTGTTCCTTCGTTTGAACCACCTATAATCCTTGGGTTTGATTTCTGGTTGAAGTTTGGCCTTGCTAAAGAACTTTTTAACAACATTTCATATAAGCCTGCCGCTGTAGCATCGGTTGCTACTGTTACTTCTGCTGCTCATCTGTCTTCTTCTGAGAGGGAACAGCTTGACTTGGTTATTGCGGAGTTTGAAGAAATCTCTTATGAAAAGAAAGGCTTGGGTTTAACTCATCTAGCTGAACATAAGATAGTAACTACGGGGGATCCTATTAAACAACGATATTGGCCTTTGAGTCCTGCGAAGCAGCAAGAGTTGTATGCTGAAGTGCAAGCTCTATTGAAAGATGGTATCATACAACCATCTAAGTCACCTTGGTGCTCTCCTGTTTTGGCTGTCGAGAAGAAAGATGGTAGTGCTAGGTTGTGTTTGGACTCACGACGTTTGAATTCGGTTACTGTGAAGGACGCTTATCCTCTTCCTTATACTTCTAGGATTCTGGACAACCTGAAAGATGCCAAGTTTATAACGGCCCTTGATTTGTCTAAGGCATTTTTACAAATACCTTTGGAGGAATCATCTCGTCAGAAAACTGCGTTTGTTGTTCCTTCTAAGGGCTTCTTTGAGTTCGTACGCATGCCATATGGATTAACTAATGCCCCAGCTGAGCTCCAGAGGCTGGTGGACAAGCTTTTTGGCCCCGAGTTCGATGACGTGGTGTTCAAGTACTTGGACGACCTAATTTTGATCTCCAAAACCTTTTCAGAACATATAACACTTTTGCGTAGAGTTCGTGACACGTTAGAATCCGCTGGTCTCACTGTGAATCTTAAAAAGTGTGAATTTTGCAAAGAAAGACTCCGTTATCTAGGTTATGTGATTGATAGTCAAGGACTCCACACTGATCCTTCCAAGTTAGAATCTATTAGAGACTACCCTAAGCCTGGCAATTTAAAACAGCTTCGAGGTTTTCTCGGACTGTGTTCTTATTATCGTAGATTCATTTCCAATTTTGCTGACATAGCTGCACCTTTGTCTTGCTTAACTGGTGGTAGTAAGAATTCCAAAAAAGCAGTAGAATGGAATCCAAGTGCTGAGGAAGCTTTTGTTAGTTTAAAAACAGCCCTAATATCTGCACCTGTGTTACAGTGCACTGATTTTGCTAAACCATTTTTTCTACATTGTGACGCTAGTTCTGTGGGTGTTGGCAGTGTTCTTTGTCAAGAAGATGAAGCTGGAGAACAGCATCCTCTTGCCTTTTATTCTAGAACGTTAACGAAATGTGAACGGCATTTTAGTACCACAGAACGCGAATTATTAGCTATTTTGAACTCCATTGAGCATTTTAGACCTTATATAGAGGGGATGAAATTTACCGTAATAACTGATCATGCTAGTTTAAAGTGGTTATTATGTTTAACCAATCCTAGTGGTCGTCTAGCAAGATGGGCCGCTCGGATATCTCAGTTCACTTTTGATATAGTTCATAAGAAAGGTTCCCTTAACGTAGTTCCTGACTGTTTGTCTCGAATTGAGATTGCTTCTTTGTTCGTTTCCTCAGACCTAGTTATGCCCGATGATGAAATTGATGACCTCTGGTACAAGAGTACATTTATCAAGTGTCAGAAGTTTCCCACTAAATATAAAAATTACAAAGTGGAAAACAATACTTTATATCGATATTGTAAGCCAAAATATAATTTAAATACTCGTTTAGATTGGAAAATAATAGTTCCACGGGACAGTGTAATGGACACAATAAGAAATAATCATGATGATGTCAATTCGGGTCATCTTGGCATCCATAAAACTTTACATAAATTAAAATTACATTATTTTTGGAATAAGATGTTCAAGGATGTTCAGGATTATATTAGTCGCTGTGACATTTGCAAAGCTTATAAATCTTCTAATGCACCTCCACACGGTATTATGGTTAATCCAAAAATAGTTGACGCACCTATGCGTATGTTGTCCATGGATATAATTGGTATTCTACCACGAACTTATTCTGGTCATAGATTTATTTTGTCTGTAGTTGACGTGTTCACAAAATATGTATGGCTGTTTCCTCTTGCTAACGCTACTACCAAAAGCATATGTAAATTCCTTGAAAAAGATATATTCCTAAAGTTTGGTTCTCCAAAAATAGTAGTTTGCGATAATGGTACCCAGTTTACATCTAGAAACTTTGTAGATTTCCTGAAGAGCTTTAATATAAATAAAATATTCTATAATACGCTGTATACTGCTCAGAATAACCCCGTTGAAAGATACAACAAAACGGTAGAAATTTGCATTTCTTGCTTTGTTAAGGACGATCATCGTACGTGGTCGAAGTTTTTACCTCATATTCAATTGGCTTTAAATAGTTCTGTTAACTTTGCTACAGACTATACTCCTAATTTTTTGATGTTTGGCAGGGAGCTAATTTTTGACGCTTCCTTGCATCGTTTTAGTGATTCTTTAGATAATCTGGACGATTTAACTATAGATAACCGTCAGGATTTTGTTGGTTCTTTCAAAAACCTTAAGTCTATTTTTGAACAGGTTACGAATTCTCTTTTAAAGGCTTATAAGCGTAACGCTGTCTATTATAATAAAGGCCGTAAGCTTGTTTCTTACGCCGTGGGTAATGTTGTGTGGAGACGGAATTTTGTTCAATCAAACGCAGCCCATTATTTTTCAGCGAAATTTGCTCCAAAGTTCGTTAAATGCGAAATCATAGATAAAATTTCAGACAATGTTTATGTTTTGAAAGACCTTTCCAAAGGCACTTCTGGTCGTTACCATGTTAAAGACATACTTAAAATATAATTTTTATTACGGTAGTTGCTAGCCTCATTGACTGGACTACGTGAGTAGGTCACAGCCCTTGTGAGAGATTTTTGTGAGAGATGTATGGTTGATATTTGAGGGCTTTGTAAGTGATGTATGAAAGGAAGACTTATTCAACAGTTCATTCAATTATTGTAATTCTAAAATATAACTTTGGACGTTTTGATACTCTCTAGTTTTCTCCTACAACATTTCTCTTTGCTTTCTTGCTCGTTTCCAAGTTTAATGGAAACGTGTCCCCATGTAGGGATGGGTTGAAGAATACATTTCCCTACCGCCGCCAGAAAGCGTGACGTAAAAGTCGTCTAACTGAGCAGTTTCCTAAGTTTACAAAAAAGGATTAACTGTAGTATACGTATCCCCATGTAGGGATGGGTTGAAGAATACATTTCCCTACCGCCGCCAGAAAGCGTGACGTAAAAGTCGTCTAACTGAGCAGTTTCCTAAGTTTACAAAAAAGGATTAACTGTAGTATACGTATCCCCATGTAGGGATGGGTTGAAGAATACATTTCCCTACCGCCGCCAGAAAGCGTGACGTAAAAGTCGTCTAACTGAGCAGTTTCCTAAGTTTACAAAAAAGGACTAACTGTAGTATACGTATCCCCATGTAGGGATGGGCCAAGAATACATTTCCCTACCGCCGCCAGAAAGCGTGACGTAAAAGTCGTCTAACTGAGCAGTTTCCTAAGTTTACAAAAAAGGAATAACTGTAGTCTTAAAAATTGGTAGTTTAGTATTGTGTGTCATGTGACCTCTTTGTTTTGTACAGTTTGTAGTTTTGCGTACTCCGAATTGATAGTGTGAGTATAGCTATTATTCTTAGATTATTTAGCTAAGATTAGTTTATTCTTAGTTTATTGCTTAGTATACGTTCGTATATTTAGTATTTCCTGGATTTGACTTTTCTCGGACTTGACAGTGTGAAGCTTCCACAATATTTTTCCTGGTTTTTTCCTCCCTTGTTCATAGCCATGTCGCTGACAAGTGGACATTTTTTTTCACTCCTTTTGGAGTAGGATATTTTTCCTACCATTCACTCTTGATAGTGTTGGTATTATTTTTTTCTCCCTTTGTGCGTGGTAAGTTGGTGGTGGTGTGCCAATCACATTGGTGAGTTTTGCTGGTGCTCAGGCAGACTTTTGTTTTGTTGTCCGTACCGATTGAGGTTCACGGTCCAACACATTTTTTTCCCTTTGTGCATGGTAAATTGGTGGGGTCGTGCCAGTCACATTGGTGAACTTTATTCTTGTGCTTATGCACATTCCTTTCTTTTCCCTTTGTGCATGGTAAGTTGGTGGGGTTGCGCCAGTCACATTGGCGAAATTTTTGGTGTCTCTACACTTTGTTATTCGCTTGTGCATGGTAAGTTGGTGGGGTCGCGCCAGTCACATGTCGATTTATTTGGTTCCTGTGTTACAGAGAATTTCATAGTTTACACTTAGAATTGTTTTCTTAGTTGTAACATGATAGTCGGTGGCTCTTGTGCTTAACCGTACTATTCAATTAATAATTAATAGTTAGCAATTTTGAAGCATAGTATTAGTTCTGTAAAGTCGGTGGCTTTTGTGCTTAACCGTACTATCATACTTAGACTTTTATATTATTAAAGTTTAAATTTTGTTTAGAAAGTTTGTTTTCTAGTTAACTGTTTAATAAGTTTCCTATTAATAAGCACATCGATGCATAGTATTTGGATCGTTTTGGTCGGTGGCTGTTATGCTCAACCGAACCTTGAACTTTCTAATAGTTAATTTTTGTTGTAAGTTTACAATTTAGTAAAGCTTATTTTTTAGTTTGATGTTTTTTCAGCCTTTGGTAAAGCTGTTGATAGCGATGTCTTTTCCTTTTATCTTATCATCATTAGTCGGCGGCTATGATGCCTAACCGGTTACTAATTGAGACTCTACATTGATAGAGCTACCTAATAGAGTCATAGTAGAGCCATCTCTATCATCGCTTAGTTAGTATTTTTGTTACTTTTTGCTAAGATTTTCAGGTCGTTGACTTGTCATATTGTCTTTGCTTGGCGTTGGAGTTCGAGGACATAAAAAATAGTTCCTATTTTTTATTTTTCGTGGAAGGGGGGTATTGTAACGTGTTATCTCGTTACAACAGTTAGTATTCAATTTTCACAAACCTTTCTAATCATAATTTGTAATTTCATTCCAACCATTAACCTCATTTGAAAGATTTTGACGTTTCTACTTCTTAGAACAAATGACATCTGTCATTTCGGTTTAAGACAACTTATTAACCTTAAATTTTGAACGTTTGATCTTTGATTAGGCTGTCATTCGAGCGTTTTTTCGATAGAACGAAACGCAGGCGACTAGATTCGTTGTCTGTGGTTTTTTCTTGCGATTTCCGTTTTTGTCTGCGATAGAGGTGTAAGAGGAATCTCTTGACGAAATTATTGAAAATCTATTGTAATCGGCTGTGGAAACATGTTTTTCCGGTGGAAAAGGAGGCGAGGTATATCCCTGCGCTGGAAGGAGTTCATATTTTTTTGAAAAGCTGCATTCGCTGCATTTAGCGATGCCGCGGTCTTCTATTTGAGAGGCATCCTAAAACGAAATACTAGGATGCCTTTTTCTTTGAGCTGTTTTTAGTACTTTTCGTACTTGGTGAAAGCGTTCTTAAAGCTTATCTGTAAGCATGAACCTTTAGTTAATTTTCCACCCGCCCCGGGTTAAGGGCTGCATTCCTTTGCTTAGGATGAAGATTGTTCATTCTTTCCGAGGCTCTGCCATATCCTGCAACCTCTTTTAATTTCATTTATTCCAAGGCTCTGCTAAATCCTGCAACCTTTTGTAATCTCATTCTTTCCGAGGCTCTGCCATATCCTGCAACCTCTTTTAATTTCATTTATTCCAAGGCTCTGCTAAATCCTGCAACCTTTTGTAATCTCACTCATTCGGAGGCTCTGCCATATCCTGCAACCTCATTTAATTTAAAACTACTCTCGACTGCGAGACGACTCATCGACTACATCTGTTTGGACGGCGTGTGAGCCTCGGTCACTCTTCAGCCAGAGCGGAGCTGGATCCCTGAGCCCGTAGAAGACCATTGGAGAGCCCGGAGTGAACAAAGCCTTAAGCTACCTAGTGTTACGAAGTGGTAATCCCACTATACAGGTCGGTGACACCTTTTTTCAGTCTAGAGTGCCTTAGAATCTTGAACTTATAATCTTAAACTTAAAAGCTTGATCTTAGATCATAGAACCTAATACCTAACCTAAGACCTAGTTTTAACTACTCTAAGGGTCATGTACTGGAAGTTCAGCGCCTGGTAAAGAGACAATATAATGAGTTCCTTATATAATCTTTTTGTTTAATTTTATAACATAGCATAGTAACCTTTCTACTGTCATACTCTCTTAAGCACTGGACTTGAGATTAAAAGTTCCAGCGCTCTACTTTAGACTCTGCTGATCCGGCAGTTTTTGACTGGAGGCCTGGCGCCCGAATATTTCTATTTTTAGAACCTCCTAGGAGAGTTGGTTTTCTAGTTTATTTATTTTTTGGCAACCAGTCTTGTTTCCAGTGGCTCCCTCTGACGCCATCTGGTGAAACCTCTGCTCTTTTTAAATAATTAAATGTATCTTGTGGACTATATGTAACTGTTCACAAGTATAACATTACACCTTGTGGAATGAGTAGTGATGCGCCGAATATTCGGAATTATTCGGTATTCGGCGTGTTTTTCAATGTTCGGTATTCAGCCGAATTATTCGGTAAAACTGCCGAATATTTACCAAATAAACATATGATATTTATCTGAAAATAAATAAATCATTCATACTATTTGTAGCTCTTAAAAGTTATGTTATATATTTATTGTTATTAGGCATATAATAAAACAAGTACTCGGTCACTTTGACACTCTTTGGGGGAGGCCTATGTCCAGCAAGTAAACTTGATTTTAGTAAGCTTTATTATTCAGTTTAATCACGATATCAACGTCTGTTACTAATTCACCATCAATAACAATTGCAAATGTTGACATTGACAATGCCAAGCTCAGTCAAATTCGCGCTCAGCGAGCCGCGCGGACCTGCAAAAACCTGTTTAGTTTTACCGAATAATTCGGTCGAATATTCGGTTCGGTAAGATCTGAACCTAATGTTCGGCCGAATACTCGTATTTGGCAAAGTCCATATTCGGCCCATCTCTAGAAATGAGGTATATTTTGTAAGTAAACATTTTGAAATGAACTCGGCTAATCATTTTTGAACAGACCAATATGAATCCATTTGATTTGCTCAACTTCTCAAGCTGCTTTTAAACATGTACAGTATTTTATGAGAGTTAGTGGAATCAATTGTGCGATCATTGTGTTAATCTCATAAAATCAGTTTTAGTTAATTTTATTTGTTTCAGGTCTGGGCAGCAGCAGTACTGGTACCGGAGGCGGTGGCGGTGGCGGTGGCGGCGCCCGCGGGCGCTACAAGCCGCAAGAGGACGACTTCCTGGACGCGCGCAGAGAACAGCGGGAGCGCATCGGAGAGCTTGGTGTCGCGGCTGTGTGGGGCAAGTCACCGCCACGACCTGAGTGAGTACCCGCCGAGGCATACACCAACAAACAATTCAATGTACTTCTATCTGTTTATTTTATATAAAGGTGCATACGAATTTGAGCAGCCTGGGTTGAGGCAGGCACGCCTCACCTATTTTTCTCTACTTCGTACGCGCTCACGCGCTGTGCGCGAGCGGCGCGCGGCGAGCCGCCTAAAGTCGGTCGGCGCCTCAGTGTGCGTGCCTCGCGTAATTTGGACGTGTATCCGACCATGCCACGGACAGAACGATGTAATTTGGTGATGTAAATGTGCACCACATGAATTACGATTTTTGTTCAACTGTTTCATTACCACCAGGCGATTTTCTCTTCTTTTTATTTATTTATTTATTTGGAGAACCAACAGCTACAGAAACATATTGACTATATAGATAAAATACAAAAAGCCAATTACAGGTTCCCACCGATAGCATCGCAGTAAACATTTGTGAGATCACTATTTTTACACTGAATTTGTGAGATTTCCTAACTAGGGGTAATAATTCTGTGAATTATGATAAACGCAGCCGCGACTGTCATCATGTCCGACGCCATTTTGAACGACGCACAAATTCGGCTCGCCGCGAGCACGCTTCTTCGCCCGTGCATGTTTATGTGCACCAAATTGGCCCGCGAGCAGCTCGCCGCGCGGGGCGAGCATGCCTCAGGCTGAGCCGCTCAAATTCGTATGCAGTTTTACATTTACAATTGAGTATTTTTCAGCTCTGATGAAGAGTCGGAGCCAGAGAACAACAAGAAGAAGAGTAAAGACAAGAAGAAGAAGAAGTCCAAAGACAAGGAGGGCACCAAACAGAAGCTCAAGAAGTTGAAGAAGAAGCTCAAGAAGGTGAAGAAGGCGCGCAAGAAAGCCAAGAAGAAGTCGAAGGGCTCTACCGGCGACTCCAGCTCTAGTGACGAGGAGCTCTGGGTAGAGAAAGGAAGTAAGTTCACTTTTCACATCTTCTGCTTATTTAAGAGCTAAGCTCTTGTCGGTGTCGCTCAAAGTAGGCCCTCCATCTACTCCGATCCCAGGCAACCTCTTTGACATCTCGATACGACCTAACATCAACTCTTTTTTCTAGCTGCTCCATGTAGTTTATTCTAGGTCTTCCTCGCTTCCCCTCTTTCCTTCAATTATATCCATACTTCCATACTAATATTATAAATGCGAAAGTGTGTCTGTCTGTCTGTCTGTCTGTTACCTCTTCACGCTTAAACCGCTGAACCGATTGCGATGAAATTTAGTATGGAGATAGTTTGAATCCCGGGGAAGGACATAGGATAGTTTTCATCCTGGAAATCACCCCCTAAGGGGATGAAATGGGGGGTTGAAGTTTGTATGGAGCTGCGATATAAACGATTTCCACGCGGACGGAGTCGCGGGCAGAAGCTAGTAATATTATAAATGCGAAAGTGTGTCCGTCTGTCTGTCTGTTACCTCTTCACGCTTAAACCGCTGAACCGATTTGGATGAAATTTGGTACAGAGTTAGTTTGAGCCCTGGGGAAGGACATAGGATAGTTTTTATCCCGGAAATCATCCCCCAAGGGGACGAAGTGGGGGGTGAAAGTTTGTGTGGAGCTACGATATAAACGAGATCCACGCGGACGGAGTCGCGGGCAGAAGCTAGTTGACTATAAAGTTGTCATGTCATATGAGGTGCCCTATCATGTTCCCTCTTGTATTTTCTAAGTTTCTCATGAACTGCCTGGTTCGCCTCTCTCTATTCAGCACTTCTTCATTGGTTACCCATAACATTACAAAATTTAACTTTAAATATTTAGGTCCTATTCACATTGTAACTTGTTTAGGATGCCCATTTATTATATTATGTGAATCAATAACTATATCTTTTTGTTATTCTGTATTGTTAGCCAGGATACAATACGATTGAGTATTTTAGAATCATTTTTAGGGTTCCATAGTCAACAAGGAACCCTTATAGTTTCGCCATGTCCGTCCGTCTGTCTGTCTGTCCGTCTTCGGCTTAGCTCAGTAACCTTTACAACTAGAAAACTGCAATTCGGCGTGGGTATATGAACCAATCACGCCGACAAAACAGTAGAATAAAATCCTGAAAAAAAAATTTTTTTCGGGTACTTTCCCTACATGTAAATTAGTGATGTATTATTTTTTCTCGTTAAACCTATAGTGTGGGGTATTTTTACCGTGGACGGTAGAATTGCTTTTTCACGGCACGGTGCTTCTTGCCCGCGGCGAGCGCGCAAAAGACCTGCCCTGCGACACCCGTGGCAATGCTAAAACTTAGGCGGTCTTACGGCACGGTGCTTCTTGCGAGCGCGGCTAGTTGTGATGTGCGGGTTGATGCTGTTCGGAAATTTTCGTAATTATTTTACGTAAATAACCTGTTGCTGCTAAAAGTTTGCGATCTGTGGTTCGATTACTGTGACAGTCGGGCAACTACGGTGCGCGTGGCCCGAGCGGCCAAGTGCGCGCTTTTTATAACATGGACTTCTAATATGTTTAGAAGATGGCTCATAAAAATGAAGTTGAAAATGACAAAAAACCTCGTTGTAGCCCATAACCCACGAGCAGACACTATGACAAAAAGTTGATTCACCCATTTATTCCATTACATTACGTAAAGAAGTTATCGGGTACTTCCAGCGTTTGAATTCGTCGTGTTTTCAAGTGCTTGCTTTGTGTGTCGAGAACAGTCGGACATCGGGACACACGAACGAATTTCGGCCTAATCTGAAACAGAGTACTTCGTTCGGTCGTTCAAAAACAATTCATGCCCTTATTATTTCAGTTTAGTGAAATCGGGACGTAACGAGTTGAGAGTAAAGTTGACTTTGAGACATGTTTTATTTCCCCATTACAGAGGAGCACTCGGCATCCCTGGGGGTCCCCTCGGACTCGGAGCCCTCGGGCGCGGCGCCCGGGCCGGCGCCCTGCGCGGAGGCGGGGGCGGGGGCGGGGGCGGCGCCCCTGCGCGAGTTCGGGCGCGCGCTGCTGCCCGGCGAGGGCGCCGCCATGGCCGCCTTCGTGCAGGACGGCAAGCGGATACCCCGCCGAGGCGAGATCGGCCTCACCAGCGACGAGATAGCGGGCTACGAGAGCGTGGGATACGTCATGAGCGGGAGCAGGTCAGTACACTAGTCTAGGCTAGACGGTCTGCTATAGTCAGGTTGACTGAGTATTGTTGCTTAGAGAGGGTGTCGCCATGGCTGCCTCCGTGCAAAATGGTAAGTGGATACTCAGGAGAGATAATGAAATTGCAACTTACGATTATCAGCTACGTCATAATTTCAGGAGTAGCGACTGACATTTCTTTCTATAACAGTTTATCTTTTATTAGTTTTTGGTTGTTATGTGTGGGGGTGTCAGGGTGGTGATGATGAACATCCAGATGAAGTTAAAGTATTTATTCTCCGTAGTCACGCACGGTAGTACAAATATGGTATACTTCAAGTTGTTACAAGAAGCTTTTCATCACACTTGCTCGAAAAGGGCTTCATAATGCGCAGACATACAGAGCTGTAATAGCCTGTGTTACGCCCACGGGCGTAATGGTTTTTTTTCTTAAATTGTATCCGTCCCTCATGCGACAATTACAAAGCAAAGAGGTTTTATATCAAATACGATGTCTGAAAACGTATCTATAAATACATTTAAACTTAAAAAACTACTTAATCATGTTTAACTGAATTATTTACAGATTTAAGAGTCCGTATCGGCCGGAAAAAGTACGATTCTAGGTATTATGGTAGTGGGGGTCGAGCGAGGCGGCTAGGTCGGCGTAGAGTAGTTTTGATACTTTAACCGTTTTATCAGACTTTTTCGTTTCTTAATATTTGTATGTAAGTATATTTATTTATATAAAATATCAGGTAACTTAGAACTGCGTCGTTTATTATAATGTATTTGCCTAAAGTATAATAAGCTTCATCACTAGATAAATAAGAATAATTCGTTAACCTTTCCAGATTTCCTTTTTCTGGAATCTTCCAGCGTTGTGCTGATTTCGTTCGTTGGTTTTAATCTTTTAGGGCCACAAAATATTTTTTTCCTCTTTATTTTACCATATGAACGGTTTGCCTTCCTAGGCGCCATACTTGAATCTAAAATAATAAATCAATTCAATTTATAAATATTGTTTTATAGTATACTACTTTAGCGACATGAATAGTAAGAATGTGAGCAAGGAAAAGATGGGCGATAAAAAGATATGGAGATAAAACATGTTGCACCGTCCGTCGCAACTAACGTGAAAGATGAAACAACTTCAGCAAATATTGTCACTTTTAAGTCATAGACTTACAAGATGCAAAACGATATGACAAAATAACAACCTGAACATTCCAACTAATTCAGGAGAGGACGTCTGTGCCCAGCAGTGAGACATATATAAATAGGCTGATGATGATGAAAATTCGATGACGTACTTTTAGAATTATCGCTTAATCTATATAGAGTAATTAAGAACCTCCTTCTATGGAACATCATAATAAAAATGTTAGTAGTACAATGAAAATATTTCCATTAGTTAGTACTAATGCAATTTCATATAAAAAGTCAAAAGTAACAAAAAGCATTACTTACCGAATGATCAAGACCGCCGCGTCGCGCTATTATTCCCGCTAGCGCAAGCGCCCGTAGCTACGTGACCTTGAATACGACGAGCGACGTGTCCGTTCCCTGGAACCGCTTGGCGATGACTGCCGAATCGAGCGCCGTGCACGGTGTTTTATTACGAGTTTTAGGGTGATTTGAAATATTTTTTATGCCAAAATTTACTTCTACACAAATATTTTTTTATTTTTTCGAATAGCGCTTGAACTGGAGTTTCTTATTTTTTGAAATAATGTGCTAAATGGCCAAAAATACTGGCGATTCTTCGTGTGTTTTTACTAAAAAGTTGGTGGATGGAAATACGCTTTTACTCGACAATTTAATATGTAACTTTTAAAATGTTTTCCACTTATTTCTAAGAAGACTTATCAATCCAATATATATTTATTTGTTTTATGTCGGTTTGAAATCAAATAATTCTTCAAATCTAAGTCGACTTACACGTCTCCGAGCGAAAATTGAGAAAACTGCTGTTGGACTGAGCCAAAATATGGTAATTTGAGAGCTAAATGTAAACAACATTTCTACTTATTTTACTTGAATTCAAATGATCTTTCATATTTATTTATTTATTTATTTATTTATTTACACAATAAAATCTGTAGGAAAACGAATATTTCATGAGATATGACCTCAATAAGTCTAGCGAATTCAGCAAACGGCTGTATACGGACTCTTAATATGTAGTTATTTAGTGTCTATGTAAAATGTTTTTAAGTGTTTTCAAATCGTGGCTGTATACCGAAGGGTCTTTGCCATACGCGCCTCACGTCAAATTCAATAAAATGGACGACTGACATGTTGCAGTTTTTATTTTATTACTTTGAGCGGTCTCCGGGTCCGGAGGTACACTGCTGCTAGCGGGTTGCTGTGGTGGAGCTGCTACCGTGACTCGAAGATCCCGGAACAGCTTAACAGGGCCCACCAGCGTGATGTCGGCGCCCATTACGGTGATATGGATCTTGTCGGTCATCCTGTCGGCTTGGCTGGCGCAGTGGAGCTGGTGGATGCTGGTTGGGTAGCGGCGGCGTCTATGGTCTGCTGAGGAGTGAGGCTGCCTGGTGCAGCCGTCTGGCAAGGATCGCCATGAAGTGTTAGGACTTCTAGGTAGTAATGACAAGTCGAGACTCGGGTAATAACTGTGTTTATTCAGAGAAAATGTATGTCTTATATACTAGTGCATTTCCTCGTGTTCCTATGAGTGGAAACTGCTACCAAGGTTAATAGTACAAAGTCCAGTCATGTGCCTATCGGTATGCCGAGGTCGTGGTATTATGTTACAGTTTGTTATGATTAAGTACTGATGGAAAATATGTATAAACTTTCCATCAGGTGTGCCGTGTGCCCTCACTACAACGATTTGTATTCATTTCATCTAAAATGTATTTGTTTCCTCGCAAATGTGATGAAAAACATTGTGTATAACACGGGCGTAAGAATATTGCAAACTCGAGTCATCAAAAGCCCTCCGCCTTCGGCGTCGGGCTTCTAATAGACTCTTGTTCGCAATATTCCACTTACGCCTCTCGTTAAACAATGTACTATAGCTTACGTGAGACGTGCGCTGGTTAGCGACTTTGAAGGTGAGAAGCAGAAAGAGGCAGAACCAGCTCAGGTGAGCCTTTTTATGCAAGCCCATTCACTCATTCCACTCGCTCTGAGTGGAGTGAACGAATGGTAAAGCTTGTGCATAATGTTTACTGCCCTGAATGCGCATATTTCTGCCTGGGGCGACGAGTGGCGTTTCAGACGCCACACGTTTAGGGCAGTGTTGTCACACTAGTGGAACCCCGCACGCTTGACAGCTAAGCGTGAAGTGTTATAGTTATTTACGATACAAGTGCCGAAAATAGGAAATTCGCAACGAGTGATGATAAATTAAAACACGACCGAAGGGAGTGTTTTAAATCGACACGAGTTGCGAATTACCTATTCGCACGTGTATCGTACAACGTTTTACTGTACATATGTCTCTTTAAAGTTTCGACATATGCACGGAAAGTGCACTTTTCCGCACTAGTGCGGGAAAGTAGCACCATAGGGGAAGATGGTCACCCTTCGTACGACGGGGCACATTCATACAGTAGTCATAAATAGACAAATTTAGTGGAGTACAGACATTATCTTTGCATGCATTTTTTCCAAAAATATAATTATATGAAATAAAAATACGTATGTGTTCGTACCCGACTAAATTTGTTTATTTATGACTACTGTATGAATGTGCCCCGTTGTACGAAGGGTGACCATCTTCCCCTATGTACTGTAATGTACTGTGCAGCTATAATACTCGATTGTTAGTTTTACCTGTACGAATTAGGGTAGAATATTTCATGGATTGTAATGGGGTATATTATTCTTGTTGAGAGTTAGTCTTTATTGCACAAAAATATAACTTATAGTGCAAAAGGCGGACTTGAAGCAATGGAGCATTCGCTACCAGCTAGATGAATTGTATTGTGTGTTCGACTTAACTTGCACACAATTTTAACATGCCCATCAAATTAAAACTTTCTATACTAGTATACTTAAAGACACGTATTAATGTAATGATTATGAATGTTACATTATATACATATATTTGTCATCCTGTTTGCCATACGGTTAAATAAATAAATGTAATATCTTTATGTCCACAGACATCGTCGCATGGAGGCCGTGCGTATCCGCAAGGAGAACCAGATCTACTCGGCGGACGAGAAGCGCGCGCTCGCCGCCTTCAGCAAGGAGGAGCGCGCCAAGCGCGAGGGCGCCATCCTCGCGCAGTTCCGCACCGTGCTGCGCGCCAGGACTGCGCGCAGGGACGACGCCTAGGACTGCTTCCATCCACGACCACTAGGACACATGCCCATCGCGCAGTTCCGCTGGTGTCGACCAACTTATGCGGCACGGGCATTTTAATGGATGCCACTGTGTCTACCTGGCAATGGCACTGGCACTGGTTGCCTGGGATCGGAGTAGATGGAGGGCCTACTTTGAGTACACCGGCCAGAAGTTAGCTCTTAAATAAGCAGAGGAGGCCTGTGTCTACAGACATCGATGCTATGAATGTTTGCAGAGAACCAGACTTGTTTATAAACTAAATCAAAAGCTTGTTCCGGCATGCGACCTGTGGGTGCAGAAAGAGGATCAGATCTACACTCAGAGAGAAGCTCACTCGCGGCATTGAAGCCATCAACTCATTGGAACAGCAGCTGGGGGTGGTCATACAGGCTTCGACAATGCACGACGACACCTAGGAGACATAATGAGCACCTGTCTTGAGTCACTGCCTGCTCACCACGGCCTATCAAGAACACCACTTAAGAATATCAAGCTACCAAATAGACACCTAGAAACATTTAAATAAGTTAAGCCACGTTGAACATTTGATCAGATGGAGTGGTATTTTAGTGTGGTGTGATGTGTGATGCTGCGAATACTGTTTACTTAGTGTAAGGAGTATACTGTTGAAAAAATATTGCAATAAGGTCCATTTAGAACAAATAAATGTTATTGCTTTTTTGCAATAAGATGGAGGCTATGCCGCGTATAAAGCCGGCTGTACACATTGGGCCAACGTTGGCGCGTGAGCAAATGCAGCTATGCGTTAGAGGAAGAGGGCTTTATATCGTTCTCATGCGTTTGCATAGCTGCATCCTGCTCACGCGCCACGTTGGCCCAATGTGTACAGCCGGCATAAGAGTTTGCACCGATACATACACGATAGTGTCGAGGCAGGTGAATATGACAGATAAGTGTTGGGATACTGTCGCACGTTTGTATCGCTGCAAAATAGCCGTGTGTAACCACTAAGAACGACATGAGGAGGAAACATGAATAGTTCACTGGCGTAAGATGTTAGAAATAGGTGAATAAGTTATGTAAAATAAACATTTGTAATAAAGAACTAAACAACATTTTAAAACTGTATTTATTTTCTTATGAACGAAATAAAAAAAATAACACTTTCCATGGTAGTATTAACAGCAAGTGTGGCCTATTACAACTTATCCTACTGACTGCAGGTCCATGTTGGGTTTTATAATGGTACTTTCTGATTAACATACATAGTTAGGGACGCATGCTGCGCCTCCTGGTCGCCAGAGATCGATATTAAATTAATGGTCCGTTATAAAACCCAGCATTACCTACGCGACCAGCTACCTACGTCAACTATTTATACTTTCGCCTACCAAGACGAAAGCCCACTGCGCTGTGCCGTGCGCGATACACGCTGACGAGGTGACGTAAAGCTTACAGAAATTGTTCAAAATAAACGCACGTCGCACGTGTACCGCAGTGGAAATACATAATAAATAATAATACATAAATATTAGGGGACAATCTTACACAAATCGACCTAGTCCCATAGTAAGCTCATTAAGGCTTGTGTTATGGGTACTAGACGACGATATATATAATAGATAGAAATACTTAAATACATAGAAAACATCCATGACTCAGAAACAAATATTCATGCTCATCACACAAATATTTGCCCTTACCGGGATTCGAACCCAGGACCTTCAGCTTCGTAGGCAGCGTCACTACCCACTAGACTAACCGGTCGTCCAAACACAAATAAAAAAAAATAAATAAGAGGAAATAAATAATAAGAGTCGAATTTAAAATATGAGCGCAGCTTAGCATACACTGCAGTAGGCTTTCGCCTTTCCATTAGCTCCATAGTCTCGACGCTCACGTCAGACACCTAGCGCTTTTATCGTATTCGACCGTTGAAAATCGTTGGCAGCGCTCGGATACGACAACAGCTATTACGCGCACCTGAATACCCGAAACCATGTCGGGGAATATGATCTGGGTATTTGACATGTGCGATGATCCTTCGATTAGGCAATATAACTGGATTCGCGATTGAAGACCTACTATTATAGAAAATATTTACAGAAATGTGGTCCAATTTGTGTCCATTTTGAAACAGACCTATTGGGTATATCTGACGTAAATAGAATAGAATATACAAACTTATTTATACTTAGTCCTTGTTCGATTCACAAATCACAGGAATGAGGAAGTATTTTGTTTTGTAGTTTGTAAACAATTGACGAAAGTTATCGTCAATCATAAGTAGTAATCATCTTCATAGTTTAATGGTTTTAGAGAACTGTGTTTTATAAATTTCGATTTCCTTTCACGTGAAATGTCTCTTCACTTAAGCACCAACATATTTATTTATCAGTATAGATTGATTTGTCACTGTTTATTTTTCCACTAATCGCGTCCAACCGAAATGTTATTAGTGGGGGGCTAAGCTCTCTCATGTGTAGTAGCGGAGTAAAGTTTCCTGTAATGAGTATTTAAAGTAAAGAGGCAGAACTTCGTCCTGTACGCACTGGTATTGATAGTATCCAGAAAGTTGCGTTAAAGTAGGGGGAGTAAGGCTCCCTAGTAGATAGTAGGGTAGTCAAGGTGTCCACACTGTCACATTAACGAGGATAGAGTTCTTACAGATGCACTTAATGGGGCCAGAGCCCTCCCAGACGCACTTAATACGGCCAGAACTCTCAGACACTACGGGAGCAGCAGGGCCTTCACGGACGCAATAAATAGAGGCATAACCTCCCACAGACGCACTTAATGGGGGCAGTGCCCTCATAGACGCACTTAATGGGGGCAGTGCTATCCTAGACGCACTTAATACGGACAGAACTCTGACACATAACGGGGGCAAGGCCCTCACAGACGCAATGAATAGAGGCAGACCCCCCACAGAGGCACTTAATGGGGGCAGAGCCCTCACAGGCCTATTGCAGTTGTAGAGCGACTACTCTGGCGTGGTGTTCCCGCATCTGCCTCAGACAGGCCGCGCAGCCAGGTCAGTGTCCGGGCTGCGTGTGTGCGAGCTGCGCACGCGCGTGGCGCAGCTGGCGTTGCAGCTCGGCCAGCGCGGCGTGCGCGGCCAGCAGCTGCGCGCGCAGGTAGCGCGCCGACATCGAGCGCACGAGCTGCCACAGCCAGGTCAGTGACCGGGCTGCGTGTGTGCGAGCTGCGCGCGCGCGTGGCTCAGCTGGCGCTGCAGCTCGGCCAGCGCGGCGTGCGCGGCCAGCAGCTGCGCGCGCAGGTAGCGCGCCGACATCGAGCGCACGAGCTGCCACAGCCAGGTCAGTGACCGGGCTGCGTGTGTGCGAGCTGCGCGCGCGCGTGGCTCAGCTAGCGCTGCAGCTCGGCCAGCGCGGCGTGCGCGGCCAGCAGCTGCGCGCGCAGGTAGCGCGCCGACATTGAGCGCACGAGCTGCTACAGCCAGGTCAGTGTCCGGGCTGCGTTTGTGCGAGCTGCGCACGCGCGTGGCGCAGCTGGCGCTGCAGCTCGGCCAGCGCGGCGTGCGCGGCCAGCAGCTGCGCGCGCAGGTAGCGCGCCGACATCGAGCGCACGAGCTGCCACAGCCAGGTCAGTGTCCGGGCTGCGTTTGTGCGAGCTGCGCACGCGCGTGGCGCAGCTGGCGCTGCAGCTCGGCCAGCGCGGCGTGCGCGGCCAGCAGCTGCGCGCGCAGGTAGCGCGCCGACATCGAGCGCACGAGCTGCCACAGCCAGGTCAGTGACCGGGCTGCGTGTGTGCGAGCTGCGCGCGCGCGTGGCTCAGCTGGCGCTGCAGCTCGGCCAGCGCGGCATGCGCGGCCAGCAGCTGCGCGCGCAGGTAGCGCGCCGACATCGAGCGCACGAACTGCTCCGGGACACACACCACCGCCTCGCCGCGCGCCGCCTCCAGGGACAGCGGCTGCAAACACACGGATCACGAGTTAATAGTAAAAGAAAAAAGACCGGGTTGCACTCCAGGAGTGCCGGCAGAAGTGAAAACTACATAACATTGTAACAGTTTTTCGATCAGGTCACGTGACATCTTACGGTGTCTCCCTAAAAATGAATTTGACGCAAATTTATAAACAATTATCAATTATTTAGGCGGACGGGCCGCGGGCGCGTTGGGTGCGACGGGACGCTCGCCCGTCGGCGGCGGCAAACAAAATACCAATTTGTTTTTGCCATTGCCAAATATTTTTCAAAGCTTTATCTCTTTAGGAATAACGTCCAATTTCGAACTATTAGAATTTGCAAGAACAGCAGACGGCGGCGGCGAACAAAATATCAATTTATTTTTGCCGTTGGTAAATATTTTTCAAAGCTTAGCTCTTTAGGAATAACGTCCAAATTCGAACTATTCGAATTTGCTCAATAGCAAAACGGTGAAGAACGCTTGGACAAAATTACAAATTTATTATTTATTAAATTTTTTATTTATTTATTTTATTGCAAAAAGTGTTTAACGGCTTTATCTTACGAATAGCTTTCAGTTTTTAACCGACGAAAAAAACGGAGGAGGTTTAATTTTAATTTAACCCTAAGGGTAGGAAAACAGGGGATGATTGATTGCTCACTTACTGATTGAAATGTATGTAGGCCATGTGTGTTAAATTTGGTAGCGTGTTCACTGGTGTTTGATTGAATTAAAAGCCAAATTGTAAAGGAAACATTGGTGAAATTTATTCCATGTATTCTATCTTGTTTTTCATCTGACATAATATTTTTTGACACACATGTTATTCGTCTAGTTGTCATCTAAGGAGTTTGGACATGCCGCCCGCCAAGAACCACTGTTCTTAACTCTGATAAATTACTTACAATAGTAATTACTAAAACTAAGATAACATAATATGCAATTGTAATCAAAACTAATTAGTGTTGTGATATATTATCTCTAACAGAACATAACATTAAACAGTTCCTTTAACTTGACATAAGACTAAGTAAAACAATAACAGTTAAATAAAACTATCCTCATTGGATGAAATTCAAAACATGATAAACAACATAACATCATTTCACACTTTCGGTGATGGATACACTTGAGTGAAAACCAATAAAACATTAACTTATTTTACAATTAATCCGCTAAAGGTAAGACACAGAGTTTAGACACTGGTCGTTTGATAAAAGAATTCTTATAGCGCAAAGTCACAACTCGCGCAACTTTGTCCACTCCAGGATGCTTTTCAACAATCTGACCTAACAACCATCGTGATGGAGGTAAATCAAGTTCTTTAACTAACACCACGTCTCCAATATTTGGCTCAGGTATAACCTGTGTCCACTTGTGCCTTTGCATGAAATGATGAAGATACTCTTGCGCCCATCGTCGCCAGAAATCTTGTAACATCCGTTGACAGAGTTGCCATCTTCTCAATGAACTTATCGACGAATGTTCGTAATTATTATCCGGAACTGTTAGTAAGGGCTCACCCACCAGAAAATGTCCGGGTGTTAAAGGCATTGGGTCTCCTTGATCCTGGATATATGACATTGGCCTTGAATTTAAACAGGCTTCAATCTGAGTCAGCACAGTTGTGATTTCTTCAAAAGTAAGAGTTGAACTGCCAATTACTCTCTTTAGATGGAACTTGCAAGACCGAACTCCGGCTTCCCAAAGACCCCCAAAATTGGGTGCTTGCGGAGGAATAAAATGCCATTGTGTTCCATTCGTAGCTAACCAATCTGCAATCTCAGGCAAGAGTCTGGATTTTTCTTCATCGAACAAATCTCTTAATTCTCTGGCTGCTCCCACGAAATTTGTCCCATTGTCACTATATAATTCACTACAGTGACCACGACGTGACACGAAACGCCTAAAGGCAGCTAAGAACCCCTGTGAAGTCAAATCACTCACGGCTTCTAAATGTATCCCCCGTGTGGCCATACAGACGAATAAACATATGTAGCCTTTATATGATCTATTGCCACGACCCTTTGATACCCGTATATTTATTGGGCCTGCGTAATCGACACCAGCACGTAGAAAGGTCATGGTTACTCTTGGTGAAGGTAACTGACCCATTAGTTGAGGTTTGTTTGCTGCTGCGTACCTTATACAAGTGACGCATTTCCTACAATGAAATTTGACAAGTGATTTAAGCCCAATGATGTAATACTTATCCCTTATAAAGTTCATCATCAGCTGTGGCGCTCCGTGAAGAGTAAACTTGTGTGCATTTCTTAAAATGAGAGTCGTCAACAGTGATTGCTTCGGTAAAATTATAGGATGCTTTTGACTTTCACTTATATCAGCGTTATGCAGCCGTCCACCAACTCGTAGTATACCGAACTCGTCTAACTGTGGACTTAGTGAGGTAAGTACACTGCTTTTATTTACAGAGTTTCCTTGTTTAACATCCTTCAATTCCTCTAAGAATGCTTGGGCTTGACACTTTTTTATCATTATTCTAAGTGCCTCATCAATTTCCTCCTTCAAAAGATACTTATGTTCTGGTTTCTCTGTTTGTAAAACTCTGCGGCAATAAGCTACCACTCGCAATAACTTCGTCAACGATGAGAATTTAGACCACACTTCTTCACCATTGATGTGATCTTCCACCGAAGTAGCAAGGTGAGTTTGAATTTTCCTTTCTTCCAAATTTGTACTAATACCCTTAGGATTAGGATAGTGTATAATATCTTCACTCAACCATGAAGGTCCCTTTAACCACAGTTCAAATCCTACCAGCTCGGACGCTATGATGCCTCGTGATGCGCAATCTGCTGGATTGTGTTCAGATTTGACATGCGCCCACTTGCTACGGTCTGTCACAGTTAGAATCTCTGAACACCTATTCCCGATGAATGTTTTCCAACGACTTGGATGACTGCTAAGCCACGCAAGTACTATTTCAGAGTCAGTCCACGCATGAATATTAGATTTTGGTACGCCCAAAACTTCTGACACTTCTATAAGCAGCTTGGCCAGTAATACAGCACCTGATAACTCCAATCTTGGAAGGCTGATCTGTTTGATTGGAGCTACTCGGGTTTTTGCTGTGAGTAAACTGACGTGAACGTTTCCCTTTGCATCTATCACCCGTACGTATATCACTGCTGCATACGCAGAGTTTGACGCATCACTAAAACCGTGGAGTTCAACTAATTTCGCGTCACTTCTGATGTGCGTCCAACGTTTCAACCGAAATTGTGTAAGGTCTGAAAGACCCTCTCGATACTTAGCCCATTCTTCTAATAACGGTTGTGATAGTTCATCGTCCCAACTAATGCCTGCTAGCCATAATTTCTGTATGAATATTTTTGCTTTTATTATACTCGGTGCTATCCATCCTTGTGGATCATATAACTTTGAAATATCCGAGATAACTTTCCTCTTCGTTACAGGTGCAGTCATCGGTGGCAACAGGACAGCATACACGAACTCGTCGGAACCACGACTCCAGGTAAGTCCAAGTATTTTGTTTATCGCATCTAGTTTGACTTCTATTTTCTTATCACTTTGCTTGTGTAAGTTCCCTTGCTGTATTTGATTTAACATAGCTTCGCTATTGCTGGACCATTTTTGCAATTCAAATCCACCCCTAGTTAACATTTCATTCATTTGCTTATGGATTTCAATTGCCTCTTCGTCACTTTCACAGCCCGACATCAAATCATCCATATAAAATTCATGTTTTACTCTTTCAGCTGCTAACGGAAAGTCTTTTCCTTCATCCTTTGCGACCTGTATCAGGCTTTTTACTGCCAGATATGGAGCTGAAGAAGTTCCAAATGTTACTCTGAGCATCTTGTATTCTTTGACGTCTTCCTCCGGCGTCTCGCGCCACAAAATACGTTGATATTCCGAATCTTCATCGCTGACCTTTATTTGGCGGTACATTTTAACTATATCTGCAATGAAGCAGATTGGGTACGTACGCCAACGCATTATTATATGACGCAATTCCGGCTGTAAGGTTGGTCCTACCATTAAATCATCGTTTAATGATACCCCATTCGTACCCTTGCAGGAAGCATCGAAGACCACACGAAATTTCGTCGTCTGTCGGTCCTCGCGTATCACTGCATGAAAAGGTATGTATAAACTCCTTGCTTTGTTGTCATGAACTTCCGTCATGTGATTTAATTCTAAGTATTCATCAAACACTTTTTTGTATTCCTGTTTCAGACGCTCGTCCTTTTGAAATTTCCTTTCGAGATATTGAAACCTTTTCAACGCTATATCCCGTGAATGACCATCCGCGCAGGCTGGTTCACTGTCTCGAAACGGGAGTTTCACAACATAACGACCTTCTTTGTCACGTGTGGTGGTCGCTTCGAAAATATCTTCACATCGCTGCTCTTCGACTGACAGAATCTTCTGTTTGTTGGACGGTTCTGCTTCAATTTCCCAGAAGGACTTTAGCAATTCTTCAACAGGCTCCACTTGTGATCAATTTATTGATAGGTGTGTCTTGTTTCACTTGCCCGCTTAATATCCATCCCAGGGTGGTATTTTGTGCAACTAAAGAACCTGAGGGATATTTGATGACACCATGATCAATAATCCTACTATAAACCTCCGCCCCTAATAAGATGTCTATCTTATTCGGAGTGTGATATTCCGGGTCAGCTAGAGTTACGAGATCTAGCTCCGGCCATGAGGTGATTTCCACTGCAGTCGCAGGCAGGTACGCGGTCAATTTGTCGAGGACATACGCTGAGACATGCATCACACAACCTGGATCGAGACGTGAACTGATTTCTAAATCTACAATGGACCTTGCGACAAGGTTCTGTTCACCTCCCAACCCTGATATACATCCCTTGGTTGGTGTGGTTTTGAGTCCAAGTAATTGGACTGCCGCTTTTGTGATAAAAGAGGCCTGAGACCCCTGATCTAAAAGAGCTCGTAAGAGCTGATGATCTCCGCCATTTTGTGACTCAGCTTTCACTAATGCTGTGGCTAATAGCACTTGATGTGCGACTCCTTTCACAAAATGGCTTGTGATGTTGTTAAACGTCGATGGACGCTCCTCCTGTGATGATATGTTGAGTGCTTTTACTGAAACCACTACGGGTGTGCCTTGATTATCAAGTGTATGATTTGCAACTGTTGCTTGTACTTCGTCCTTCAAATGTAATAATGAATGATGTCTCCTGTTACAAATTTGGCATGACGTGGTGTTTCTGCAATGTTTAACTGCATGGTTGTTTCCTAAGCAATTGAAACATAACCCATGAGACTGGACAAAGCTGCGCTTCTTGCCGAGATCAGTGTTTATAAAATCTTTGCAACTCCTAATGTGATGATCTTTTTTACAATAAACGCAAGTCTGAGTCTGAGCTATGTGATACATGTGGACCGGGTTTGGTTTGTTATTTTGATTACTGTGAGCTTGAATGAAATTGCGCTGCTTCTGAACGAATGAAGAATTGGGTTTTGAATCTAAGAATTCTAACGAGTGGTATTTAGTTTCCAAAAACTCCTGAAATTGTGTATAAGTGGGTAGTTTATCGGAACGAGACACCAACTCGCTTACCTTAGACTCCCATTGCTTCCTACTCTCAGAATCTAATCTCTGGCTTACGATATAAATTATCATGACATCCCACGAACCAGTGTCAATTCCTAACCCCTTTAAAGCATTTAAAGTTTCTGTTGACACATCTAGCAATTGCTTGATTGCACTGGAGGACTCTGATGAAACGCCCTTTTGTCCGAAAAACCGTTGTAATATGCAATTAACCAGGTACTGCTTATTATTATACCGGCTTTTCAGAAGAGTCCAGCATTGCTCGTAACTATCGTTGGTTATGGGTATATGGCGCAATAATTGTTCAGCTTCTCCTTTGAGATGACCCTTCAAGTAATGTAATTTCTGTACATCATCAAGTTCATCGTTGTCGTGAATGAGTGATACGAATAGGTCCCTGAAGCTCATCCACTCCGTATAAATCCCGGAAAATATAGGGATCGTGATCTTAGGTAACTGAACATGACTCGTCTTCGATGCTTTGTGAATCGGTATAGGATGATTGCTACTATTTGGATTTGGTTTCAGATTATTGAGTGCCTCCTTCAGTTCACATTTATAATCCATATAGTTTTCTTCCGTGACGTCATATACTGCTTCTTTGCCATATACCGATTCTTCTATCTCTGCAGTTGTATAGCTTCTAAACAAGCAATCATGTCCAGCAGAGAACCTGTGCCATAGTGATTCCAAAAGTTCTAACCGAGTCTCCACGGATGACAGGGTCACTCTATCCTTGGGTGACTTTTTGAAGTTGGTATGAGCCTTTGTGATTCTCACGGACACGTCTATGAGAACGCTTATTTCAGGTTCCATTTTGTCCAGAGCTTGATTATAATTTTGATGTCTTAGGATGATGATAAATTACTAGTCCTTAAGTCCAGTTATATATTCAAAATTATTCAAATATATAAACCTTATTTGACCGGGGAACAACTGTACCGAATTCCCCTTTTTCAATTTTTCTAGTGGGTCAATCAGACTTGGTCTCCCCTTTCGAAAAAATCCGAAATTATTCTGTTTACTTTCATAGGACGTAGTAATGGATTTATTGCTAAATTAGCGTGATTTCCCGACACTACAAAGAACTTGAATGTACTCACATTTTTATCTTCATAAATATGTATTTTGTAAAAACACTGCACTTATCCCATCATTCGCCGGTTTTCGACTATACTCCCAATAAACAGGAACGTTGACTGCCACCTCAGGCTTCCGCCGTCGCTCCTGATGATGTTTCTTTGTACAAGAAACCTCGCCGAATTTTCCGACGAACAACACGTGCACTAAAACTTCATTGATTTATCCGGTTCGAAGGACCATGTTAAATTTGGTAGCGTGTTCACTGGTGTTTGATTGAATTAAAAGCCAAATTGTAAAGGAAACATTGGTGAAATTTATTCCATGTTTTAATCTTGTTTTTCATCTGACATAATATTTTTTGACACACATGTTATTCGTCTAGTTGTCATCTAAGGAGTTTGGACAATGTGTGTGTGTGTGTGTGTGTGTGTGTGTGTGTGTGTGTGTGTGTGTGTGTGTGTGTGTGTGTGTGTGTGTGTGTGTGTGTGTGTGTGTGTGTGTGTGTGTGTGTGTGTGTGTGTGTGTGTGTGTGTGTGTGTGTGTGTGTGTGTGTGTGTGTGTGTGTGTGTGTGTGTGTGTGTGTGTGTGTGTGTGTGGGTGGGTGGGTGTGTGTGTATGTGTGTGCGCGCGCGTGCGTGTGTGTTACCTAAAGTAAGCCACAGACAATTGAAAAATAAAAACTTTTTAACATTTATTTTATTTAATTATTTGGAGAACCAACAGCTACAGAAACACATTGATTATATAGTAGATAAAATACAAAAAGCCAATTACAGGTTCCCACCGATAGCATCGCAGTAAACATTTGTGAGATCACTATTTTTACGCTGAATTTGTGAGATTTCCTAACTAGGGGTTACAAAATGTGGAAACTTATGTATTCATTTAACTTAACTAAACAACAACATGCATGATACGGATAGGAATACAGTATGATTAACTAAAAGTTTGAAGCTACGCTCATTCAAAGTAACTCCTCGTCAATTTACGCCTCACAGCAGGAATATTACTGTTGAATATGTCAATATCAACGTCTTTTGTCAGCTTATTAATTTTTTTACATCCACGAATTAGAAAAGTGTTCTGCCTATACTTGCACGGGGCAAAGGGAATAGAGAGAGGGGGATAGTGTCTTTTGGTTCTAGACGGAATATTGAATGAAAGTTTAGCTAATAAATCAGAGCAGTCCACATTTCCATTTATAATGTTTAAAATATAAGCAATATCCGCTAAGTCCCGACGCGTGGAAAGCGGAAGAAGGTGATGCTTTTTACAGATATGGTTGTATTCAGATGATTTGTAAGGAATTTTCAGTTTAAAACAAAGATATTTAACAGACTGTTTTGGACACGCTCAATTCTGTCAATATATGTCTGATACTGCGGGTTCCAAATTTGCGACGCGTACTCAAGTTTGCTTCTAACATAAGCACAAAAAAGTACTTTTATAGTTTTAGCTTGGGTAAAATAATAGGAATTACGTATGATGAAACCTAATGCTTTTGTAGCACTAGATACAACATTATTAATATGTTCATCGAATAGTAGCTTAGAGTCGTGTAGCACACTGAGGTCCCTCATAACTGGTACTTTAGATAGTTGCTGATCTCTGAGTTTGTAAGAGGTTTGAGCTGAACAACGTTGCCTAGAGAAGGTTACGGTGAAACATTTAGATGGATTGAGCTCTAGCTTATTAGAATGACAATACCTATCGAGACGCATAAGGTCTTCCTGGATTAGGATAGAATCATGCACAGTTTTGACTTTGGCAAAAATCTTCATGTCGTCTGCAAAACAAAGCAGGTTGGTATGGATGAAGCAGTCGCTAATATCATTGACATAAATATTCAAGAGTAATGGGCCGAGCAACGATCCTTGAGGGATGCCGCTGGGGACGGTTACCCAACTAGAAATGTAATTATTAATGACAACAGCTTGAGATCTATTTGCAATATATGAAGAGAACCATCGTAATAGGTCTCCGCTGATGCCCATTATTTTGAGATTAGCAAATCGTGGTCAATTCTATCAAATGCCTTGCTATAGTCCGTATAAATAACGTCTACCTGACTACCGCGGGCCATCTCATCTGAGACATAATCATTGAGAAGACTTAAATTAGATATAGTGGATCTATGTTGAAGGAAACCATGCTGGTTAGGGCTAAAATAGTTTTAAGAGCCTCATTAACCTGAATGTATACTAGCTTTTCCAGTAATTTTGAAAGTATACATAGTTTAGAGATTGGCCTATAATTAGTAACTTCCGTTTTTGAACCTTTTTTATGTACAGGAGTAATAAAAGCTGATTTCCATATCGAAGGAACTGTACATTCTGCAAAAGAGCGGTTAAATAGTAAAACTATAGGTACTATGATTGATTTCGTGCAATTTATCAGGAACAGGGCAGGTACATTGTCTGGTCCAGCTGATTTTGATGGATCAAGTTGTAATAAGAGCTTGGTAAGAAGTTCAGGATTTACCTCAATATTAGATAAGTGGGCGATAGGGCTACAACGGCCCGCCGCATCGATAGCTGCATTTTGACTAGTACTTGGTGCCGAGAATGTGGAATGGAAATAAGCAGAGAAAGCCTCGCATATGTCAGCTGCGGTGTTGACAAGTCGGTCACCATATTTAAGACTGCTTGGTACGCCATGTGAGCTAGAACGCGACTAAGACCAAAATTGCTTTGGGTCTTTGGAAATGTTACCCTCGATGCGGCGAACATATGCAACAAAACACTCCTGTTCGAGTTTCTTAACTCTATCTCGCTGCACATTAAATGAAATTAAATCGGATTTATTGCCATATATTCTGATTTTTTTGAAATATTCAAACTTCTCCCTAATAGCTTTTTTCAGAGGCGGAGTACCAATTAGGAAATGAGTCGGTATGAATATTTTTACTTGGAATATATTTGGTTCTGAGTCTAACAAAGGTAGAATATAAGTAGTCAAGTGAGTCACCTAGAGAACGTCGAGAAAATTCCTCCTTCCAATTAACCTGAGCCAATTCGTTATTAATAGAATCATAATCACCTTTGTTATAAAAATACTTAATAGAAGGTGCTGGTTTTAAAGGACTAATTACAACAAACCTAATCGTGACTAAAAGGGCCTTATGATACGGATCAATCGGCACTAAGGGGTCCGTACATTCGCTTACGTCAACTGAATCATTTGATAACACGAGATCCAACCATTTTCCATAATGATTCAAGATACCGTTAAATTGGCTCAAGTTACAAGTATTTAATTCATCTATGAAAGTACACTCGTCAATACTTATACATATAATTAGATGGGGACATTACTGAGTTTAGGGGTGTCCACATAATATTACTCATGTTGAAATCTCCAATTATTAAGTATTTATCTGCACCACCTAGCAACATTACTTCGCTGAGACTATCTAAAAAATTCGACAATTGCTGTGAATAAGAAAAACCATTATTTTGTTTGCATTGATAAAGAACAGACAGTTCAATAAATAAATAAATAAATATGTAGCCTAACCACTCACTTGCTTGTGGCAACCACAGTTGCCAATTTCGCGCACCCCTAAACTGATGGTGGCAACTCTGGTTGCCAAGCGAAGTATGGGCTTCTTTGACAAAGATAATTTTAAAGCAGTTTAGGCTACCTTTTTTAAAATCCGAGAGCAAGTGAGTGGCTAATGGGAGTATTATGGCATCCTTTTAAAGATAAAGTGACCCAGAGATCCTCAGACGATGACTGGTAGGTAGGTAGGTTGCGAAACGACGGTCAACTCCCTTAACCCAACATAAAAATTAAACCGCCGAAAAAAACTGAAAAGCAAAAAATAATAAACCTTTTTTATTTAGTTTAATAACTAAGTTCTTAAATTAATCGAAGTGTACCTAAGTAATGTTGAGTCGCCGCCAGCCCGGCGCTGGCGCGCGCCCCTCCGCGAACATCGCGCTCGCGCTGCACGCTGCACCAGCGCGGCAACCGAAACAAGGCGCGCCACAACTCATTATATTGCACGCGCATGTCTCGAGCGGCAGCGCATGTCAAGTTTGACCACAATTCTACTGTGTACAGACTGGTACAGAAGCTCAGGAATAGCTGCCTTTTGACGCCCTTGCTACATTTAGCGAACCTCCTGGCTAGCATATTCGCTCGTACTGCGATAACTCGTCTTTGCTTCTGGATGTCTGCGTGATCTTTCATATTAGACAGTAGAATGTGGCCAAGATATTTGACTTCATGCACCCGACGTAGCTGCACACCGTTCAGCAGCAGCGGAGGTACGTGTGTCGGCATGTTTGTAGCCTCCATCAGCATGAATTCTGACTTGTCAGGGTTATAGGTCATATTGTGCTGGCTCGCATATCTCTCGCATTCTGTGAGTAACTCCCGCATAGCCGCCACCGATGGAGCAAGTGGAACCATGTCGTCCGCACATGACAAGTGGTTAGTCATCGTGGCGTTAATGGAACAACCGACTCCTGTCTGTGTCAGGGCCTGCGATAACCCGTCCATATACACATTGAACAGCGCTGGCGACATGCTGCCACCTTGCCTGACACTGCAATATTGATCAGATTTTTTGTATGGAGATAGTTTAGAAGCTGGAGAGCATGGCCTCCCAAGTCGAACAACGTATAATTATTACAAAAAATAACTCATAGATGGCGACACAGGTAGCGAGCGAAACATTTGAACCAGTAATCGTGAAGTTAGAATGATTTTTACACCTTAATAAATCCAAAGTACCTTAATTATATCACAAACATCCTTCCGTACATAAAATAAAGGTATATTTTATAAGTATAGTAAATGCAATAAAATTGGTACTAAATCCATGTAACTCGTACTATACGTGTGAGCTTTCAAGTTTGCTACGTATTATTGAGTACTGTCACTAGATGGCGCCATCACTGGTCGCGAAAGTTCTATGGAACCACAGGCTCCAAGCATTTGATTATGTATATTTTTGTGTGATGCGTAATATTGTCTCGAAAATACTACTTTTGTATCAAAAAAATCAAAAATACTCTATTTGTTGCCCGGGAAGTCAATGCCATCTGGTGATATTTCAATGTATTACTAAAACGATCAGGTAGGCTGACAGCGTCATAGCCGCGGTAGCTCGGATACTGCATCTACTGGTGTAGCTGCGAGACTAAAATTGTATACAGAATTGCCTACATTAGGACGGTACGCTTTTGCTCTATGAGATTGGGTATCTGTACTTGTATTCTTTAATCTGTGCTGGAGAGTGACATAGGCTACTTTTTCCAGCGGGAAAACATCTAATTCCCACGGGAAAATTCAATATGTTACATTTTCCTATAACCACGCGGGCGAAGCCGCGGGCATCAGCTAGTAGTATAATACCTCATTATCGCCGGAGCCGTGCGCGCGCGTGGCCGTGGCCAGCAGCTTGCTGAAGCTGGCCTTGTTCATGATGATCTTGACGCCGGGCCGGTTGGCGGCCGCGGTGGCGGTGGCGGTGGCGGTGGCGGTGGCGGCCGCGGTGGTCGCGGTGGCCGCGGCGCGGACCGCCTTGCTCTTGGCCTTCATGGCGGCCTTGTGCGGGGACAGGATCGTGGTGTCGGCAGGGAGCTGCACGTACTTTATCTGGCAGAATACACAGTCATTGTGAATAGGTGACAACGGGCAGGACTGTGGCGAGACTGGCGAAAGGTCTTTTTGATTAGTGGATTTTTTAACAAGGTCACTCTACATACGACTGTTCGTAAAGAGTTGAGAGGTATGATTGTTTTTTAGTTTCAAAGTGACTTGGTTCGATATGTGAGGATCTCTGAGAAGAAATCTGTGATGCGATACCTGCACGTCTCTCTTCTCAGGCTCCAGCTTGTTGACGGTGAACACCTTGACGCCGGCGCGCGGCGGCGAGCGCGCCGGGCACGCGCGCACCAGCACGCCGCCGCGCGCCGGGGTCACGGGGGTCACGGGGGGCACGGGGGCCACCGGGGGCACCGGGGCCGCGGGCACCGCGGGGCTGCTGTTCTCCTTCAACATCAGCTTGCCCGCATCTGACAATGTACAAAATGTTTACTTGTTCTTCGTATTGTTATACCACTACAACGAATGATAAGCAGACCACCATACCATAGATACAAAATGTTGCTATTCATAGCAATCATATTGGCTGATTGACCAAGTCACCTGGTTTTGTTTGTTCACATTCTTTTAAATACCTAAATGAACAGACTGTAGACGGGTCTTTTTATATATACTTATTTGTATCAAGACTTGACATTCGAAAAATATTACCCATCCTCGGTAGTCGGGAGAAATTACCTCCCACAGACACGCCAGAAGCTAGGAAGCTTTCCCTATCACCTGCTTATCATCTTATCATAACATCAATTGCACATTCTAAGTTTAAACCTTATCTAACGCTATTAAAACGAAATTTCCCTTGCTTGGTGGTTAAACAGAGCAGTCACTTTCATAGTTTCCGGAAAATACTGACGGCTGCATGTAGACTAAAGATGCGCAGAATTCAAATCGGGGACTAAATGTGGTATCGAAATTCAAGGTATTAACGGTACTTATTAAAGGTATTGCAAGTTATACCGTTTTAAACCGTACTTTTACTCACGTGCTTGAAGATCAGGACCGATTAAAGGTACTGAATCAAAGCGATACTTGCAACGTTACTCTGCCTATCCAAAGTATACAATTATCATTTTAAAATAAAGGTACTCGAACAAAACGATATTGCGATTTTTTTGCTGCTTGCTACTAGCAAAAACGTACCAAATTTAGTTGTATATCAGTGATATAAGGAGTCTTATATCAGTTGTAGAAACGTCTCTATCATTGGAAAACCAGGGATATACAGCTAAATGGTGATACGAGACACCGCTATACAACAAGCAGTTGCCGCGTTGCTTATTTATAACTTTTGTAACACTCTTTAGCGTTAATAGATTTTTCATCACACTTGCTCGAAAAGGGCTTCATAATGCGCAGACATACAGAGCTGTAATAGCCTGTGTTACGCCCAGGGGCGTAATGGTTTTTTCTTAAATTGTATACGATAGATAGTCTACCAATAATTCTGTAAAGGTATAAAAATAGTGTGACATATAAAAATATTCGAATACGATATGAAGATAATTGACATGAAATACGAAAAACTGTAATTAATTGTACTTAAAACTATTGAAAGCTCAATATTGTACCTTGACTTGTACAATTGGTTTTAATAATATATTTCATTTCATTTCGATTCAAGAAGAAGGTGAGTAGTTATTTAGATTTAAGTTAGTTATAAGTTAGCGGCGCGTAACGCGTCGGATTTGTTCCCACCAGGATAGACTGTTTGTATAGGAGGTCATTCTATGGGCCCGTGACACTCCCCGGGGTCCTGGCGGGAACACCGCCATACATAACCCCTCCCATGGTCCCTTTACCCGTGGAACTACAAAACATTTATTTGTTCATTTAATCATCAGGCAACAAACGCCCATATTTACACATACATACACATTACAACTGCAATGTGTTACGCAACTTGTCAGGTAACCGACCGCAAGAATGCCGGACCTGGACTGTACAGTCTCACCACTGCACATTTTTCTGTTTACGTTGCGACGTACTTTAGGCCGCGCTTTAATATGACATTATAAAGTAAATTATATTAGTGCAAACATAACTCGCATACGATAAGCATCAACTGAGGGAACAGCCAAAAGCATCATACATAATGTGTTGTGTTGGATTACTATTAAGATACAAAATAGTTAGACTTATTGGCTGTGTTAATGATGTGTTTCAGAGGTTTGACGACCTGGACCTATTCAGTGCAAGTGTTCCCTCAGTGACACAACGTTTATCTCGAGAATTTTTCGGTAGAGGTAGGGAAATAGTTTAGGTGACTCTTTTTAGTCTATTAGAAATAAGTACTTATAAATTATGCAGCAGTACCAAGACGCAAAAGCGCTGTGTTCTCGTTTGGCTTTTGCTCACTTATTTTTTGCATATTTATTACGCTATCGGTGAGGATCTGTTATTAGCTCACTGTCACAACTGTTTTAAGCTACTGTGTAGTATTTAAGCTGATGATCTTCCTATATAAATAAATAAATATAATTTACTTTATAATGTCATATAATAGCGCGGCCTAAAGTACGTCGCAACGTAACCAGAAAAATGTGCAGTGGTGAGACTGTACATGGACTCCCTTTCAAAGGTCGTTTATATCAAATCATTTATTCTGCAGCGCGGACAGCACGGTGCTGCCGTCGTCAGCGGGCAGCAGCGTGATGCCGTGCTGCCGCAGCAGCGCCGCCGCGCCGCCCGCGCTCGCGGGGACGGCGCGAGTGTTAGTGTATCGACGTCCGCGACCTACCAGACAGCACGACGGTCCTGCCGCTCTGCAGCGCGGACAGCACGGTGCTGCCGTCGTCAGCGGGCAGCAGCGTGATGCCGTGCTGCCGCAGCAGCGCCGCCGCGCCGCCCGCGCTCGCGGGGACGGCGCGAGTGTTAGTGTATCGACGTCCGCGACCTACCAGACAGCACGACGGTCCTGCCGCTCTGCAGCGCGGACAGCACGGTGCTGCCGTCGTCAGCGGGCAGCAGCGTGATGCCGTGCTGCCGCAGCAGCGCCGCCGCGCCGCCCGCGCTCGCGGGGACGGCGCGAGTGTTAGTGTATCGACGTCCGCGACCTACCAGACAGCACGACGGTCCTGCCGCTCTGCAGCGCGGACAGCACGGTGCTGCCGTCGTCAGCGGGCAGCAGCGTGATGCCGTGCTGCCGCAGCAGCGCCGCCGCGCCGCCCGCGCTCGCGGGGACGGCGCGAGTGTTAGTGTATCGACGTCCGCGACCTACCAGACAGCACGACGGTCCTGCCGCTCTGCAGCGCGGACAGCACGGTGCTGCCGTCGTCAGCGGGCAGCAGCGTGATGCCGTGCTGCCGCAGCAGCGCCGCCGCGCCGCCCGCGCTCGCGGGGACGGCGCGAGTGCTAGTGTATCGACGTCCGCGACCTACCAGACAGCACGACGGTCCTGCCGCTCTGCAGCGCGGACAGCATGGTGCTGCCGTCGTCAGCGGGCAGCAGCGTGATGCCGTGCTGCCGCAGCAGCGCCGCCGCGCCGCCCGCGCTCGCGGGGACGGCGCGAGTGCTAGTGTATCGACGTCCGCGACCTACCAGACAGCACGACGGTCCTGCCGCTCTGCAGCGCGGACAGCACGGTGCTGCCGTCGTCAGCGGGCAGCAGCGTGATGCCGTGCTGCCGCAGCAGCGCCGCCGCGCCGCCCGCGCTCGCGGGGACGGCGCGAGTGCTAGTGTATCGACGTCCGCGACCTACCAGACAGCACGACGGTCCTGCCGCTCTGCAGCGCGGACAGCACGGTGCTGCCGTCGTCAGCGGGCAGCAGCGTGATGCCGTGCTGCCGCAGCAGCGCCGCCGCGCCGCCCGCGCTCGCGGGGACGGCGCGAGTGCTAGTGTATCGACGTCCGCGACCTACCAGACAGCACGACGGTCCTGCCGCTCTGCAGCGCGGACAGCACGGTGCTGCCGTCGTCAGCGGGCAGCAGCGTGATGCCATGCTGCCGCAGCAGCGCCGCCGCGCCGCCCGCGCTCGCGGGGACGGCGCGAGTGCTAGTGTATCGACGTCCGCGACCTACCAGACAGCACGACGGTCCTGCCGCTCTGCAGCGCGGACAGCACGGTGCTGCCGTCGTCAGCGGGCAGCAGCGTGATGCCGTGCTGCCGCAGCAGCGCCGCCGCGCCGCCCGCGCTCGCGGGGACGGCGCGAGTGCTAGTGTATCGACGTCCGCGACCTACCAGACAGCACGACGGTCCTGCCGCTCTGCAGCGCGGACAGCACGGTGCTGCCGTCGTCAGCGGGCAGCAGCGTGATGCCGTGCTGCCGCAGCAGCGCCGCCGCGCCGCCCGCGCTCGCGGGGACGGTCCGCATGCCAGCGCGCGGCTGCGCAGGCTGTTGCGGCTGCTATACAACCAAACAACAAACAATTTAAATATTAAAAACACCCCAACCCTGACACAACAAACATAGTTAAGAACCATCTTGATAGACAAGACTTTCAAAAATACTTGTTTTATAGGAAACTTTCGACCTTTCAAATAGTTTTTTGTTAACAATGTAGACAACGGATGCGATACTTGTCTCTTTAAGAATTATCATTACAAAAAAAATATACTAATATTATTCCGAAAGCCGCATGTCCTACGAGTGCCTACGACCACACTCTGTAAACATTTATAAACGTACCTCGTTTTCTAAATTCGTTTTGTGTAGTTTGTGCGGTATCTTGACGCTGGGCTTGTCCTCGGGCACCAGCATGGGCACCGTCTCGTACGGTTTCTGCTCCGCCGCGTCGTCCACCGCCATCTCTTCTGTGGAGTTTCATCTTATTATAGTCTAGTTACCAATGGTCTCAGAAAAAGAGTAGATACCTAAATACTACCATATCATCATCAACATTTAAGAGCTTGGCTCTTGTCGGTGGAGGCATCAGTGCTCTCGGTCCTCGGCTAATTTCTTTGTCCCGGTAAGGCAAGACATTTGCTTTTACTTTTAGCTGCTATACAAAGCTTGCCCTGGTCGACCTCTACCCCTTGATCCTTCGATCTTACCTTCTAGGATATTTGAACTTGCAGCGTGTCCCTACAGGAGAGACACGCACCTTGTATAGCGCGCACGGAGGCGGCCTGGTCGCGCTCCTGCATGGCCTCGCTCACGGCGGCCCGCACGGCCCGGTGTCCCGCCGCGAGCTGCGCCGCGCTGCGCCGGAACTTGCAGCGTGTCCCTACAGGAGAGACACGCACCTTGTATAGCGCGCACGGAGGCGGCCTGGTCGCGCTCCTGCATGGCCTCGCTCACGGCGGCCCGCACGGCCCGGTGTCCCGCCGCGAGCTGCACCGCGCTGCGCCGGAACTTGCAGCGTGTCCCTACAGGAGAGACACGCACCTTGTATAGCGCGCACGGAGGCGGCCTGGTCGCGCTCCTGCATGGCCTCGCTCACGGCGGCCCGCACGGCCCGGTGTCCCGCCGCGAGCTGCGCCGCGCTGCGCCGGAACTTGCAGCGTGTCCCTACAGGAGAGACACGCACCTTGTATAGCGCGCACGGAGGCGGCCTGGTCGCGCTCCTGCATGGCCTCGCTCACGGCGGCCCGCACGGCCCGGTGTCCCGCCGCGAGCTGCACCGCGCTGCGCCGGAACTTGCAGCGTGTCCCTACAGGAGAGACACGCACCTTGTATAGCGCGCACGGAGGCGGCCTGGTCGCGCTCCTGCATGGCCTCGCTCACGGCGGCCCGCACGGCCCGGTGTCCCGCCGCGAGCTGCGCCGCGCTGCGCCGGAACTTGCAGCGTGTCCCTACAGGAGAGACACGCACCTTGTATAGCGCGCACGGAGGCGGCCTGGTCGCGCTCCTGCATGGCCTCGCTCACGGCGGCCCGCACGGCCCGGTGTCCCGCCGCGAGCTGCACCGCGCTGCGCCGGAACTTGCAGCGTGTCCCTACAGGAGAGACACGCACCTTGTATAGCGCGCACGGAGGCGGCCTGGTCGCGCTCCTGCATGGCCTCGCTCACGGCGGCCCGCACGGCCCGGTGTCCCGCCGCGACCTGCTCCGCGCTGCGCCGGAACTTGCAGCGTGTCCCTACAGGAGAGACACGCACCTTGTATAGCGCGCACGGAGGCGGCCTGGTCGCGCTCCTGCATGGCCTCGCTCACGGCGGCCCGCACGGCCCGGTGTCCCGCCGCGACCTGCTCCGCGCTGCGCCGGAACTTGCAGCGTGTCCCTACAGGAGAGACACGCACCTTGTATAGCGCGCACGGAGGCGGCCTGGTCGCGCTCCTGCATGGCCTCGCTCACGGCGGCCCGCACGGCCCGGTGTCCCGCCGCGACCTGCTCCGCGCTGCGCCGGAACTTGCAGCGTGTCCCTACAGGAGAGACACGCACCTTGTATAGCGCGCACGGAGGCGGCCTGGTCGCGCTCCTGCATGGCCTCGCTCACGGCGGCCCGCACGGCCCGGTGTCCCGCCGCGACCTGCTCCGCGCTGCGCCGGAACTTGCAGCGTGTCCCTACAGGAGAGACACGCACCTTGTATAGCGCGCACGGAGGCGGCCTGGTCGCGCTCCTGCATGGCCTCGCTCACGGCGGCCCGCACGGCCCGGTGTCCCGCCGCGACCTGCTCCGCGCTGCGCCGGAACTTGCAGCGTGTCCCTACAGGAGAGACACGCACCTTGTATAGCGCGCACGGAGGCGGCCTGGTCGCGCTCCTGCATGGCCTCGCTCACGGCGGCCCGCACGGCCCGGTGTCCCGCCGCGACCTGCTCCGCGCTGCGCCGGAACTTGCAGCGTGTCCCTACAGGAGAGACACGCACCTTGTATAGCGCGCACGGAGGCGGCCTGGTCGCGCTCCTGCATGGCCTCGCTCACGGCGGCCCGCACGGCCCGGTGTCCCGCCGCGACCTGCTCCGCGCTGCGCCGGAACTTGCAGCGTGTCCCTACAGGAGAGACACGCACCTTGTATAGCGCGCACGGAGGCGGCCTGGTCGCGCTCCTGCATGGCCTCGCTCACGGCGGCCCGCACGGCCCGGTGTCCCGCCGCGACCTGCTCCGCGCTGCGCCGGAACTTGCAGCGTGTCCCTACAGGAGAGACACGCACCTTGTATAGCGCGCACGGAGGCGGCCTGGTCGCGCTCCTGCATGGCCTCGCTCACGGCGGCCCGCACGGCCCGGTGTCCCGCCGCGAGCTGCGCCGCGCTGCGCCGGAACTTGCAGCGCGCGCGCACGTCGGCGCCGCGCCGCACGAGCAGCGCCGCCACCGCCGCGTGCCCGCGCGCGCACGCCCAGTGCAGCGGCGTCATGCGCAGCATGTCCCTGCGGGCACGACCACATCATATACTCAACGATGACAACTCCTTTAGTAATAACTAGAAACAGGGTGGGTAAGCACCAGCATGCTCACTACGCACGCGCCCATAGGGACATTTGTTAAAATACAGTAGTAGGTGCGCGGTGCGCGTCGCGGCTCACGATAGCACGGCATACCTGCAGTCGACGGTAGCCCCGTGCTCGAGCAGCACGGCGGCGGCGGCCTCGTGGCCGGCGTGCGCGGCCAGGTGCAGCGGCGTGCGCTCCACCTTGGTTCGTGCGTCGCGGCTCACGCCCGCGCGCAGCAGCACGGCGCACGCGCCCGCGTGCCCGCCCAGCGCCGCCAGGTGCAGCGGGGACGTGCCAAGCTGAACAATGCAACTCTATGTCAGCATCATCGTCATCCCTCTCTTAGCATTTTCCCAGTTATAGGATTCTAAATTACCCAAGAGGTCCCCTTTAATCCACCCCAGTCCCAAGAGTTGGCGTATAGACACTAGTTTTACGAAAGCAACAGTTATCCAGCCCAGAGGGAAAACTAGACATTGTTTGTTTTTTTTTAAAACCCAAGCTAACCGTACAAGCTACTAGCTGGTATTTCAGCCGCCATTCCAGATAATAAAAAATTAAATTAAATAACAAGTGCGTGTCGGACCACGCACAACGAGGGTTCCGTGGCTATTAAAAAGGTCGTATCGTTACTGCAAGCTTATGGTCTTTACGTCCTTTTCTTTAAGGAAGGCAGTTTTATAGAAATATCTCAAAAACCTTAGAACCGATCTTGTTCCAAACAATTTTCGCTGAGAGAATTTAATAAGCTCTATGAGCATGATTTTTTTCGTATTTTTAAAATACACGGTTCAAAAATTAAAGGGGGGGACACACACAATTTTAGTGACTTTCGAGGAGATTATCTCCGACTCTATTCACTTAATCAAAAAAAATCCTGAGAAACCTTATATTTATTTTGAAAGGCATATGTATGTATGTAAATACTTTATTGTACACAAGACACAGGTAAAAATACAGACAAAAAAAAGTTAATTCGGTACAAAGGCGATTGATGTGCCACACGTAGGCTTGCAATGAAAAAAAAAATTTGCCTTTCAGTTTTATGTATGGAGTGCACCCCTAGAAAAATTTTTTTTTAGTAATTTAGTTACAAAACTATGTAGCGGTTAACAAAATACACCTATCCTGAAAAAAATATTCAAATCCACCTTATAGTTTTCGAGTAAAATGCCTGTGACATACGGACGGACGGACAGACAGACAGACAGACATGACGAATATAAGGGTTCCGTTTTTTGCCATTTGGCTACGGAACCCTAAAAATGAGCATCATAATAATTGAAAAAAAAAATTACTTCCATGACATTATCTTGAGTAGGTACTTGCCTAATGGAATGGAAACCAAAACGCAGGAGTCCAGCCTGACTCACCGGACTAGTCATTGTGATTTGTGACCCATAAGAGAAAGCCTATGTCCAGCAGGTGTTCAGCTGATATTTATCTACACTATCAATATTATTAAGAGGAAAGATATGAATGTTTGTTTGTTTGTATTGAATAGGCTCCGAAACTACTGGACAGATTTGAAAAATTCTTTTACCATTAGAAGCCGACATTATCCCTGATGAACATAGGCTACTTTTTACCGCGGGAAAATGCTTCATTCCTACGGGAAAACGGATAATCCGTGTGAAGCCGAGCCGGGCAGCTAGTTTATTTATATTTGGAGAACCAACAGCTACACAAACACATTGACAGGTTCCCACCGATAGCATCAAAGTAAACATTTGTGAGATCACTATTGTTACACTGAGATTTCCTAACTTTGGGATATGATGATGAAGAAAACGCTTACCCAGTCAGTAGTAAATGGGGCTCCCTGCGCCATCAGGTCGAGCACGGTGGCGGTGTCTCCGGCGCGCGCGGCCAGCAGCAGGCGCCGCCCGAGCTCCACGCCGGCCGACGCGGCCGCGCGCGCCTGCGGAGCGCTCGGGACTATGCCAGAGGGCTACAATCACAACTATTTACTTACACACTCAATTCTCATTCTAGGAGGCCTATGGGGAAGTCAGCTGGAATAGGACATGATGTTACGATCCTCAGCATAGAGAGAACTACTGAAGATGATGGTAACTCAATTCCCGCTGGCATACTTAGTCTAGACAATTCAAAACTTTGAACTCTAGTTGTCTGGTACCCAATACTAAGCTTTATTGTCTTTACTATGGGGCTAGTTCTATTTTCTCCTAATATTTAATTTATGTTTACCTACTTAAAGCGCTGCAAAAAATTGCTTTATCATGTTCGTTGACACCAAATGTATGTCCTGAAAACAGTATGTCACTAGTTGGTATGGTCATCTAAGTAAATGCCATAGACAATGCTGCTAGGCTCCAAACTGAGGAGTGAAATGGGCAGTGATAAGAAGCTACTGAATGCAGACAACTCAAGACTGTTGAACAATTTATCTAATTTAATCAATTTATCTAGTTAAAAATTTTACTAACACCACATTGCCACAGCATTAAAATATACACTACATCTGTAAATCTGCATGTTATAGCAGCAAGGAATACAATTTGGTCCACACTCAAGCATGTCAGATAAAGCACACCACAACAAATAGGAACTACAAGGCAGTGCTACTGATTACCATCAAACAGACACTGATGTGACTGTGATAGCGGTTCTTATCTTAAAATTAATTTATGCAAACAATATTCATACAGTCAACACTTTTGAAATAACTATTTTACACATTGCATTCAACCAAACCAGGCATGGAAAGTGCTAATGTAGCAAACCTGTCAATTTATTTATTGGAGTAATGAATCAGCATGGAACACTTACCGAGATGATCTGAGGCATGGAAGCAAGCCCCACCACCACCTCTTCCTCGGGGCCCTCCTCAGGCTCCGCCATCGCTCACCTGCACACACCTCACCATTAGCAAGCTCTCCGGACCACAAATATCACTACACTGTCACAGATTATATGGCTTATAGACAATTTCATTTCAAAGGACTTTCTGATATGTTGTTAGAATACAAAATTAAGAAGTATGACTATTGAAATTGTTTAAGCCTCAGAACATTCAATTACGAAGTTTATGTATTTGAAGTACCTATTTACATAAATTAATAAAAATTGGTGAAAGTACTAATGACATTTTATAAACAAGTTTGGCATTAGGTAGGTAGACACATAAACAATAGCAAGAAAATGAGAGAATATCAATAATATACCTGAATATGACTTCGGAAATTTATTAATTGCGCTACATAACAATTTGTTACACTCACCAGTTCCTAATAGAACGTTTATTTATTTGTATTATACTAACATTCAGTCTCCGGTACCATGAGATAACCTTGACCAGAAATTGACATATTTTTTATAGCTGCCATTCACAACTATAGTGGCTATTGATTGCATTTTGTGCGTTAAAAAGTGTAAGCACTCAATGAAAGGGAAAAGGCAGTATTTCGCGCCGCAGCTCATCATCAAAATTAACAGGATAAGGATGTCAAAGCTTAAGCTAGCAATTCGATACGATCGCCATAACCATGCACTTCCTTTTCCTGTCAGAACGGAAGTGATTCTAGGCTATAAACACTTTCTTCTAGCTAAACTTAAATTACAAACACAGAAAAACTTACTAGTTATAATGTCACGGTACCAAATCAAGATGTACCTTACTTTCCCATATTTTTCCAATGGAAAGAACGTGTGCACGTCAACATTTTGCGACCATTTTTGCAAAGGGGGCCAACACAATTAAAACCGCGAAACCAAATGTCAAAATAAAAAAGTTTCTAACATTCCTTTTCTAAATTTTACGACACAAAAAGCAGGCTACAAGATTGAAAATATAATAAAATTACATTTTTAAAAACAAAATAACATGAAATTAGAAATCTATACAAACATACAAAAAGATAAACGATTTTAGGTTAAGATTTAATTTTTATAGTAGATTTTATGTTGATGTTGGTAATAACGTCGGCCATAGAGTTTCATAGACATTGTTTTTATCGGCGCGTTCGGTAATAATGCTTTTTTACGCAACACAGACCACTTTAATCTTGCGTGAATGCTGGAGTTTTAAACGTTTAAATGAATATAAATTTTCGTCAATTGTTATTTAACAAGATATTATACTATTTAAATATATCAGTGTGAAATTTAGTTTTTTGTACCCACACTAGATGGCAGAGACGGCGCTTTCCAAGATTGCGGGAGGTCAATTTAGATCGACATTTCACTATTCAATATTAGACGTTAATTCAAAGAGTATTTAATAACTTTATCTTATTCTTGTATGCATGTAAATAGTTTTCGATATTGTGCTTAGTAACCAAGAATATGACATGTTTATAAACTGTCAATGGGTAAGAAAAACCTTTAAACAGGAGTTTGTTGTGGACTTTAGGCATTTTGATAAATAGTGTGTGCATATTCTGTGTGTGGTTTTCCGGACTCTTCTCTCCGCTGCTGTAGTTCCCAAGTAAGTGCAATACACCTGCCCCTCGGCTAGCCAAATTAAATTGTCGCTTTCTAGCAAGCAGGTAAAAACGGGAAGGTTGAATATTATATGGTTCTAGCTTTTCTCCAATTTCCTTTTAATTCGGGCAGGAGATAACTCAGACGCTGAGCACTTTTTGGGATGGGGCGGAAAAATTGTTAAATACGCGACAGAATTTTGTGACGTCAGATGTGAAGGAGGTCACTTTTTGCTGCTAGCCGATTCGACTTCATTCAAAACTGAACGCTATTCGTAAGAATATAAAGCCGTTAAACACTTTTTGCAATAGCATATTCTGCAAATAAATTTGTAATACCAACGCGTCCTTCACCGTTTTGCTATTGAGCAAATTAGAATAGTTCGAATTTGGACGTTATTCCTAAAGAGATAAAGCTTAGAAAAATATTTACCAACGGCAAAAACAAATTGATATTTTGGTCTACACCGCCGTCTGCTGTTCTTGCAAATTCGAATAGTTCGAATTTAGACGTTATTCCTAAAGAGATAAAGCTGAAAAATATTTGGCAACGGCAAAAACAAATTGGTATTGTGTTTGCCGCCGCCCGTCGGCGCGCCGACGGGCGAGCCGGCGGCCCCTCGCCCCCAACGCGCCCGCGGCCCGTCCGCCTAAATAATTGATAATTGTTTATAAATTTGCGTCAATTTCATTTTTAGGGTGACAGCGTAAGATGTCACGTGACCTGATCGAAAAACTGTTACAATGTTATTGAGTTTTCCCTTCTGCCGGCAGTCCCGGAGTGCAACCCGGTCTTTTTTTTTTCAAATATTGTACGAAAATCCGTAAAATACGAGACGGCATGCCGGAGTGTCTTGATTAAAATTTGTGTACAGTCGAGTTCATAAATATATGTACACTTTTTTACCTAATCGAACGCGTTTGCATACTAATTGTTAGCGGCCGCATTCGAGTTGGTAAAAAAGTGTACATATATTGGAGAACTCGACTGTACACTACATACATAGTCCAATTGGAGAAGTGACTTAGCTTTGCAGCTCGCAGTCAAATAACACTGATATACGTTGTAGGTAACTATGTAAGTAAAGTAGTAATTCTGTTTTGAAGGTGGGTAAAGGTCGCCAGAAGATTTGAGGATTTCACGATGTTGACGGCGAGGGAATTGTATCCTATCCCTTAAGCTGTCAACAGAGTGAATCCTCAAACCCATTCAACGGGTCGGCAACACACACGTGCTTACCTTTTGAGTTACAAGCAGCATAGCCACAAAGTTTGACAGCCAAACTGTTTCCTGCCAACATCATGGTATTAAAAGTTTATTAGAAGAAGGGCCACAAAAGCTTCCAAATGAGGCTTTGTTTCCACTCGGCATTTTATCGGCACGGTCGAGATAAACCCGCTAACCTCGGTAACATGTAATACTGCGTCCACGAAGAGTGACCATTATAGGATGATCCCCGGTTGTAGCGCGGCTCGCGCGTCGTGGGGTCCAACGATCGCTGGACCTCACCAAACCGCCCGAAAGGCGTTACCACGACATTTATTTTTTCTTAGTTATTTATGACTGCCTTTCGCAAACTCGTATTTGATGCATCAATTTTCCGAGTGCAACTGTTATAAATATTTGGGTTCCTCGGGACTTACATTTCCATCCAAATTATTGATTTAGATTACAAAGTTTGAGGAAATTTACTCTCGATTACGAACTTCGCGTGGGGTAAAAAGTCTCCCTTATCGTATTCTAGCTAATCACGTACCAAAAATGATGTTGATATATGTATTATGAAAGTAGGTACATAATATAATATGACTTCGTACGTTGGTAAATAAGATTCGAAGGCACATATCCGAACAAAATGTGCACAATGAATTATTTTGTTTAAAACGATTTTTTAAACGATTTGTTTGAATACCTATACTTTTTGGTTTGTGTGAAGTAAAGTACCTAGATAAAGATAAAGTAGCATAACGATTAAGTACCTGTAACTTGTAATTATTATACCTACATTTAATAAAATAACCGCTTGTAGATACTATGTAATTAGTACTCTGTGCGTATTCGAATTTACTTTGTGTTATAAGTTATAAATTATAATTAAGAATGAGATTTTAGGAACCAACTTTGCAATACCCTGTTCAGGGTCCATGATATACTATTACTTATTTGTAAAACAATGTAAGTACCATGGTGAGCAATAAACGAATTATTATATAAATATAGGGTATCCCAGAAAACATGTATGAATAAAAAACAGGTATTCTTTTCTGATTTTTGTTATCTTGTTTTTGAATGATAAATACATAAACTACGTACTCAGTATAATATTTTCTGGTACGTGCGGACTATTACGAGTTTTCTATAACGATTTTGCATAGGTAGGTACTTTTTCAAGTTTCTGAATTTCGTTTGAGTGTCCTCCTTCAATACACAACGATGTTTCACCACACTAGAATTTTGCATAGGGTTATTTGAAGGCATGGGTGTGAGTAGTGTGACGTCCAACCTTTGGGTCTGTCAGGGTATAATCGTATAAATAAAACAACGATTGGATGCTATTCTTAGCTCAGGCGCACAGACGTGACCTCGCTCACCGACAGCTAGCCGGCGACTGCCCCGAGCTGTCGGTTATTAGCTCAGGCGCACAGACGTGACCTCGCTCACCGACAGCTAGCCGGCGACTGCCCCGAGCTGTCGGTTTGCCGCAACACAGCTGCTACCCTCGCGTATACATTTGTGGTGGCAATTCGTCAGAAGTAGCATTAAGTACGTGACAAAGCCAAACGTGTTTTTTTTTCACATCATGTTTGTGTAGGTAGGTACCTAATTGTTTGATTAGATTAGATTAGTCTTTGTCACGAATAAATGTTTTATTTTGAGTTTATACCAACAAGTCCACAACCATCCGTGCATTTAAAGAGGACATTCAGCCTATAGGTACCTACTTACTTATGTTATGCCTAAATATTTTTTTTATTTCGTCTTTATGGATTTTCTCGCAAGAAATTTAACATTTCACTTAAATAGAGAAAATACAAGATATAACATAAAACATGAGTGAGCATGCAGGTAACTGACAAATTATAATACGTTCACGAGCATTACTTACATGTAAAAATAGGCATACGAACAAGTAATGTTGTATATTTATAAACATGTGGGTATGTCTAAATTAACTACAAGTTACTTATTTCTCACTGACTAAAAACTGTTGCTAAGTCATTTATCCTTTACACTTTAGCCATTGCACTTTCAACTTTAAACACAAGCACGTTGAGTTGAGCAACAATAAGTTTCTTAAAAGTGCATTATCTTTTGTTCCCATGTTTGCCAGGGCCGGATCTAGATACCTATTATGAATTACGTAGTCCAATAGTTTTCGCCTGTAAGTATTGTAATTTTTGCACTGTTTAATATCTTCAGGTAGGCTGTTGTAAAACTGTGCCCCTTCATAACCTATTTTTTTTTTGCCACATTTGGTTCTAGCTGGTTGAAGACAAAGATCGTTAGAATTACGTAGAGGTCGTAAGCCTTTTTGTAATTTAGCTGTAAAACTTAGTTGTGAGTGGATTTTGTTATCTATTATTTTGCGAATCAACAGACAGGTATTATTAAAGTACAGTTGGTTAAGATTTAAGATTTTTGTTTCTAAATAAATTTTGCGACTCGAAGTTACGTATAATCATAACTGAAAAGTGTTTTTATTATTTTATTTTGAGCGATTTGGAAATTTTTAAAAGTACCTAGTCTTAGTGACACTGCCCCATATTACAACGAAATAGTTTAAATGGGATTTTAAGTAGTGAATTATAAATCGTGTAAGGGTGTTACCAAACCAATCGATCGATGCCATCGATCGATATTGATCGATTGGTGTGGTAGGTTTGGCTGATAGTAGAAACTGTCGATCGACGTAGGTATACATAATCGATCGATTGGTTTGGTAACACCCTAACGTACCCGGCGGGGAAGACAGTGTGCTGTATTTTAGAGGCTGGCTCTTAAGTTTTGATCGGATTTTATTTATGTGTTATTTCCATGATAAGATTGATAAGTCACAGTCCAATATTAGGCCAAGAAATTTTCTTTCACTAGATTGTTTTAATTCTGTTAGATTAATTTTCAGTTATATGTCTTTAGTTTAGTATTTTTTTTTTTACTTGAATAAATAATAATAATAATAAATAAATTTTATTCATAAACCTTATTGCTAATGTTAACAATGTGCTTGCGTATTAAGACATAGTACATACAATATTACGTGCGTCTGAACTAGGATGATCCTGTGTCTCAGACAAAGATAATAATTACAAACTAATTGGTGCAATTTGTGCTCAAGGAAGGTATATAATAGTATCGTACATTTAGAAACAATTGGAATATAGAACATAGTAACTTATATCTATTTAAAGTACATCAGTATCAATAAATCGCCTATTAAATTACGTTAGGTATAGATAATTACAGTGTCAGCATCTGCAATTGCGTTAGACTAGGTCAAGCAAGTTTAAGTAAATTGAGTTCAATAAAATATGTGTAACAAATAAGTGCTTGCGTTGCAGCCTTGCGTTTAGTAGGACGACGTTAATATAATCCGAGTTGGTAACTAAAATAGGTGAAATAAATCATATAAAATAACTCAAACAAAAGTAATGTAAGCGGCGACCTTAAATTTAGACCCCTTCGTAATCAATCGAGTTTATGTAACGTTGCTCGGCCATTTTTCTAGCAGGACATTCAAGGTCACCCGTTTTATGGTCGTTGGGCTTTTTGTAAAATCGGCATGTTGCACATTTGGGCGGATCTCCTTTCTTTGGGCACTCCTTATCTGAATGGCCTGCGTCACTGCAATGTCCACACGTGATGTCAGATTGCTTACACGTCTTGGCGGCGTGACCGAACTGCTGGCATTTGAAGCACCTGTAGTACGGTACGTAAAATGAATGCACCTTCGATAATTCCCAAGGTCGCGATTTTTTTGTTAATATTTAGAATATGATGAGTACTACTAGTAGTAAAAAAAGATAGGGAAATTTGACGTTGCTTTAGGTATTACACAGCGTTTTCTTAGCGACCCTTGTAAATCCAGGGATAGATTATACAAGTGGTATTTTTCTTCAATAGAGTATCGCATTTTAGTATTATAATCTCCACTTTAATTTGCTAAAACTTTCGTCAAGTGCTTACGTCAGTATAATCCGAAACGAATAAAAAAAAAATATTTCCTCTAAAAGATTATACAAGTGGGTTTTGATTACTGAATACTATTAAAAAATATCAAAGATAACCTAAGTTTGAATTAATAACATATTTATCAATAGGTTACATTTTTATGAACAGTTTAATGTTGAAAGCCTTCTAATTATTTTAAAATAAATCTCAAAAAATTTAAAGTCGACACATATAATCCAGCTTTATCATAGTCATATATTGATAAAAAATCTAAGTAATTCATCAATAGCTCCACATTGTATTCACTTATCAATTATTTTTTAAATTTGAACGCACGACGAACTGCGCGCGAGTCTAGTGCGCCGACGGCGAGAGCGTCAAAACCAATCACAGCACGCCGTCGTTGCTTGTTTCCTACGCGGTAGCCTCCCCTCTGTTAATCAGCTCAGTTGTAAAACGAAAGAATGTTGATTTTACGATTGTGTTAATTTATATTAAGTGTTGAATTTATAAATAAATCTTTGTAATGATGAATGAATTTATAAATAAATCTTTGTAATGATGACTTTTCCGTCTATTAATTATACACTCATAAGCTTCATCAACCTAAAGAGTAACTATCAACGTACTTATGCAATTACTTATTCAATAATCAACTTCAACAGCGCCCCCGCGCCCCCACCAGCTGTTCGTGACCGGCCGCTGCCGCACCCACGCTGGTGAGCGCGCCCCCTTGCGTAGACTCGTTGATACGTATAATAAGCAATTCTGTCAAGTTGACATTTTTAGCAATAGCATAACTGTTTATAAAAAACTAATTGTCAAACTCTTAACTCATACAGATTAATATTTTTGTACTGCATGGATAGGTTTAAAGCAGCTTATAAAAAAAAAAAAGTAAAAAAAAAATATATAAAAGTTGTACCCTTAGCATAAACCGCACCACTAATTAAGACTATTATGTTATTTCCGCTAAATTGTTCCTATGGATGTGCTAACGAAAGCTGGTAACTGGAAATAAGTAGATTTAAATTAGCATATCGATGCTTATCTAAAACAACTCTGTATCTCAAAAACTGTGTTTTTTCAGGGCAGAGGTTTAAAAAAAACACAAAAAAGATATTGTTATATTTTTTTATTAAGATAACCAATTTAAAATCTTCTTTTAGTCACAGTTTCCTCTGTCATCCAGTTATTTAAACCCAAGAAAATAAAAAGAAAACAACAAAAAACTACGCAAAAAAAACTCAAAAATGTACTACAGTTTAGAGTTGTGACACGATATTTATATACTTTGGATAAGTTTTTATGTGTAATAACGTCTCAATAGAAAATAATTCAAAAAAATATTTTTTTCTTATGAACAATAGTGTATTATTTGTCTTTAAGACAAACGTATATGTAAAATATTAAAAGAATACTGCCTTATTTTGCTTTGTTTCTCAAATATTATTTTTTAATATGGACAATAATGGCCTTAAACGACATACATCACAATTATACTTAAACTATATAGACAATAACGGTATAGTTTAGTTTACAACACTTGGTATGGATGTAAATTAGTAACTCTTTTTTAAAGATTCAAAGATAATATATTATTATGGACTTTAAGGCTCCATAAAAATGTTTTGCACGCCTGCACGCAAGCTGAATGCACTGGACGATTATGTTGTATTTTTAAGAACTATGTAACTGCATTCCGAGCAAAATAAAAATCTTTGAATCTTTGAAATCTTTGAACCTCGTGGGGGGCCTAGCTACGATGCGCCATCCGGCGGCCATCGGTTCTACGTGCAATGTGCCCAGCTCATTGCCACTTAAGTTTAGCGATTTGGAGGGCTATATCGGTTACCTTGGTTTTGCTGCGGTAGCCTCATTTCTGATGCGATTGCGCAGAGAAACTCCCAGCATAGCCCTCTCCATTGCTCTTTGGGTGGCTTTGAGCCTTCTTATGAGGTAACCGTCTACGTTTCCGTGTCATACGTCATCACACAGTGACGTAGTGGCAACACACACTGGTGAAAGACTCTCGTCTTGAGACATTGCGAAGTATTGGACGAAAAGATGTGCCGTAGATTCCCGAATGCTGCCCAGCCGAGTCGGACTCTTACTCAAAGTTGGACCTATCTAACTTGAAAGTCTGAAGAAGTCTTGAAAGTGTCCGATTGACATGATTTTTGTCTTATCTATGTTTATCCTTAGACCAACTCGCTCGGAGGCTTTACTGAGGTCATCGAGCATAGTACTCAAGTCCTCCATGGTCTCAGCCAAGACTACTATATCATCAGCAAACCAAAGGTGATTGATGTACTCGCTGTTGATGTTGATGCCTAGCCTTCTCAAGTCTAGAGTCTTGAAAACGTCCTCCATTGCAGCGGTGTACAGTTTTGGGGAAATAACATTCACTTGCCTAACACGCCGCTGTAGCGGAATACTTTTCAAGCTCCGATCCTGGAGTGGGACTGACATAGTGACGTTCTCGTACAAACACTTCAGTACTTCGATATAGCGGCAGTCTTCTTTTCACCGCTGGAGAGACTGTAGTACAGCCCAGGTTTCGATCGAATCGAAAGCTTTCTCCACGAACGCTAAGCAGAGAGGCAAGTTTTACTTTCCAGTCTTCTGTATAACCTGGCGGAGCGTATGAATGTGGTCTACGGTACTAAAACCTCTTCGAAAACCGGCTTTTTCGGGAGGCTGGAAGTCACTAAGCCTGCATGCGAGGCGATATGTAATGACTCTTGAAAACAGCTTGTAAACATGGCTCAGAAGTGAGATGGGTCGGTAATTCTTCAGCAGGGATTTGTTCCCCTTTTTGAACAACAGCACCCCTAACCTCTGTTCCACGCCTTTGGCGTTCTCCCTTCCAGTAGGACGGTGTCGAACAACTTCTGAGGGGTCGTAAGGATCGGTTTTCTACCCGCCGTCATGAGTTTGGCTGTAATTCCGTATTCACCTTGTGCCTTGCTGTTCTTAAGCTGTTTCAGAACCATTCTAATCTCGGACAGGCTGATGTCCGGGATGTCGTCGGTAAAGTGTCGGGTTGGTCTAGCTATGGTCTTTTGCCAGACCAACTTCGGGTCTGCGAGTTGACGTGTATACGATATGTATGACGTGTAGAAACGCACTCACTCAAAAGCTCAGGTTTGGAAAAAACGACTCTCCAGTCCTCAGTTTTTTACCTTGCGAGCTGGCTCTGCCCAATAGACTCGATCGAGATCTCGTGCGAACACATTAGAGCCCTTATTTCTCTCGATGGCCTCTTCAATACGGTTCGTAGTGAATTGGCGCAGATCGCGGGTAAGAGACTTGGAGATTCTGTTTATTTAGCTGCCGGTATAAAGTCGCATCGTTTGAAGACTGCAGAATCATTTGACTCCTTTCCTTCATGAGCTTCTGAGTGGAGCTAGAGAGCCTTTTAGTTCTGTTGGCCCGCTAGGCCTCGAAGAACATAGACCCAGTGGCACGAACAGGTTCCACAAAACCTAGGCAATGGAAACGGTTTTGGAGTTCCAGCTGAAAGCTCTCGGGGTCACCCAAAGGGCAATGGAGAGGGCTATGCTGGGAGTTTCTCTGCGCGATCGCATCAAAAATGAGGCTACCCGCAGCAAAACCAAAGCAGATTTCGGATATTTTTTCCAGTTCGCGTGTTCATTTCTATAACCAAAGTATAATATAGTCAACTGAAAGAGTTACTGATTCTTTGACAAAAATAGTGTCCATAATAAAAATATAATAATTATAATAGTAATTGAAGTCCCCATGTACATGGAGCATATAGTAGGTATGTATCTTATACTTATCTTATTTGATATTACAAAATAAATAAATATTCGAGGTTAATAATATCTTACACAAATCGAACTAGGCCCATAGTTAAGTTCAATAAGGCTTGTGTTGTATATTATTATTTTAATTGATATGAATACATAGATACCTTTTTTGCAATACATATAACATCTAAATAAGTTTATCATTGTGCTGCTTATCTATTTATAGTGGCTTTACTCGTTTTGAATCAAGAAACTAAATGCATATTTATGATGAACATAGTCCAAATTCGTATAGTACGAGTATACCAATAATGAAGTAAGTATTATGTAGTATAGGGGCTTATTTTGCTTACATGAACAAGCCAACTTTCATTATTTTCGTGAATACTCGTTTATTTGTTGTTAAGTCAAAACATCGGTACTTACTGTTTAACGGAAAGTGTCCCATCCATGAATAATCCTATATTGCACAAAAATTCGCTAGTGTTCCACTGAGCTATTTCGCATAATGCCGCTGTTGTACAAACAAATTGATGTGTTTTAACGAATTATTTGGGGATGTGCCGGTAGTCAGCAAAAAAACGTGGTGACGGCGTCGATCGCTATGGCTCATCAGTAGTTAGAGATTACTGCTTCTGCGGCACAGTGGGGCACCTCCGCGGAGCGGTTTTTTTTTTTTACGGTTTTTTTTTCCACCCTTGTGATATTAGCTTACAGTTTCCGCGGCGGGCGGCATTTGCGCGTGTATTATTTTTTTCTTATGTGATCTGTGTGAGCGGTATGCGTTTTGTATTTTTTTGTGGGGGTTGGGTGGTGTATTTTTTGTTCTGTTCGCCCACGCAAAAGGCAATTACATTTAGGGATTTATTACGGTCGAAACTGATATCTTATAAATTTATGTGTAGACATGGCATCGTGAGAATTAAAACTTTATTATAATGCATCGAGAAACAATAAAGTATCCAGCAAAAAATTACTCCCATGCAAAAGGCAATAACATTTGGCTATTTATTGTATGCAGGTGGGATCGTGATAATTAACATTTTGTAATATGTAGGGGAACGATAAGCATCATTATTTATTATGAAATGGTTTGGTATTTTATTGGTTATCAAAGTAAAAAAATCAAAGCTGCAGGTTCTAACGCGTTGCATTTCTATATAAGCATCGCAGAAGGTAAACTAGTTAGGACAAGTTTCAGGCAACGAACAGGTGTAGGTTTGATTCTATACGTGGCATGTGAGTGTGTGTGTGTGTGTTTGTTGATCAATAAAAGGAGAACTCAAATCGATAGGACCGTCATTCATTCAGATGAGTTTGTCTGGAAGCAGTTTCAAGTGTTAAGTGTATTTCAAGTAGTTGAAAGTACTGAGAGCTATATCGTTAGTTTTAACATTGAAACTCTGTGTGTGTGTGTCTGCATCTTATTACGACTAAAAATGGAGGTACGTTCAACATTAACTTACTATTATATGGATTACTGATTATTGAGTTATTTCTCGGAAACTGTAATCTTTTCATGATTGTTATAAAAACTAACCTAACCTAACCTACAGGGTTCTATAGAAACTTTATTAAATTGTCATGAAAATGTTACGGTTAGAGAGAATCACTTTTACGACAAACGCTAGCGTTTACATATGTATGTCTAATGAAATTATGAATAGATATGGTATCCGACTGACTATTTTATATAAGCTTCTAACGTATATTTTTTATTGTTTTAGATACCTAACGAAAATTCTCTTGAGTATACCATGAAAAGTTATTATTATGGTAATTCAACTGATGACGAAATTCAAGGTCCACCAAAACCACTCAAAATTCGAACCCAGAAACGCGTCAACAACATAGATCTATTTTTTGATAAGCCTAAAAAGAAGCAGGCTACGGAATATTCATCTACTGTTGCTCAGTCTGCAAATGGAGGCACCAACTACATATCTTCTCGTGCAGATGATGTAACAAAGATCACTCATCTCGTTAAAATTGATATCTACGACATAAAAAAGTTACGTGGTGTACCAAGCGATCAACACTGGAAAAACGCGGATACTAGAATAAAATTCTATACACAATCCGAAGATGACGAGCATTATTTGAATACAAAAGAATTAGTGTACAATATAACGAAACATATTGCGACAACAAATGAATGCAAGAAATATTTTATCGACACCAAGCCATAAATTATTCGTCCGATCGCCGCCTACAAAAAATTAAACCCTCCCCCACCAATCAACCAATGATTTTTGAGACTATATATAGTTACACAACGCAAAAGAAGCCATACCTTTCAACACCCGTCAAAGTCCAACTGCAACTATGGATTTACAAAGCTCATTCTACGATGAAGATTTAGTCAAACTGTGTGAAGAAGTTGAATCATTAAATCAGAAGTCCAATGGTTATTCACCAGTTTCGCAACCTATAAATTTGAGTTGGATCGCAAACCCTCTTTTGTTTGAGTTGGAAGAAGATCAAGGTGCCGAAATGGATGATAACGAGATCGAGACTGCTTCCCTAAACAACAGTTTTCTTGGCTTCAGTGAAGATGTCTATGAACCCATCATCCATTGTGATTCATGTTGGTCTCAAGTGTTAGATAGTGATGACTGTTCAATGGAATGGAATGGGGACAAATGGAACGATATAAAATTGTGTAATACAAGTGTTTTGATGTTTTAAAATTAAAACTCTCTTTTGAATATTTTTATATGTGAAACTATTATTTTTATTCAATAAATCGTGTAAAAGGTCCTATTGCATTTTTATTGATGTTTTATCCTGTGTAGTGAAGTAAGTAAAGACAGTTTATAATAAAAAATATTTATTTCGTAAAAAAATTGAAATGTACAAATTTTTTATAATCATATCATTATACATAGTATTTTCTAAAAACAAGTTTAGAAAATCAAACATCTTTTTACCTATAAACTTATAATATATATAAACTAAACAATATTCACCACAAACGGATGTATAATGGTTTTGAATTGTCATATGGTTATAAATCCATTTTTTTGCATTTCTTATTAAAAATAACTTATGATAACCAGAAGGCTTTCTACCAAATGAATCGAAATATTCACCATTACCATCAATATCAATATGAATTGCTACCCAGTGAGAGCCGGGTTTTGAGTCAGGGTCTAAATTGCTTATAATAAAAACCGGAAGATCCATAAAAACAGGGATTCTATTTGCTGGAAAAACATTTGATTCAATCCCAGGATAAATTTGCTTCATACATAATTGCAATTCCTTGGTATCCATTACAAAGTATTTCGTTTACTAATGAATTCGCCACAGAGGTTTAGGAGTCTATGATACAATGTATCACAAACCTATGTTTATATATGTGCATGTTCTAATTAACTGTTATAATCTACACTTACATCTCGATGTTTGTTTATTTCAATAATATTATCAAACTCTGCATAAACGACGCAATTAATGGTTGTGGTAAGAGCGCTTTCAAATCGAACTTCCAACCGAACACTCCCATGTCTAACAAGATTCCAATGAGAAGTAGAACTCGCCGATAAATCAGGTGTTAAATCGAAACACATCAAACAATAACCATTTCCATAGTCTTGTCTACTTATCGAGTTCCCTTCATTAAGGAAATGAATACCCGTTCCAGAAAATAAGGTGTGATATGTCGAAACCATTAAACCGGTACTGAAAGATGGTTGCAATGTTTTTGAAGGAATTTGTTGACCATCTACATACAAACTAAATAAGTTCATATTATGGTGGTGGAAGTTAAAAGGGTTATGTTTTAAATTACCATTAAATGCTGTATTATCAACAAAACCTATAATACACCTTTTTGGAACTTGACCAAGGAATATGTTGTCAAGTGATTTCCCTTGTACCCCTGATGGTATTGTCAGTACTTTAACTTCTGCCCTTGTGATGGGGTATTTTGCAGTTGTTGAGGCCAAAACCTTTTGATGTGCAAGCAGAACACTTGGGTTGATTTTTGTTCTTCTGATTATTAAACTAGCATCCGTTATGCATACTTTAAGCTTTTTATCTTGGATACACATGAGATTAAATGACTCTTTTGATCGTACTAATTTAACACGAACTTCAACACCGTTTATTAAAAACTTTTCTTGATTAAAAATATCCCCGTGTAAGTGGCCCATCATTTCAACTTCCTTACTATCTTTAATAAATTCTTGTCTTTTACTCCACCCTTTATTAGCTCCATCAGTTTTATCCATATGATTTGTAGTGTCCTCGTACCATAACCCACACGTAAGATGGGACTGTTTTGCTGCCGGTCCATAATTTAATAGAGTTTCCATATATGCACGGTATGCATACGTATTATTAGGAGGAGATACTAGTTTTTGATTTAAATATATATCCAACTGATTAAACAGTGAATGTAGCCAATTATTCACTGGAGCAACAAAAGTTTCGGTTGATTTGATGTTAGTACCATCTTGATTCAATACCTTGGCTTTGATATGTAGTAAAGTGTGAGACAGGTCAATATAATCATCGCCTGATCCTGGAACTTGGAATTCAATAGGACCATCATCACTAAGAGACGAAATAGGTTTATAATGTATCCACTGTCCATTTTCTATACTTGTCTGCGTTGATGGAAGAGCAAATAAATCTAACTCTGACTTAGCACATTCACATGAATGATTATGTAAAAATGACATGGTTCAATTAGAAAAAATATCGTTTATATTTTTTTTACTTTTTTTCGTACCTCTCCCCCGCAGTGCTTTGGAGGCAATGGTGCGTTCTCGTCTTTTTCGCGTCATTTTATACCCAGACCCTGACATTAAAGAATCGATTTTTTCATCAGCCTTTCTTTTTAAGTTACTGCTTGCATTCTTAAAACGAGACTTTAATGATTCGTCGATAGGGTGCGAATTCATCATATCGGATAACATTCCAACACCAGCATTCATTGCTTCTTTGCCAACCGTTCTAAATCCGCTGGACAACAGAGGAAATACAGATCTAAACAGTCCTCCTAAAAAGCTTCCTATGCCGTGTCCCCGCTGGTGAGGAACACCTTTATAAACTATTCCTACTCCTGAACCAGCTTGATGAGAATAATAATGTTCATATGGGCAGGGAATACGTTCTCGTCTATGATTCATTATTTTATTCGCTGAAAATGTAGTTTCACGCATGAAGTTCCGAACTGGAATGGTACCTTTCCACCAGTATGCATTCTTATATCAATTTCAATGGTATCAAACTCTCTACGCAAAACAGATATGTAATGTGCAGGAGAAAAGCTATGCATTTTATATGCTCCATAAATGTATTTTGTTGGATCGAGTGGTATTATTCTAACCAACGATGTCATAACATCCCCCACAACTTGAGGTTGAATGATATCTGAATATATAAACAATTGTGATGGCAAGCCTAAATATAAATTAGCAGGAAATTTTCCAATTTGACATTGAATAAGGTTAGTATTCGGTTTAAAACCTAGTTGAAGGTTTAGTATTGGCGTTGCTTGTACTGATATTATGTCTTTCTGCGAAGAAGTGACCTTGATAACTTTTGATATGCCGTCATAGCTGAATTTCACCTTGTTCTTCAATAATGAATTTTCATTAAAAGCAGATAGAAATTGATCCATGTCGTCATAGGTCGTTGCCGGTATATGTGACTTATATTCAACCGTAACGGGTAACTTTTCATTATTGAATATCGCCTTCTTTTTTACATATACTACGTTTTCATGTTCTTGAACGTTGTAAAGAGAACATGGGTAATGAAACTCCACTAATCCGACAACCCATTCTCCTTCTAATTTTATAGTCTTTGGGAGCTTGGTGAGAAAGTTTGCTGTTGTATTTTCGGGGTAATATTGCATAGAACTATTGCTTAACAAAGTTAAATAAAAACTGTCATCACTCATGTTTCTTCTAAACTTGATGCAGCTATCCAACTATTAAACTTATTCGGATAACCTTTCCACTTCACAAACACCTCCTTTCTGTTACCAACTCGTCTCGAACGTATTATTTTATCTAATTTGTATGCAATGGTGGGGTTATAAGTAACTTTCTGTAATTCTTTAGAATAGAAAGTTCCTATGATTGGTTCACCTTGTAAGTCCTTTAAACTATAAACAAGATGAGGTGATCTACTAATAATTGATTCAATTATAAAGATTTCATCGCTCCAATTGGTTTCGTAACCTTTCTGAAATATGTGTTTATATTTAGTTATTCTGACATGATCACCAACATTTAAAGTTGTATTGCTATATATTTTTTGCCCGTTTCTTGGTGTATCATATAAATTTGTCCAAACAGTCATAATATTGTTAAAATTCACATCCGTTGGACACATTTTAATACTTGAATGGTAACTGTGATTATATGAATAAAGGAGGTCTTGTAAAATGTTAATGTATTTATAAGTATTTTTGTGCGTAAAATAGCGCCACATTTTCATTTTTAATGTTCTCTGAAATCGTTCTACAATACTCGCCTTAATGTCAGGATTATTCGTTGTATAATAGTTTATGTTTTTACTTTTGAAATAGTTTCTTACCTCTGTGGAAACAAATTCAGTACCTTTATCAGATTGAATATGACGCGGAGTTGCCTTAGCTTCAGTAAATATATCCTCAAAGCATTGTTTAACTGTTTTGGAATCCTTCTTTTTCATAGGTCTAGCAAAAGCATACTTACTAAAGACATCAATTACACATATTATGTATTTAAAACCATCATTATACTTACTATATGTACGCATATCACTTAAATCTACTTGCCAAAGTTCATTGTAGTTGGAAAGAATGTATTTGTTTCGTGTAAAACGTCTTTGAACTGGTTTATGTAATGTATATGTTTCCTGAGACCGTAACCAGGTTGCAACCTCATCTTTGTTCATTTGACCATGCATTGCTTTAACTAACTTATCAATACTACTGTAGCCAGCGGGGTTAGAAACATCATAGTAAATTCTATTGATATCTAATAGGGGCTCCATCTCTGCCAATCTATTTTCTTCTTTGATAATTCAAGAGTTTTGTTGGAAATTGGTGTTGATTGTCCTCTTACTTGAATCGATGTTGATCTGGTGTTTTTATATATTGGAGATTCCTGATCTTCATCGATCTGAAGACCGTTTATATATTCCAGGTTAGATGGGTTACCAATACAAGATGTAGGAACCCCAATATCTTTCAAAACAGAAGCAAATTGTTTCCATCCAATGGGCTTCGCACGTTTGAGGGGTCTCACCGTGTCGCTTATCAAATCAGTTATATTACTTTCTGGTATAACTTCATTATTCACTACGATTTCTCCTCCTTCTTTCCACCAAATCTTATGTTTGTTTTGTAAAATATTGTCAAGCAATGATTGACTTTTTTTTACGTAACTTTTAGGTATTAATTTTATGATATGAGACGGAGTAAACTGTAATGGGTACGTATGATTCGGAGGAGTGCTAGTAGCGTCACCTTCGATCGGTTTTGGATTTGGTAATGTCACATTATTTTCAGCTTCCTCCTTTTTAAACATCGATTTATCATAGTCTTCATGGACATTACTTACACCATCGACAATTATTGGTAGCTTGAACGGTTTTCGATCTGTTTCAGTAAAATGCAAAAAACGTTGCAATGCCTGAGAATATAATGCCCATTTTTCACGATCTTCTCTTTTACTTTTCAGTATTTTCTGCATTTCCCCGTCTAAGCGAGATAGAGAATTCAAAGGTGTATTTTCATTCTGTTTGAGTTTCTCAATAAAATCTGGTTCTACTAAAATCATTTTCTTAGCGTTCTCCATTTTTAAAATGTTATTGAGCCTAATAAACTACTTAAAACAGCCCCCAGTATAATTGGTAAAAACGCACCACCCTTTTGAACTATAATAGTCTTCCTTAATTTTAGTTTCCCCTTAGAAACTAATTTGCGTAATATATTCTTATGTTTGTTTAACTTATTTTTTTCTTTATTGTCTATTGGAACTTTTCCTTTCAGAACGTTGTAAATGCACTCGCAAATAATATTTATTTCATCCTCATCACATGCTTTAAGCAAGGCTTTTCGATATTTTGGTTTAAGCGCATGCAGAGCTTTAAGTAAATGTTGGTATGTGGTTACTCTATCAGGCATCATTTAGAACTAACCATAACAGAATGATTACTGACATATTTAAACCCTTTTTTTGGGATGTACACTGTACAAGAATTATCAAATGGAAATAACTTAGTTTTAAAACGACATATATCATCAGTGCTTTGCTTCAAATCAATCATCAGGTATCCGTGTGCCGGTGTAGTTGCATCTTTGTATGCATCTTCAACAAATTTTATATTTTCTGGATAAACTTGGCGGGCCAAGTAGCGTATTTGAGTTTTATCTCTAGGATTTTTGAAATAAACAATATAAGTCGTGTTTAAAGATATGTCACGTTGTCCTCTGCCTTGGTGAAATAAATTTTGAGTTATATAAAAAACGCTTAAATTTCTGTGATGGCTGCCTTTAGTAAAAATATCAACAATACGTCCATCTGATTCTCTCATTAAATCATCGATTATAAGAAGTTTAGGTTGATTTCCATCAAACATACTTAAATCAGGAATACCTTGAACATAATCAATACCATTCAAATTATAAAGTGGTTGCATTTCATCATAGCACCAGAGTATTTGATTAAATTCCGTATTACACATTTTTCCCACATGTTTTAAAAAGCTTGTAACAAAATTTGATTTTCCACAACCACTTGGACCAGCAATAATAGCCGTAAATGGATGGATAAAATGATGCATCACAGCAAATGTCTTTCCTCTTTAAAGACTGTCAAGGAAATAGAACGCAATTATGGGATTGTACATATATATACAGGTTATAATGCAAGGAAAAACAAAACCCTATTATTTTTAAAATGTGTATTTATTGATGATTATAAAACTTGTCGATATAAAACTTATAACTACTATATTCACAAATAAAACCATAAACCCCTACGCAGCGAAACAAACAAAATAATGAATTCCCTTTCAATTCTAAACAAGATTTTTTAATTCTAACTTATTTTAAGACTAATACACCTATTGATTATAATATCTTAATAAAACCATCAATCCCATGCAGCAATGAAAACAAAATAAATCTTTATGTAATTAATTCTATACACACAGACTTAGCCATTTTTTACTTATATTCCTATTTATTACACTGATTTTAATTTATAATGACCCCAAGCAAGTGTGTCAAACGAATCTTTGCAGAGATATCTTTTTGTATCAGAGTATGAAAGTGAGATTTTGTTTATTTTTTGGGTAAAGATTACATGCTTAATGGAACGAAATCGGTACATTTCCGACAATACATTTTTTTTCTCTTTTAGACAATTTATATAATCATGCATCTGAAACTTTTTAGTGACACACTTATTAACACCTTTGGCCTTCGCCACTATACTTTCTTCAACATTTAAGGCGTACATTTTAGATCTTAAACCTACAAATTCTTTTAAAATTTTTCCTTTATTTTCATCTTTAAAGTATCCTAATTTTTTTTTATTTACACATGGAAAACCATAAATATTATTGGACGCATAGTCGGATGTGTCAAAATGTTTTTTTATGTCTTGTTTTATATCATTGTAGAAATCTTCCGTAAAAATTTGATAAATGAACGAATCGGTGTCGCAATATAGTAACTTAACGTTTTGTTGAAATTTCGGTTGCATGTAGCCATAATGGAAGTCATACATTAAAGTTTTGGACAAGTCTAATATACAGAAGCCTAAGTAGATGGGTTTGTTGTAAACTAATTTAGTTTTTTTTAATTGGACCGCTGCCAAGCTTTCTGAAAAAATTGAAATACTATGGAATTCGGGACGAGCTACATAACTTTCAATGCCTTTAATATGGCCATGATTCGACCAGTGCGTTAATAATTTAACATCAACCCTTTTTTCAATATTTTCCATAGTTTTTCCGAAAACTGCATTATTCATTAATTTATAAAAGTCTTTTTCAAAATCGGTTTTTGAAGCTATTCTTAATGTAGTGTTTAAATCGATATATTTTTTAAGCCAGTCGGTTTGTTTAAACTTAAGGATTCTATGGATTTTTTTTAAATTTAATCCATTTTTTAAACATTGTACGAGATTTCTATAGTGTATAATATATTTTATTTTATTATTCAAATTTGGAATCAATCTTTTTTGCCTACTTTCATCAGTTATGTGCTCAGCACAAAATGGCAGATCTGAATGGGTATTATGTAGTGAATCGGGGTACTCTAGGTCTACTTCTAAAATATATCCATTATCAGCATCATTTGAAATGTTAAAATCTGTAGCAGGATCAACCCATTCAAATTCACCAACGGGAAGATGCTGCGACATCGCCCAACCATACAAATTATTTGCGTCAAGGTAAATCAGATATGATGACGATTCATTGGGATCAAACTCTGACATGTAGTAATTATTTGATTTTGCATATCGATTGCTGCATTGTGATATACCACCTCGAAGCCCTTTTTTTATAAACGCAACTTTATCGAAATCTGTTAATAGTTCAAGTTGAACCCCAGTCATTTTTAACATGGCATCCCAACTGAGACCTGGAGCCGTAAAATAATGAGCGGGATCTAGGTTATATGTTTCACCGCACACGGAGCGAAAATTTTCAAAGATATCCGTTAATAGAAGTACATCTGTTTTTAAATACAAGTCAGAATAATCTAACATTGTTTTACAATTGAAATGGGTCCAAACGTTTTGGGCATGTTGATAGTCTACATTTGTTATACAGGTATCTGTTAGGCTACTGTAAAAATCACTTATTATAGGCAGCGATGTCGCTTCAAGAGATTTGGTCGATTTCATGAACTCATAAGGAAATATTCCCTTTTGTTTCAGAAGTTTAAAATCTTCGTATCTAGGGTATTGCTTTCTTAATTCATGAAATTGATGTTCTTGAAGGTTTCTGGCTAAACTATCTAAGCTACTCGACATGAACCTAAAGGAATCAACAAATCTCAATGATAGATATCTCTTATCAAATTTCAGTTGTTTGCTAAACGATATATACTTTTCTTTATTTTGAGGGATAATATCGATAGGTCCTTCACGGAAATTAAGAGCTTGTACAATAAAATGCGCGTCGTAATTACTCAGATTGTGGAAAAATACTGGTACGTATGAAGGAGGTGTGAATTTATGATCACATAATTTATGTGCCACTCCTTGGAACTTTCCTGTGGTCCAATCATAGCTGAAGATGCTTTGGGATTTTAACTCTTTATCACATATAAAACACTTATTATTGGTTTCAATTCTATTTAAATCACTCTGATTTAATGGGATTGGTTTTTTCCGAAAGTGAATGAATTTATTAAGTTGTGCTAAATCATTATAAAGAGTATCCATAAATACTTTTGCACAATCCGAGCCCGTATATGAATAATAGCGTGAAAGACTATCATCAAATGAACACTTGATAAAATAACCAAAACTGTACATTTCATGTTGCTGAATGTTTTTCGTGTAAGATTTTGAGGCATCTGGATCGCAAGATGATATTGGATTTAAAAATGCCTCGAAATCTGCATATACAACAAACGGTAGCTTAAGTTTTCGCTGATATTTATCAAAAAGAATATTATGACCTGAAATTTCATTACCAAGCCAATCTTTTTTTGTCTTATCACGGTTAGGGAGTTCAACTACAATGTGACCGCAATCATTTTTTTGATGATTTATTAATTGTTCATTTGAATAAAAAGCCAATAAACAACCGTCGCAAATGTGAAAGCTATAATTGGTTGATGATATTTGTCGACTTACTAATCGAGATAAATTCTTTATATAACAGTAATGTCCCTGACTACCCCTAGATATGTAAAGTAAATTTATATGTGTTGGTTTACGGCATTTAGTAAAGTAGAGTGGACCGTTTACTTCATGTGTCTTAGAATTTTCATTGTAATGTAACCCGAAAACATTAATGCTTATTTCATTTAATTTTTCAACTTTATGGATATCCGTTACTTTGACGGGAAATGGTATATCTGAAAATTTCAATTTGTTTTGGTGTTTAATATAGGACGATACTCTCTGTGAACTATCCTTAACTGGATATAACGCTGAAAGTATTGCCCATTTCAAACACTCGTGGTCATAGTTTTGGACGTTTATTATTGCTTTTTTTGCTTTAATATCGTGTGGTAAGTCAATATATGAGGAGCCTCGTAATGGATTAAATTGATTTATGTTCATATCTAAGTATTTTATATGTTTAAGGCTCCATCCACTGTCCTTTTTTTCGAAGTTTGAAATTTTATTAGTTAGCGAGTTTTTTAAATGTTCAAAAAATGTATCTCTGTCATCACCTTTGCAAATAGTCCAACTCAAAACATTGAAATCGAAAAAATTGTTGATTCCCTTAGATTCTTGTACGAATTCAGCATGGAGTATAAAACTAACCTTGAAAATTGTTAGTTGATTAAGGGTATCGTCTATTAATTTATCTAGGGATGTTTTAATACTATCAAAAAAAAGTTCGGGTGTCTCAAACTCAAGGTTAGTTTTTTCCTGGTCCGATGCTATCCTATAAGTTAATAACCTATTGCCAAAAGCAGCTTCAATAAGTTCGACATTGGGATATGAATGTTGAAATTTTAAGCAGTTGTTTTTATGGATGTTACTCCTTAAATGTTGGGCGTAATACCTTCTGGAAACGTTCCGTTTGCAGGTTTTACACTCGACGACGTCACCGACAATAGGAGTACACGTTGGTTCAGCTGTGGTTCGCGAAGTTGATGGTTGCTGGGATCTTAGGTCTGGTTGTGACTCGATGACAGCTGCTGGTGTATACGAATCACATGGTTGGATGGCTTCTTCTGATTCACGCTTTCTTTTGACTCCACGTGTTACGGATCTAAAAATGAGTAAGAATAATTAATGAAAATATGTTAGAATGCGCTGAATAAATACTTAAGTACTAAATATAACAAGAAACACCGTAATACCTAATTTACTTGACTGGCAGAGAGAACAATACGCTTCCATCGATAATACGCCATCAATCTCATCGTAATGAGAAATCAACGATTGAGAACGGGTTACGTGTCCACTACAAGGGGTGATATATGGTTTAATATCAGGATCGCAAGCTATACTTGCATCGAGATTTCCACTTATAAACCATAATCTTAAATATTTATGAAAACTTTTTATCAACACTGTTTTGGAAAACAATTTTATGTCTTCACTAACAAGCTCCATCTTGATTGTGAATATGATACATTTCGATATGAGAATTTTACTTATATTGGGTTCAATTCCCCCCACCGCTTATCAAAAATCATAGAAGAACTGGTTAAAACATGCTTTTATTGAATACTCACAATTTCTGCATCTGGTTCTCGACTTCTCCGCAATGTTGATAGAGTTCGTTATCAAAAAGGGATTTATTAAGATCCGATACGTCTTCACAGCGTTCAAAAAGGTCGTCATCGTAGAATGAGCTTTGTAAATCCATAGTTGCAGTTGGACTTTGACGGGTGTTGAAAGGTATGGCTTCTTTTGCGTTGTGTAACTATATATAGTCTCAAAAATCATTGGTTGATTGGTGGGGGAGGGTTTAATTTTTTGTAGGCGGCGATCGGACGAATAATTTATGGCTTGGTGTCGATAAAATATTTCTTGCATTCATTTGTTGTCGCAATATGTTTCGTTATATTGTACACTAATTCTTTTGTATTCAAATAATGCTCGTCATCTTCGGATTGTGTATAGAATTTTATTCTAGTATCCGCGTTTTTCCAGTGTTGATCGCTTGGTACACCACGTAACTTTTTTATGTCGTAGATATCAATTTTAACGAGATGAGTGATCTTTGTTACATCATCTGCACGAGAAGATATGTAGTTGGTGCCTCCATTTGCAGACTGAGCAACAGTAGATGAATATTCCGTAGCCTGCTTCTTTTTAGGCTTATCAAAAAATAGATCTATGTTGTTGACGCGTTTCTGGGTTCGAATTTTGAGTGGTTTTGGTGGACCTTGAATTTCGTCATCAGTTGAATTACCATAATAATAACTTTTCATGGTATACTCAAGAGAATTTTCGTTAGGTATCTAAAACAATAAAAAATATACGTTAGAAGCTTATATAAAATAGTCAGTCGGATACCATATCTATTCATAATTTCATTAGACATACATATGTAAACGCTAGCGTTTGTCGTAAAAGTGATTCTCTCTAACCGTAACATTTTCATGACAATTTAATAAAGTTTCTATAGAACCCTGTAGGTTAGGTTAGGTTAGTTTTTATAACAATCATGAAAAGATTACAGTTTCCGAGAAATAACTCAATAATCAGTAATCCATATAATAGTAAGTTAATGTTGAACGTACCTCCATTTTTAGTCGTAATAAGATGCAGACACACACACACAGAGTTTCAATGTTAAAACTAACGATATAGCTCTCAGTACTTTCAACTACTTGAAATACACTTAACACTTGAAACTGCTTCCAGACAAACTCATCTGAATGAATGACGGTCCTATCGATTTGAGTTCTCCTTTTATTGATCAACAAACACACACACACACACTCACATGCCACGTATAGAATCAAACCTACACCTGTTCGTTGCCTGAAACTTGTCCTAACTAGTTTACCTTCTGCGATGCTTATATAGAAATGCAACGCGTTAGAACCTGCAGCTTTGATTTTTTTACTTTGATAACCAATAAAATACCAAACCATTTCATAATAAATAATGATGCTTATCGTTCCCCTACATATTACAAAATGTTAATTATCACGATCCCACCTGCATACAATAAATAGCCAAATGTTATTGCCTTTTGCATGGGAGTAATTTTTTGCTGGATACTTTATTGTTTCTCGATGCATTATAATAAAGTTTTAATTCTCACGATGCCATGTCTACACATAAATTTATAAGATATCAGTTTCGACCGTAATAAATCCCTAAATGTAATTGCCTTTTGCGTGGGCGAACAGAACAAAAAATACACCACCCAACCCCCACAAAAAAATACAAAACGCATACCGCTCACACAGATCACATAAGAAAAAAATAATACACGCGCAAATGCCGCCCGCCGCGGAAACTGTAAGCTAATATCACAAGGGTGGAAAAAAAAACCGTAAAAAAAAAAAACCGCTCCGCGGAGGTGCCCCACTGTGCCGCAGAAGCAGTAATCTCTAACTACTCTCATCTGGCCTACGGACGGTCTTCCAGATAAAATGACGTCGACACCCCACCAATGGCATAACGGCACAATGCTGCCACGGTGGCAATTTTTTGAATTAGAACACGGGAGTCTTAGTCACGATAAACTTTAACGTGTTCTGCGTCTAGTCTTATACTTAGTAGCAAAACGGATTATTTCGCGATACCGACTTGTTTTAGATAAGCGTCGATATGTCTTATTAATAACTTACATTATAAGTATTATCAGTAACATCTTATTGTAATGGATTTACTATTTTACTGCGCTGGTAACATACGTGTGCTTTGTATCGTATAAGTATACCTTCGCTTTCTTTGTTGTTGTTAATGGGTACCGCCCGTTCTTAAAACTGACGGTGCCCACTCTCTGAATGATAAATATCGTAATATTAACCAGTGGTAAACGGTGTGGGCCACACATACTGTAAACATTTTCTTTAAAACTTATTTTAAGTATTCATTGTAGTGGCTGTTTGTTTACCCAAATAAACTAAAAAAAAAAAAAAAAACTTATTGTGTAGCTTTAACAAGCTAGGTTGACCCACTGAAACAACGTATGAGTGACCGGTAGGTAGATCTAAATGTATTTTTTATATCGAAAAACGACAGTTGAATTGTCCTAACGCGCGTTTGAAACGTTTTGTGATTACCCCTCAGATCTCTAGCCGACCCAGCCGCGGCCCGATTTCTTACAGTCGGTTAAGGGGTCGGGTTTCTTCGGTTTCGGTTAAAACCGGTTTGGCATTCCCTACTCTCAACCAACTGAGCTATAGGAACAATCCACCTCGGTCACCTTTTTTTTCAATCAGTTCATTCTTACAACGCCTTAGGGAGAAGACGGCATTACATAAGTTGAAATAAATATGAATTAGTGCCCAGCCAAATAAGTGGTTTTCTTTGTCCAGCGTATGTATGTAATATGTAATCATAGTATAGCCATTTGGTTTCGTTGCTATATTTGGTAAAGTTAGCCTTAAATATGATTGAAGAGAATGTTTCGCCTTAATATGTACAATGTGTATGTTAACTTAATATACAAAACTAAAAGCAAGCGTTTACGTAACGTATGTAAGGAATAGGGAATGCAATATGCAGTTACCGGGCAAAATTCAAAACCGGTAAATTACCGACTTGAGTAGGACAAAACCTATTAACCGGTAAATTACCGGTAATTTCAATTTGGTTTATAAGTAGCGTTATTTGATGTTTATTTATCGTAAAAATAAGCTAAAAGGTAGTATAAAGAGTAAAAGGTGGTTTCATGTTCCGTAAATGTTGTAATAATCATTTTCTTTAATATTTAAAACTTGCTCCGTGGTAGGAGGGCTAAAACACAACTGAAAACGTTCCTTGGGGATTAACAGGTCGGTAGGAATAGGAATTGGTCCCAGTTTTACAGATTACCATTACAACATCAGTAGTATCAGTACAATACAAAACAGTACCAGTAATGAATATGGAGTGACGAAGGTTAACGTGAATATTAGTATTATGGTGCATTGCCTGTTCCCCTTCACCCATCATTGGCGTCGGCGGGTCACACAGTGCCCTCGGTCATTGTTTTGATTGTTGTTTTTCGGTCATCTACAGATACGCAACCCTACGGATTTACAATCCTAAAAAACAATAATTTACTGAATAAAAAAACAATCAAAATAATACAACACAAACTGACTAGTTGACTACAAGCCCACGTAGTAGTAAAAAAAAGTATTTTACTAAATAGCTGTTTCTAAGGAATGTTCAGAAGACGTAACCAACCATACCAGGAGCGAAAAGATAGAGAAAACGGTACTAATAGTAACCGAACATTTTAAAGAGCGTTCGGACAAATGGTTTATTAACTTTACCTAGGAAAAGCGTGTACTGTTGCTCATGGGGTTCCAAATTGTGGCATCGGTTTAGCGATTTGAGGGGGCTAGGTCTGTATGTATACTTTCTGTATCCTAGCTCTCCTGCGGATAACCTAACTTCTAATGCGATCACGCAGACAAACTCCCAGCATAGCCCTCTCCATAGCCCTTTGAGCCTTCTAATGAGGCCGATAGTGCGCGAACACATTTCAGTGTCATATGTCATCACTGGCACCACACATGGGCCAAAGACTCTCGTCTTGAGACACTTCGGAATACTAGACGAAAAGATGTGTCGTAGCTTCCCGAACGAACGCTGCCCAGCTGAGTCGACAGGAGACAGTTTGTCCTACGTATATATAATCGTCTACAACTTCGAGCGTAAAGCGTCCGATTGTAACGAGAGTCGGTAATACATGGGCATCAGATGATCTTCGTCTTATCCATGTTAATTCTTAGACCAACCCGCTCAAAGGCTTTATAGTATTCAAGTCCTCCATGGTATCCGAAGGTGAGTGATATACTCGCCTTCTCTAGTCCAGTCTTTAAAGCATCCACCAGTGCAGCGGTGAACAGTTTTGGAGAAATAACATCTCCTTGATCGACTCGCTTCAGCGGAATAGGTTTCGCGTTCCAATTCTGGAGTCGGATTTACACAGTGAAGTGGCATTTTCGTTTGATTTATTGATTAAAACTTTATTCATTCCCACAACATACATGGCATTGATAGAATACTACATTTAAACAATAAAGGTAAAAGAAAATAATAATAATATACATATCTAAAGAAAGCATGCAAGAAGTACATTCTAAAGAAGCCATGTGTCGTGGCTGAGAAATGGCGCTGGCTTAGCGAGCTATGCCAGGGCCTTAAATTAGAAAATTGAAATATATCATACTTGGCAACGCTGGAGAAACTGTAGTACAGCCCAGGTTTCGATTGAATCGTAGTCCAGAAACGCTAAGCAAAAGGGCAGATTATACTCCGCAGCCTTCTATATAACTAGACGGGTGGTCTTATTTTATCTTATCTAGGTGAGGGCCCTTTCGGATACACTTCGACCCAGTGGGATCTTTTGTGCATTTTCCGTCTCATTTATAACTACTCCCAAATTGCTCCATCATTTCTACAAACTGGATGATGCAGCTCAGCGGAAGAACCTTGAAATCCTTTGGTTGCGGATAGCCGTTATCAAAGTAATTAATTATTTTTCTGGCAAGGGCATGACATTCACACAGTAAGTGTTCCATAGTATCATCCTCCTCACCACACATTCTACAGTCTAAACTATCCGATAGTCCCAACTTGGCCAAGAGATTCTTGACCCCGAAGTGACCTGTCAACACCCCAAATATAATTCTGAGTTGCTTTCTGCTGGATTTCCAGAGCTTTTGGTCAAGCCCAAGTCCACTCCTTCTATAAGCTGGCTTAGATTGCCCTAAGCCAGCCTCATTCCTCCACTCATGTTGGTGTTTGGTTTTGGCGTAGGCTTCAAAGGCCGTTATCATGGTTCCCTACGAAAGTACCACAAATTGTTCCGGACCTACAATAGTACATTACTACAGAGGCCGGGAAGTAAGGGGTTGCCGGCCGAGTACATATACCGATCATAGCCGGCCAGCCATAGGCCGGATAGTTATGAGGCTGGCAACCCCTTTTTTCGCCGAGGTATGTATAGTGCTTTTCTCAAACATGCAATTAAATAAATAAATTAAACTCCAAGAAATCAAACTTTAATTTTCATGGCTGAATGCCGTGATGCTGTGCCACAAATTGTGGAATGTGACACTTCGAAGCCCATTATGAATAACACAACGTCAATACGTTTCATGTTCGAGAAAAGTAATTTGTAGACCCCCTTCTTGCTTTAAGCTCATCTGCTTTTTCGTTGCCGATGAAGCCCTCGTGCCCTGGTATCCAAGCTAGTTGGTTATCTATAGTGCTAAAGCCTCTTCGGAAACTGGCTTGTTCGGGAGGCTGGAAGTCATCTAACCTGCGCACGAGACGATTTGTAATTACTCTGGAAAACAGCTTTTACACACGGCTCAGAAGTGAGATGGGTCGGTGTTTCTTAAGCAGGGTGTTGTCACCATTTTTAAAGAAAAGCACCAGCACACCTCTGTTCGATGCCTTTGCCGTTCACTCTTTCACTAAGACAGAGAGGTATTTCCTTGTTTTGAAAATGAAATGATTAGTATACCTATTACCTACAAACTATGTTAAATAAGGCGCTCTCTGTCGTACGTAGTTTATCCAAGCAGATCATTATTCATATTTTATAGAACGGAACCGTGTTTGTATTTTAAGAAGCTTCTGCAAACGATATTGTATTAATTTGGTACTATAACGCTAACCACTTAATCAATTGTCATTTTACATGACAAAAGGAGGGTATTGATTGAGATATAATCATGACGATCAAGTATTAATAATTGTAAAAAAATATTATTTCACTAATAATTCATGTTTAGGTAAATTACCGGTTTTGATTTAAATTTACCGGTTTTATACCGGCCTTACTCAGAAAATTGACCGGTTAACCGGTATGCATTCCCTAGTAAGAAATATGGATCGAAATTCTATAATTTCAATAACTCCGGATTTTTAGTATTAATTAATTAAAAAAGTCCTCTTCCGCTTCGATGAACAACAATTTTTTTTGGTAATTCGATCATTTAGTGGTAGGCTCTAATCGGAATTTTTAAGATTCTTGAGTACCTAACTTTCGGAGTTTACCTCCTACCTACACCCTAATTTTACTACCTACTACTACTTAGAGAGATAACTAGTACTAATAACCCTGTATATATATACTTACTGTATCTACTTCATATTAGTAACATCAGATATGACATCGCGACTAGTAAATAAGTACCTACAAATAAAATTGAAGCTAATTTAAGTTTAATACTAAATAACCCTATATAACTTTCTTTATTGGTAAAATAAAATAGATAATTGCAACCGATAAACAACTAGTAACTAAATATAATGTAAAATCAAGTACTAAAAGTTTGTACCTACAAGTTTGAGCGTACGCACGGCACGGCCTTGGAGAGGTACTCGGCTGCTAGCACGCTGCACACAAATCGCGCGAGTCGCGCGCGAAAGATTTAAATTGCGAATAATAACTGATAAGCTAATGCAATTAAGAGCTATTGATGAATCCGTTAGAATTTGTTTTTATATATTCTTCGATAGAACTGAAATGAATTACGCCGACTTGAGAATTTATGAGATTTCTTTTATGGTAAGGAGAACGGTTGCAAGATATAATTCCTAATAAAAAAAAAGACTATTGATAAATCTGTTAGAAATTTGTGCTGCAATATATTTTAGTAGTTTTTAATACACTATAGTAGCCACTAGTCACTTGAATATTCTTTCAGGAGATTTATAATTTTTTTAATCGTTTTCTTTTTTGCTGACATAATCTCTTGACAAAACTATTAGAAAACGATAAGTAAGGTTTAAATAATCAAATGCGATGCATTATAGGAAAAAACAATAACTTGTATAATCTTTGCAAAGTTTTACAAGTGTTCCTTACAAAAAAGTTAATTATTCGTAAACCAATATCAAAAACTGTTAGAAATTATTTTTCGCTGTTAGTACTTAAGGTACTCTAGCTGATAACAAAAAAAAATCAAACTTGGGAGTTATGTTAGTTTGACGACACATTACAGTGTTCGCGTACCGGACTACTGGTGACGATAGTGAAGTCCCTCACTGGGCACGAAGACCAATTAATAAAAACTCGATTTTGGGATATTATCGCTTTGCGTATAAGGGCTGGCACTTCTATGATGTAATTACAGGTCTCAGCATCTTTCTTGCCCGACGTATGACTCAATCTAATGGAGGTCAAGAATTTATCCCGAGATAGGTCCTGCAGTTTATCGGCTAGATTCTGTTCAAAAATGCATTTATAAACTTCTTGTTCTTGTAGGGCTGAGGGAACGCCGACTATCACAATTCTGGGATTGCGTTTGTAAGGTTCGTCGATAGTGAGGCTCGAGGAGGTATTTTTGAATGTTTGCTTGAGTTTCTCGATGTCACTCTTGGAGTCTGTGCTGATAATGATACCGCCATTTTTGACCTTTCTCAGCGCTCTTACATGTAATTTCATTTGCTCGGGATTTATAATTTTTTGGACCAAGTTTTTTGTGTCCTCACTTGATTTTAATTTATCGGTGGGATAAATTGCAACTGAACTCAAGTTGCTGCTGTTACCGCTAGTTTTAACTATATCAGCGAAGGAATGTGCATTTGAGGTAGGCTTAGGAACATTATCGATGGAGTCTTTGAGGGCCTGGAGACGTTCTGATAGATCTTGCCTTTCCTGTAGAGCTTGAAGGGTGCATTTGTTGACAACAGCTGTTTTTTTAAGTGCCTGGTAGTGAAGAGCCATACTTGAAGTGCCATTGGAGACTTTGCGGCAAAGATTGTGGACTTTCAATTTTTGTTCAGAATTCAGCTTTGCTTCTGTAGAGATGCTGCAAATTTCGTTGAGACACTGTTCATATAGGCCATCCATTTATCTATTTCTGATGTAGGTACGGCTACAAGTTGGTCTGGTTCTTGGTCTCTCGCATCTTCTTTCACGGCGGTCGGAGGTACGGGTGTTGATGGAGGGCTGCGCGCAATTTTACCACTTCGGCCAAATGGGCTCCGACTACTTTCATCACCCATTATTAAAAAGTTAGAAAATTATACACTACCTATTGACATAGTAGCACAGCACAAACAAAATTACACGCGTACGTGATTTCGTCGAGATGTAGGTCAATATTTTGCACACGATTTTAATTTGCAAACAATTATAACACGTCCTATCGCATTGGCAGCTACTTGAAATCAATAATATATAACTGGTCTTGGCTATGTTAATTGTAAGTAAATTGAACTGGAACCATTCATTAAGGTTATTAAGGTATTCTTGTGCTAATGTTATAATATCTTTTATAGTCTGTCCGAAATAAAAAATACAAGTGTCATCTGCGTATAGGCTTATCTTTATTCTTTATTCTTTATTCATAAACAATGTACATTGTATTTGAAATAGGTACTTATAAATAATGAAATAAGGTAGATTATTTTCCATATAAATATTCCAACATTACAATAAATTAAAAATAATTACAAATTAAATTACAGGTTTAGTTAATACATTTTGACATGTCAGTGAGAATAATAACAATAAATTAATTTACAATCATATACTAAATATCTCTTGAACACTATAACAGCATCTGGCTAACAAGAAGCTTTTCAATTTACGTTTAAAAATACACCAATCCGTAATGACCTTTAGATCGGTAGGCAATTTATTAAATAACGTGACAGCCTGATACCTAGCACAATGCTTCACAACCCTGAGTCCTGGATAGAAACTGTGTGCAACATTTTTCGTACGTGTAGCTAGCCGCAATTCTTCAACCTCACATGTGACACGTTTTGACTGTGACTTAACAAATTCGGTAAGAAGAATAAAAACGTACAAACAGGGTACTGTGAGAATGCCCAGTCTAAAAAAATGATCGCGACACGACGACCATGGAGGAATGCGTGTCATCGTGCGAATCGCTCTTTTTTGGGCAACAAAGGCTCTATTGATATTATATTTAAAACTATTGCCCCAGCACTTAATACTATATCGCAATTTCGACTCAACTAATGCGAAATACACTACTTTAAGTTGATCCAAGCTCATTTCGTCTCTAAGGCTTCTCAAAGCATAGCAAGCAGAGTTCACTGAGTTTTCTATTGCTTCCAGCTCTCGTTTCTAATTGAGATTCGAATCAATGTAGATTCCGAGAAATTTGACATGATCTACTGGGCTCGCAATGTAATTAATATTGAACCAACTTCAACTCTATCATTTTTCTTAGAATTCGGTTTAAAAAGCATAATTTGAGGCTTATTACTATTAAGACTAAGGTTATTGCTGGAGAACCATTTATGAAAGGTCAGTAAAGCTTCATCCGTGACTCTATTAAGTTCATCCATATTGCCGCCAGAGATGACTGCGTTCGTGTCGTCAGCATAGACGACAATAGAGCAGTCAGGGACACTACCACATACGTAATTAACCAAGTCGTTAATGAAAATTAAAAAAAGTATTGGGCCCAAAATGGACCCTTGCGGTACACCTCTCCCAACCCGGACCTGCTTAGATCTGACAGGCACACCAGACCCTACTGGACCAGATTCAGTGTTATTGAGCTCCACGTAATGATTTCTGTTTTGAAGATAACTGCGAATGAGATGGTGTGCTTTTCCTCTAATCCCATAGAATTCCAGTTTACTTAAAAGTATCAAGTGATCTACTGTATCAAAAGCCGAACTCAAGTCAAGAAAGAGTCCTATAACTCTTTTTTTCTCATGCAGTTTAGTCACAATATCATCAATTAGAGTATCAATTGCATTTATAGTGCCCAAACCCCTTTGGAATCCAAACTGTCTCGGGTCAATTATGTCATTAACCTGAAGATGCCCTAGAATACGTGATTTAATTAGCTTTTCAAAAATCTTCGAGATCACCGGTAATAATTTTTTGGGTCATTTTTTAACCCTTTTTTATACACAGGAATAATCTTGGCCACTTTTAGCTGATCCGGAAAAACAGAGCGATCAAAACATTCGTTAAAAAGAATTGCAAACGGTTCTGCCAATAAGTCAATACAATTCTTAATAATTGAAGTAGGCATCTCATCATAGCCACACGACTTTTTGTTTTTCATGGATTGAACTGTTTTAAGTAGGTACCTCAAGCGATGTAAATGGTGTCCAAACTACGGCATTATAATATTTCGTGTTATGTAACTTTAGACAATGTATTGCTTCGTCTAAGTCAGCTGTATTTGAGGCAGTACCCTGAGCATCTGAGTTGAAGTGGGCTGAAAACAAGTCAGCTACTTCCTGGGGGTTCTCTACCACTCTATTACCTATTTTAAGAATTAATTGACTATGCTTGTGTGTACAAAACTTGTTCCTGTGCTTATCTCTCCGTGCAAATCCATTTAGTGCCAGGACCCGCCAGGTGGGCGCTCTTCTCGTAGGCGCTTCCCTCTACAAACGGTTTTTCGCATGTTATCGGCTACGAGCGTAGCGCTACGAAACAGTTGGCAGTGAACGTGTTGTATAAGATGCGGACTTCATGCTATAGGATATTTACCTGTCACCCTCCAGACAAAGCAGAGACAATTTAATTTAAGCAGGAAAAATGCACTCTTATTTTTAACTTCTAGAATGAAAGCAGACTGAAAAATCCAATGTTGTCTAATTTAACTCCGTGAAAGATGCACGCCGCGAGCGGGGCGACGGCGGGTGCCAAGTCGCCGTAATGAGGCAGTTGTTTGCATCCGGCATCGATCCGGCACCGGCTCCGGTGCGGCCCGCACAGCAGAGCACAACTGATATATTAGCTAACTAATAAGCTACTGCTTTATCCACCATATTTACAATTAGAGTCTCTTAAAACCTGCATGTACCTGCACTCCATTGAAAGCCAGATCTCCGCGGCGCACGTGACTGATGCACCGCGCATGTCAGAGTTAGCGCATCAAATCGGACTTTTATTTATTTATTTATTTATTTATTTAAACTTTATTGCACAAAAGAAAACTTATCGTACAAAAGGCGGACTTAATGCCATATGGCATTCTCTACCAGTCAAACCTTAAGGCAAAGCGGAAAAGATTGTGGGGCAGTGCAAATAACAACTAAAAAAAAATAACATTACGGTATTTCTATATACAACATATTTACACAAATATACTTTTGCACGGAATCGTTTTACAGCTAGCTGTAAAACAAATATAATTATCAGGGCCACACACAACTTGGCTCACCCCTTCCGCATTGCACTCGCATTACAATTTGTTTCATCAATTGCGATCATCTTTCTGACACGTGAGCTCGGCGCGGGTTGAAGCGAGCAAGAACATACCTAATTAAATAAAAAACAAAACAAAACGGATGAAGTAAGCAACGCACAAAATAAACCCCCAGGCTAAACTTGGTTTCTCCTTGCTACGTAGTCTTGGTAAAATAAGTAGCCGATCCCGTGGTTCTCCTCGTATGCAGCGGAAAGCGACTACGGAGTAGGCGCCCGCTAGGCGGGTTCCTGGCAGTGAAAGTGTTAACACATTCACTGCTAAGAATCGCCACGCTCGTAGCCGATCCCGTGGTTCTCCTCGTATGCAGCGGAAAGCGACTACGGCGTAGGCGCCCGCTAGGCGGGTTCCTGGCAGTGAAAATGTTAACACATTCACTGCTAAGAATCGCTACGCGCTACGCTCGTAGCCGATCCCGTGGCTCTCCTCGTATGCAGCGGAAAGCGACTACGGAGTAGGCGCCCGCTAGGCGGGTTCCTGGCAGTGAAAGTGTTAACACATTCACTGCTAAGAATCGCCACGCTCGTAGCCGATCCCGTGGTTCTCCTCGTATGCAGCGGAGAGCGACTACGGCGTAGGCGCCCGCTAGGCGGGTTCCTGGCAGTGAAAATGTTAACACATTCACTGCTAAGAATCGCTACGCGCTACGCTCGTAGCCGATCCCGTGGCTCTCCTCGTATGCAGCGGAAAGCGACTACGGAGTAGGCGCCCGCTAGGCGGGTTCCTGGCAGTGAAAATGTTAACACATTCACTGCTAAGAATCGCTACGCGCTACGCTCGTAGCCGATCCCGTGGCTCTCCTCGTATGCAGCGGAAAGAGACTACAGCGTAGGCGCCCGCTAGGCGGGTTCCTGGCAGTGAAAGTGTTAACACATTCACTGCTAAGAATTGCTACGCGGTACGCTCGTAGCCGATCCCGTGGCTCTCCTCGTATGCAGCGGAAAGCGACTACAGCGTAGGCGCCCGCTAGGCGGGTTCCTGGCAGTGAAAGTGTTAACACATTCACTGCTAAGAATTGCTACGCGGTACGCTCGTAGCCGATCCCGTGGTTTTCCTCGTATGCAGCGGAAAGCGACTACGGCGTAGGCGCCCGCTACGCGGGTTCCTGGCAGCGAAAGTGTTAACACATTCACTGCTTAGAATCGCTATGCGCTACGCTCGTAGCCGACCCCATCGTTTTCCTCGTATGCAGCGGAAAGCGACTACGGCGTAGGCGCCCGCTACGCGGGTTCCTGGCAGAGAAAGTGTTAACACATTCACTGCTAAGAATCGCTACGCGCTACGCTCGTAGCCAATCCCGTGGTTTTCCTCGTATGCAGCAGAAAGAGACTACGGCGTAGGCGCCCGCTAGGTGGGTTCCTGGCAGGGAAAGTGTTAAGGCTTTCTTATTCGAGTAAAGCTACATACGCGACACAAAATATCCGCTAGGCGGCGCAACGTTATCGTAATTCTCCCCAGTAACGCACACCACTACATTTCACGCACACTATCTCACTTTACTGTGACAGGTCACTGGGACCTATGATTCATAATATATGCAGGACAACATTGATTAAATTTTGCTATAATTTTGCCATTTTCTACAGAAAATATCGATCTTCCTATCGTACAACTTTTAAGAGAATTCCGCACAAATTCTATAAATGAATACTAAGATTTTGCTAGAAGTTGTTAGTTGATATAACTAGACAGCATCAGCATTGCAATTCAGCGAGGAAATGCCGCCAGCATCTTAGGGCCTTTTTTAGATTTAACTTAGTTTCAATTTAATTTAGTTAATGTTAGTTATCATCTTGTCTTTACTTTAGAAAATACATTATTTACATAACTATTTACTAGGCAGGATATGTAGGGAAGTCCGGGAGAGATGAAACCCATTTTACTTAAAGGCGCTTAAAACTTTTAGACTTAATTTCGCGCGGCCCACATGTGTCAAATTGAATTAGGTAGTATTTGATATCAATGGATAGTTAATAATATTTTCTTAATAATTTTATTGTCAAAAACCGAATAATGATTGAAATCTCCCACCCTACACGGGAGAGATGACCAATGCACTGGCCAGTCTTGACCATAATAATAATAATAATAAGCCCGCGGGGGCAGCTTGTGGCGAGCTGACGGTGACTGGCGACACCGCGGACCCCTAACCTCCAGAGGGCCCGAGTGATCTGGCCCTCACCTCTGTGCTTGCCTTAACCGGCCGGCCAGAGTGGAGTCGCAAGAGCGGAACCTATGCTCCAGGTTGGAAGTGTAAAATGTCATAACGCCGGCGGCGCTTGAACGGATTACCGGGATCTGGCGCACCGCAGACTCACCTCTCGACAACCTCACAGCCGCTCAGACGTGTTGCTCCATTGTCGCACTGCGCGTGCGACTGTTTGTGGGGCCCACTTAACGAGTTGGCGAGTCACCGCCTGCCTTTTCACAATTTTGAGACTTATTGTCACGGCAGGTGTCCGCTAGTCTCCTCCCATAACCCATTGTCCAGACTACCCACCATTCAACCCAATAACCCAACCTTAGACCCAGACCTTAGTTTCCATCGCAGCACAGTGTTGCACTGCAATAGTCTTTGCACCTGGCGGGGACCATCACCGGGTGTATCATGTTGTGCGCTCGGAGATGGTATCCGCCATGTGTATCCCTCGCTTTATATTATATTCGTTTTAAAGGGCCTCTGCGCTGTTGGCTTCGGTCGGCCCCACGCATGCTTTCCAAAAGTCCGGGACCCCATGGTCCTGAGATATGGAAAAAAACATAATAATAATAATAGCCATTTAATCCCGCAAAAACATTACAAATAAATCTTTTTAATAACAATTACATTGCATTTTAGAGTTACAAACCACAATTACAAATTACCGATTTGTTCCGACCGAAACCGAAACATACCCGATGTCAAGTAATAAGACAACGCAGGTCTGGTGTTTTCAACAATTACCCACGATCCAGTTAAAGTCTGACCTTCGATTCGGTGTAGTTGTTGCGGATCTGGGAGTCAATATATACTAGAGGTGTGTGGTAGTTTAGATATAGATTGTGAATAGTTTATATTTCCGTATTTCCGAATGAATCCGAAGAATAATTTGCATCTAGTAAAAATAAGATTTATTGTAAAGTTAGCTATGCTGTGTTGGAAGCTGAGGGATGCTAGCTAAGGGATGGTAACTCCGGAGAGCTAATGACCGAACCCTTTGAGTGATAGTTGAACACTGCTTTATTGTTTCCACCGATACCTATAAAAGATTGCGACATGGCAATGCAAGCCATGCAAATATTAATAGGTAAGTAATTAGGTATTTTACTTGTGCGAGTTGAACTTATTTATATGTGCGTCAGCTCGTACATCTTGCCAACCCGAAAAGAAGGAAATGGTAGCTTTATAATGGCTAAAATAACAGTAAAGCTTAAGCTAAGTTATAGTAGGTAAACATTTGTTATTTAGTAATTCATGTAGAAACAATATTAGCTGAAGAAATGAATGTTTATAAATTTCACTTAGCGGTCCATAGTTATGTATAATATTAGCGGTTATTCTAGTAAGATAAACGTTTTAAAATGTCAAAGGAAAACTAATTGTCCCCGGTGGGCTCGATTATTTCACTAAAAGAATCACACGGTATGGGAATAGACACTGAACGAGGAGGCTTAGGAGGCGCCGCGCCTCTATTTGCACTTAAAATGCCCATGCTCACTGATTTACGTAATTCAATACACTCGCGTGGTACGTGTTGCTGGTCGCGGTGCGTACGCGCGTCGTTTGCAGCCGCGCTGCCGCGCGCTGAGCTCACCGGGCCCTCCCGCCCGGGAGACGCTGCTAGCTGCATGCTCCGTCGTTTTCTGGCTCGAAGACAGGCTGCTATAATTCCCATTACCACCAGTACGGCAAGCATGCCGTAAATAATGGAAAACTGATGAACATCGTGTATGCTGAGGTCGGATGCTGATTGCTGTTTCAGGTTGTTGATCTCGTCCATTACCTGACGATATGTTTGCTCGTGGTTTTCTATCTTAAAGTCGTAGCTGGTTCCAGAAGTCTTTATTACGCTGTTCAAAATAGATACCTCTGGGGCTTCGACAGAAGGCTGAATATTTACTTTTCGTAAAAAGCTGTTGTGAGAGTGAATAGTGAATGTATCACCCCTATATGTACAACCCTGACCTATTTCCAAAAGGCCAGTGCCTGATAAGGTACTCATAGTTACATCAGCTGGGCAATAAGAGCGAATATTGCATTTATCGCAACACGAATAAAGCCAAAAGTTCGGTCGGTGTAACTTGATCCATCTATTTACACAAGTTGAATGCTCATAAATACAAGGTGATGTAGATTTGCCTGTATTTATTAAAGTGATATTGCACAATGTTTGCTGCAAGTTTAAGTCATAAGTTGGTTTATCTAGGCTACATAGTAGTTTTTCTTCTGATACATGAAGACAAGCTTGCAAATCATAATCTGATAAGAATATAACTGCGTCTTTGCGTAAGTTAAATGCTAAGTAAGGGTAGGTAGGTATGGTAAGGTAGGAATATCCATTTTTGTTTTGCGGAACGCTAATTATTTTGTCAAGCTCGTAGATTTCATTGCTTACTAGTGGGACTCTTATTTCAATTATAAGATAATTTTTAAAGACTTTAGCGAATACTTTTAGTAGCTTGTATAAGTCCCGTATATTTCCGGTCTCAGATGGTGCTTTTAGATCGCCCTGTAGCTGGCCAGATATAAAGTTGATTTGTTCTTCAAGTTGCTCGCTAGTTATTAAGTGTGTATCGATGCGACCGTGACTGATATCGGTTACAGTGTCTATGAGTGACGTTTGCATACGTCTGAGACTCTGGAGGATGATATTCGCTGCTAATGCTGATGACGTAATGTAGAGCCCGTCGTTGACGTCAGACCGTAATTTATTTATGTCTGTTGTTATATTATGGAGATGCTCATTGATAAGTGAAAATTGTTTGTTCATTATTTGCTCATTGCGTTGTATGATGTTTAATTCTGCTTCAACCACTGTAGTTTGGTTTTTGATAAGACTTTTAAGATGATTTTCGTTGTAGGAAATTTTCTCAATGTCTTTAGCATATTGCTGGGCAAATTTGTCGTCTAATACGCCAAATAAGTAGTGAGCTACATTTCCGATACCATTTACTAAACCTCGTTTCTGTCGCTTGTTATTGGAGCTTTGTAGTAATCGGTTGTAGTGCTCAATTTCCGTTAGCTCGTGTGTTAGCTGGTTAGTTATTTGCTGGAATTGAGTGCTAGATTTCATAGTCAAGCCTTTTAGATTTCTCACATAAGTATCCATGTCAGTGATTGCTTGCCAGTAGCCAGTGAGATTGTAGTATACTACTAGCTTCCACTCGTCTCGAATATATTGTAAGTTCGATACCTTGTCAAAGTATAGTGATTTGGAATCATCGAGAGCTGTGGTACTGAAATGAGGTACCTTTTGCTGTGTAGTTGGAGATACCAACATTGAAAATAGTAAGAGAGCTAAGGTGAAAAAGTTTTTGAAAGGTTTCCGCTTATTTCCACGTGCTCGTACATTCGAGTTTGCAGGTAGTGGAGATTGCTGATTATTATGCTGATGAGCTGAGAGATCGTCTTCTTTTTTAGCTGTTTCAATCGGTAACAGTATAAGCTTTGTTACTGGTCGCTTGAAAATGTTTGCTTCGGTTTTGACAGATACAACCCTAACGTATCCATCGCTTCCAGGGTGCAGGTCTACCACTCTGCCGAGCGCCCACTTTCCTGGAGGTAAGTTGTCGTCTTTTATGAGTACAATGTCGTTAAGCTGAAGGTTTTTTGTGGGTGTTCTCCATTTGGAACGAGTTTGAAGATGCTGAAGATAATCTGACGACCATAGCTTCCAAAAGTGCTTGTTCATGCTTTGTACAAGTTGCCAACGTGCTCGTAAGTTGAAGTCATCTGGGTCGGTCTGAGGTCGTGATAGTAAAGAGTCTCCAATCAAGAAATGTCCTGGGGTCAAGTAAGCATCCTCAGGATTCTCTGTCAGAGGAAACAAAGGACGAGAGTTTAGACACGCTTCGATCTGCTGCAGCAGTGTAGTAAACTCCTCGTACGTAAGCTTTTGCTCACCTAAGACTCGTTTCAGATGTCGTTTGAAGCTTTTCACGGCGGCTTCCCATAAGCCGCCCGCACTGGGCCACGCTGGAGCATTGAAAGACCACTCGATGTTCATTTCGCTTAGATGCTTAAAGTAGTTTTGATTGATAATGCTTGAAATTTCCTTGTATTCACTGTCCAATGCTCGTTTAGCTCCGATAAAGTTAGTACCGCAGTCGCTGTACATTCGGCGGGGCGTCCCTCTCCGCGCACAGAAACAGCGAAAAGCTGCTAAAAATGCTGGAGTGCTGAGGTCAGACACCAGTTCTAGGTGCACGGCCTTAGTCGCTAGGCAGACGAACACAGCCACATAGCCTTTGTTTGTTTTGACTCCCCTGCCCTTGCTCGCTTTTAGCTCTACGTACCCGGTAAAATCTACGCCAGTGTGCGTGAATGGACGTGAAGGTGTCACTCTGGCTCGTGGTAAGTCGGCCATGAATTGATGCTGCTTTTCAGTGCTGAAACGACGGCATTTTACGCATTTGCGAAGCTGTTTTTTAACTGTTCTCATGCCGCTTAAAATCCAATACTTTTCAAGTAAATAAGATAGTGTTAGCCGCGGTCCACCGTGTAAGGTTGTAATATGAGCTTGGTCAATTATTAATTCGGTAAAACGGCTGTGACTTGACAAGATCGTTGGATGTTTAGCTGAGCTGCTAATTGTGGACTGACCGAGGCGACCACCCACTCTCAAAATCCCGTTTTCATCAAAAAAGGGAGAGATATTCGCTAAAGGGCTGCTAAAACCAACATATCCCTTTTCTTTTAATTTTTCCAAGTCCTTTTCAAAATCATTCGCTTGCTCGTTTTTGATAATGAAGTTATAAGCTTTGTTTATTTCTGTAGTGGACAGGACTGTATCATGTTCCGTGTGTTTGTGACGTAACGCTGCTGCGAAACGTGATACCCATGCCACTACTTTTACTGTTCGAGTGATAGAGCTGTTGCTTGTTAATAATTCATTTATGAATGAATAGCTAGGTTGATGTAAAGCTGAGTTCACACAGACCTTTTTAGTTTCAATGGTCGGTGGATCATAAGTTCTGTTTTTGATGTTGCTTGGTTCAAAGGTAGCTAGCGATTCCGGTCCGTTCCACCAAAGTGTATTATTGAGAAGCTTTGTTATGGATAGTCCTCTGGTGGCACAGTCAGCTGCATTTTCTTCAGACCGGACGTGGTTCCAATTCGATGCTGGTATGATATCGGTTATTTGCTGAACTCGATTCGCGACGAATTGCTTCCAACGAGCTAAGTCGCCATGAAGCCAACCCAAGACTACTGTAGAGTCCGTCCATGCGTATATGTCATATTCAGTAGCTGTCAATGAAGCTTTTATGATTTGTATAAGCTGAGCTAGAAGTAAAGCTCCACACAGTTCAAGTCGCGGTAGTGAAACTTTCTTCTTTAGTGGCGCTAGTTTCGTTTTAGCTGCGACGAGTCGCCTCGTGCACTCGCCCTTATCGTTGGTTGCTACTAAGTACACGGCGCAGGCATAAGATTTTTGCGATGCGTCGCGGTATTCGTGTAATTCAAATTGTTTATAGCTGTTAGAATAAGATTCGTTTTTTACCATCTTGCCCTCTAATTGTAAAAATTGTGCTGTCGCTTTTGCTTTGGAAGCTCCTAAACTTTTTTCATAGTTAGGCTTCATTGGTAGGGCTACCTCGTACCTACCGTTGTCAAGTCGCTTGGTAGTAGCTGTGTAATGCTCTTCACAATACTGTTCTTCCGTAGTAAGGTCGCTCGATATGCTAGGTATTTCCTCCATCTCCCAATATTTAGCTATTTCGTCAAGATTATTAACGACAACGCTGCAGTTAAATGTTTTTACATTTCCCGACAAAATCCAGCCAAGCTTAGTTTGTTGAGCTATGGGCGCGTTATGTGACCCTTTTACTAGACCACTCATAATCACGTCCGAGTAAACGCAAGCATCAAGCAAAATATCAACTGATTTAGATAAGTTGTATTCTGGATCAGCTAGGTTCATGTGCTGGATGTGAGGCCACGATTTCTTAGTGAATGAAACATTGGGAAGATCACCAATAACTCGAGGAATAATGCATGCTTCAGTGTTGAAACTGTAATCATCGTAGATAGATTTACATTCAAGTGATATAAGCTGTTTGCTGTGCTTAGGGACGACACTGACGCCGGATACCGATGCGCTAAATTTACGGCGTGGCAACCCTAGTAGTTGTGCTGCGTTCTCCGATACTAAAGTTATCTGAGAGCCTTGATCGAGTAATGCTCGTAGTGTGACGTAATTACCGTCGATCGCTTTTATTTTTAACAAAACTGTCGCTAATAAAACTTCTTCATCGTCAGCCGCAACGTGACTTGCTGTGTAAGGCTTGTTGCTAGGTTGCTTATTTGATGGTAGCGCATTAGTCATTAAAGGTGAGTTTTGCTCAGCTGTAGGTACTGTCGTAGTGCGGTGCAGTGTCCCGTTACATGCGTCGTGCAAAATCGTATGATGTTCGCAATTGCATTCTTTGCACCTTTTTGTTGAATTGCATTTATTACTTGCATGTTTAAATAAACAATTTTTACAAAGTTGAAGTTTCGCAACTGACCTCAATTTGGCATCCGGTGACATGTTGATGAACTTTTGGCATCGGTATAGCTCGTGATCAAAATTACATAGAGGGCACTTACAAGTGGATGTAGAAGCGGCTTGATACCTCCATGTATGCTTGCTATTATAGTAGCTCGGCTTGTAGTTAGGCTTAGCTTGATAGCTTGAAGCTGGCTTAGCTGTAGATTCTCTCTCTCTCTTGTGAGTAGGCTCTAGTGCTATAAACTTACTCTCGAGAAAATTCATTAGCTCAGATAAAAGAGGTAATTCTCTTGGAGACTTACGCGATTCTTTATAGGCGTTGTAGGTATCGCTGTCTAGCTTTTTGGTCAGTAAATGGACTAATATCGGATCCCAAGTGTTAGTATTCACACCGAGGTTGTGTATGGCGTGAATACACTCGGTGGTGGTATCGTAAAGACGTTTTATCTCGAAAGATGTTTGCTTGCTGATGCTGGGTTGATTCAGGAAAGTCTCGATTTGAGTCGTAAAGAGTACTTGAGGATTATTATAACGATGCGTCAATATTTCCCAAGCAATATCATAATTTTCAGCTGAGATATTTAAATGTTGAATTAATCGCTCCGCTTCTCCCTTGACCTTACCCTTGAGATGCTGCATTTTTTGAGCTTTTGATAGGAAGTTATTATTATGAATAGATTCAGAGAATAAATCGTAGAACGTAGGCCAGTAGGTATACTTGCCTGAAAAAGTGGGTATTTCAAGTAAAGGAGTAGCTTGCTGGATGTGAGAAGTAGCAGATAGCTTTTGGTTTAGCGCTTTCTTACTTTTCTTATATGACTCTTCCTGTTTCGTAAATTCATCTAGGTAAACTTCATCCTCACCTTCAAGAATGTTGTCTATTTCTAGATGTAGCTTGTCGATGGCGTTCCATCTAGATTGGATGCTACGGAGCTCGTCTTCTAACTCCCATTTCTCGCTGATCTCGCTGACTTTGATGCTAGATATTAGTCGCTTGAAAGCTCGAAAGTTAGTCCGCTGTAGGGACAAAAGTTCATCTACCTTGTTTGGACCAGTCCCGGTGTTGGTACCTTTACCCGAACCTGACCCTACTAAAGGTTTTTCTTTCTGATATGGCTCATAATCTGCTATTTTCGCTCGAGTTTCAGTATAATATTTGAGAGTACGAGTGTAAATATTTTCTTGAAAGTAACGCTGCGATTTAACAAGTACAGTAGTAAGTGTTTTATCGTTAAGTTCGAACTCTCCCCAGAGTTTATCTAAAGCGTCTAACCTTAACTTCAGATACTCCGAGGTTTTTCGATGAGCTGAGTCTTTGTCAAAATTAGCGCCGATGCGCTGAAGCTCGCTGACGATCGCTGCTTGACGGCCGAAGAGTTCTTCGTATTCCGACATGGTAGCTAGTTATTCAAGTAATATGAACGATCTTACTTGGATGCTGCTGCTTGCAAGTCTCTCGACTCACGGTGTTGCTGATGCTAAGAGTTGATGCTGGTGCTGCTGTGTGAGTCCCTGACCCACGGCTGCTCGTATGCTGATGCTCGAGGTGCTTCACGTTTATCTACCGCTATATCGCTCGCTAGGTAGAGACACGTGTAACTATATATTCTCAGTATAACTGGGTCAATGAACGTATGCCGAACCGACGGAATTCTTTTTTACACTCCCGAAAGGTCCCGCTTGTACGGTAGCTCGAAGGACCAATGTAAAGTTAGCTATGCTGTGTTGGAAGCTGAGGGATGCTAGCTAAGGGATGGTAACTCCGGAGAGCTAATGACCGAACCCTTTGAGTGATAGTTGAACACTGCTTTATTGTTTCCACCGATACCTATAAAAGATTGCGACATGGCAATGCAAGCCATGCAAATATTAATAGGTAAGTAATTAGGTATTTTACTTGTGCGAGTTGAACTTATTTATATGTGCGTCAGCTCGTACATTTATTGTTGTCATAATCTATACCAATTCAAATAAAGAACTCCGTGCTATATGAATGTTTGTTTTTAGTGTTCCATAGTTAAAGCTGATACATAGACCAAAGGTTAATAAACCAAATAGAGGCGTCATAGTTATCACATTATTTAGTGTTCCCGTATTCAGTTTTGTGCAATTTTTTTGTTTGTGTTAGTGCGCGTGAGCGTGTGCTAAACTTATTTGGCTTAGTTGAAAACCGGCTTCACTAGGTTTTTCGTAATGCTCTGTCTATCTTTTTTCTTGGTCTGAGGTTATCGCTCGCGGATTCGACAAATTTAAAGTTATTAACACAACACAGTAAAGTAAAGTAAGTAACTAGCCCTTACACAACACACAACAATAAGTGGCAGTGGGCGGCGCACATTGCACGTAGAACCGATGATAGCCATTGGGGCGGAAAGGTTCTCGAGTGGCGACCACGTACCGGAAGGCGCAGCGTAGGTAGACTCCCTACAAGGTGGTCCGATGACCTGGCCCCGTATCGTGGTCTGCCTTATCACGCGATAAGTGGCAAGATAGAACGTCCGTCACTGGCTGACACCGTTCGATAGAACGAGACGACGCTCTTATCTTGTCACTTATTACATATTTTGAGAGTACCTCCAGACCCCGTATCATGCTCGGCCTTATCACGCGATAAGTGTCAAGATAGGAGCGTCGTCTCGTTCTATCGAACGGTGTCAGCCATTGACGGACGCTATATCTTGTCACTTATCGTGTGATAAGGCCGACCATGATACGGGGTCAGGTTTTACGCAGATGTTAAATGACACAAATACTAGCTACTAGAGACAGAACTTTGATTGTCAACGTTTTTAGCAATTTCCCAAATTCTTTAGTTATACACGTCGTAGAAAATTATTTTAGCCATCATAAACAAATTTGTATGAGAATCTAAGATATATAAATATATTTTTTGTTGAACTCCATTCAATAAATCAAACAGCTTCAAAATCAGGAGATAAAGTATGAATCATTTAAAATAGGTAACTGAATGTACAGAGCATTAATTGCTGAGTTCCGACTCGCACTTGGCCGATTTTTTTTTAGGAAATTAACAGGAATTGGAATTACAGAGTCAGTTCCGGGACTATGTGAAGCTCACATGTATAAGACTACTATGCTTATGACCATTCATGACATAAAGTCCATTCTATACAAAATTGAAAGAATGTTTCTAATCGCTCAAGGAGTTCCCGACATTACCCCTTACATACAAACTTACAAAGCCACAATATCACAGAATTTTCCAACTAGTATATTTGCTTGCTTCTGACCGTACATATGATATTTTGCAAAGCTGGTGTTTTCAAAACTTGAGGTATTGAAATTTTGGTTTAGGTATTCATAATAAGTTGTTAGAGAAATCAGATATAATGACTGTGATACTGGTAATGTGAGATTACGTTGTTTCGAGAATATTGTATTGTGAAAAATATGGTTTTCCGATTATACTTTTCAAAAGATGTGATATTGAAAATGTGATGTACATGGAAACAGGATGAATTGAGAATATATGGTCTTTTGAAAATCTGATTTAAAAAGAAACCCGGTTTATAGAAAATGTGGTATTTTGGGAATGCGATATTTTGAGAATTTGTTATTTAACCCAATGTGGTATTTTGCAACTATTGTATTAAGGTCACTAGGGCCGTGAGTGTGAGTTTTCTCGCTACAGTGAGGTGAAAAGTTTTGTGTTACACACGGGTGCAAATGTATTTTACTTGTGTGCTGTGTTGAAACACTCGCTACGCTCAGGATTCTAATTTAGAACCACTCGCTTCGCTCGTGGTTCAACTATAGAATCCTTTCGCTTGCTCGTGTTTCAATTCCACACTCGCGGGTAAAATACAACTTTGCACCCTTGTATAACATATAACTAACTATTGTAATGGTCAGCTTCGAGTTTCGATTTCGAGTCAAACCTAACACTTTCACTGCCAGGTAGAGAGAGAGAGCACGAGTGAAAAATTATATACCAATTTAAATTAAACAGATTATAGTCTAAGTGAGTCGTAGTTCAGCGCTCTTGTCATCTCACTTCGCTGTACGGGGGCCGTGCTCGCGCCATTTCTCACGACGCCAAGGCCGACAATCAAGGGCGTTGCCAATGCCTACTTACTCTCTGCAATTAATCATAAGTTGCGTAGCCTTCGCAGCTTCGTCGTTCGTGCCAGCAGAGTATGAAGTTTCAGAGTTCACGGCCGTTTTGATGACGTGTTTTTGAGTCAACATGGCACTTAAGTACCGCCATAACCGATTTAGTAACGGCATCAAATATAAAATGACCACCAAAAAATGCTTTGATACCCTAAGCTCTTTTACCAAAAAATATACTGAACACCAAAAATAATAATTCTACCATTACAATAGTACTAGCTGTTTAAGTAACCACTGCACATTCAATTGTATTCGAAGACCAAATTTTGTAAATGATCACCAAATCTTAGCGAGCAAATTAATACAATATTTCTACCTAAATAACCCACTATGATTGCCATAAAGTGTATGCATGTTACCAAATAAAGTATAATGATGCCAAAACAAGTGCTTTTTTAACCTGATAGGCATTTGATTGAATAAACGCTTCTGTTGGTTGGGGTATAGCAAAGGGGGCGCGGGACTTATTTATGATGCTATCGTATAGAGGACGCTAAAATAATCATGTTTTGTATGGGCAACTTTTTTCTAAACTTGATAATTACCGAGATATTGGCTCCTAAATGGACACAACTTTTTGGACTTAGAAAAATAACGATAGGGGTGGTTAAGGTAGAAAAAAGTTAAAAAAAAACAAAAACGTAGATAAAAGTAGAAAAAGTAGAAACAAGTAGAAACAAGTAAAAACAAGTAGAAACAAGTAGAAACAAATAGAAACATGTAGATAAAAGTAGAAAAAAGTAGAAAAAATTAGAAACGTAGATAAAAGTAGAAAAAAGTAGAAACAAGTAGAAGCCAACCCAACCCAACTGGGGAAGTACCTCCGCCTTGCAGAAGACCACAGCCATAATAACACTACTACTTGCTCTGTCGTAGTGTTGTGTTCCTGGAGGTGAGCAAGGTCGCCAGAGCTCCCGAGGATGCGTTGTGTTGAGAGCGAGGGAATTGTTCCTTCAGCTCTCAACACAACGAATCCTCAAATATATCAAGGGTTGGCAGCGGCTATGTTACTCCTTTGGAGTTGCATGCGTCTATAGGCTGCGGTGTCCGCTTATCATCAGGCGGTCCGTACGCTTGTTTGCCACCGTCGTTGTATAAAAAAAAAAAACGTAGATAAAAGTTGAATAAAGTTTAAAAAAGTTTAAAAAAGTAGAAAGTACAAAAAAGTACAGAAAAGTAGAAAAAAGTAAAAAAAAGTAATAAAAGTAGAAAAAGTAGAAACGCAGATAAAAGTAGAGGAAAAGTAGAATAAAGTAGAGAAAAGTAGAAACATGTAGATGAAAATTAAAAAAAAGAACAAAATTATTTTATTTGTAACAGGTTATTACATAAGATTTGTCGAACCCTTCTTTTAAGTTTGACACTTGTATTAGGAGGTATTCGCTCTTTCGTACAAGGTTATATGTTAAAGTTAACAAAAAAAAATATTTTGCGTATTTCACTAGATTAAAGTTCCTATATCGTCGATATGTTATTTTTATTATTTCGTTGTGTCAAATCTGGACTGTTTTTGTAGTTTATTTCTATGACGAATGCATTTTAATACACTCGGTGTTATCCAAGGTTTCAAAATACATTTACTACAAGGTATTTTAATTAGTTTAGTACTGGACAATGAAAGTAGAAAAAGTAGAAAAATGTAGAAACATGTAGATAAAAATAGAATAAAGTAGAAACGTAGATAATAGTAGAAAAAGTCAGATTAAAGTAGAAACATGTAGATAAAAGTAGAAAAAATCAGAATAAAGTAGAAACATGTAGATAAACTCACTCGGTCACTTTGGCACTCTTTGGAGGAGGCCTATGTCCAGCAGTAGACGTCTTTCGGCTGATATGATGATGTAGATAAAAGTAGAATAAACCGTTAACATGTTCTTCAAAGTACTCATGACCCGCTCGACCTGACCAAAAGTCCCTAAATTAAAAATGGCCAAGATATTGGACCTCTCAGGCAGGTTGGTGCAGGTTGGTGTAGGTTGATGACGAGCGAAGCGAGGAGGAGTGTTAGGTGTACCACGACCCTAAGCGCGCGAGCCGAGCGAGCGAAGCAAGAGTGCCGCGGTAGCAGCCGGCAAAGCGCCAGAACCAATAATGACACATAAATTGACTTTGAGGTCAAATATCTCGGTTTTTTTTTTATTTCAGAAAAAAGTTTTTCATATGAAACATGCTTATTTTAGCGTATTAATTACGATAAAATAATATTTTTTTTTATCCCCCCCCTATACTTACCTATGGTTGCGCCTCCCCTCCCTCAAAACACTTACATATGGTTGCGCCTCCTTTGCTATTCGGAGCTACGCAAAGTCGCAACGTTCATCGAAAATTTTACAATTCTACGAGTACCTTAAAAACATCAATCAAGAAAAAAAAATTCTCCCCCTAGCAGCTCCTCTCCCCCAACCCCCCTACAACCCTCAACCCCCCCCGCGAAGCGAAGGAGGTCCTGAGTTGAACGGGTGCACGAGGCCGAAGCGAAGCGACCTGAGCGGAGCGTAGGGTCGAGTGCGCACGTGAAACGAAGGGCCGACGAAGCGAGTTTCTGGCGGGAGCCCGGGCGGAGGGCGGTAGACTGAGTCCCGGAAACGAAAGCATTTTCTTTAATAGGATAGTAAGATGTTATAAATTGGGTTATTATTTCACATTAATAGGAGATACAATTTTGGTGATCATTTACTATTTCTGGGTTAGCAATGATTTATTAGGATAGCATTTTCTTTAATAGGATAGTAAGACATTATAATTTGGGTTATTATTTTACATTAAGTAATAGGAGATCAAATTTTGGTGTTCATTTAACTATTTTTGGATTAGCAGTGATTTATTAGGATAGCATTTTCTTTAATAGGATAGTAAGATGTTATAATTTGGGTTACTATTTCACATTAAAATGGAGATAAAATTTTGGTGATCATTTACTATTTTTGGCAGTAAAAAGTATTTTTTTGGCGTTATATTTTACTATATCTGGTGGTCCGTTAAACATATGCCTTTAGTAACAGTGTGGTCACAGGTGATCCAAAGCATAATCCTCTCTCTTCCTCTCTCATCTTGGCGTTAATCCCGGTTACATCCTCAGCTCAAGAGCCTGCCCACTGTTAATAAACGCGAAAGCAAACTTACCCACACAATTCCAATCGAATCTTAACAATACGTCTGTAGCGCATACCTGAACTGAGTAGGTACAGTCAGCGTCATATAGTTAGTAGCAGCCAAGCTAGCCAAATATTTCGGTACGCGTCTTTATTACTGTAAGAATAAGGGTGTGTTACGAAAAATTTGGCTACTCTGGCTGCTACTAACTATATGACGCTGACTGTACCAGATGAAATGGTTAAATTCGAGGTGTCACAAACTCACGAGGCGTTCTAAAAACATCGCAAATAGAACCTTAGCATTCTATTTCCAACCCAACACACACGAGTTAACGTGCAAAGTTTAACAACGCAACGAGATATCCGTGCACCGGCCACTCGTATTTCAAAAAGAATTTCCATTTTTTCAGTCTTTTCCATTGAGCTTTGACTGTAAATGGAACCGCGATCGGGTTGTCTGCAAGTTGTTGGAGACAGTGTGACAGGTCGATTAAACCCGCCGCAACATGCTGCCGATATTCAATACTGTTTCGTGGCCGTATTCATCGCTAAAGTTTAAAAGAGCTCAGAATAAAATAACGGCTTTGATCGATTGCTCAACTACGAATCCATTGCCATGTGTCCTAAAATTTATAATCGATACAGCCGCATAATGGAATGGAAACCAAACCAAACATTGACAACCGCCACGAATCTGACAATAGAGCACGGCCGAGTAGCACATTCGGTGCAAAATCGTCAGTAACATTAACGGTGGCTATCGACTCGACCCATGAACCTATTCAGTTGCAAATTGACGGGTTGTCGGCGGGAAAGGAGGAGGGACCGGAGGGAATTCAGTCGTTTCGAGCTGGTGTTGACTTATTGCCTCTCGATTTTCCCATTACCCCAAGTCGCCTGGTTATCTTCTTTTATTTTGGAGATTATTAGGTACTTGTAAGCCTGTTAATATCGCCCTTGTTGCAACTTGTCCGTTCCGTATTTGCTGCAGAGATTTTTAGGGATAACAGCAACGAGTGTGTTCAGGCTTAAATGTGTCTAAATCGACTTATTATACAGTCGTTTTAGTATCTTAACGTCCCTCTTTAATCTTTGTCGCCACTTGACAGCCACCTGACAAGGGCAATTTGCAGAGGCACGGCTGCAGACGCGTTAACGCTGCCCTTTCGTGCTCTGAAATTACCGGGATGAATCTCCCTAGGTGCTACCATGCGACCCAGGATTATAAGCCCCGCAGCCCACTCGACACCTATGGGAGCTTTGATAGCTCGCGGATACGACCCTGACTTGTATGCTCAGAGTCCACTCAACACCCGGTGCTACCTTGTTTATACCTAATATGTACCTTTTACCTTACCGCAGATGTGAAGTTACTATTGAAAAAAAAAACTATGTAGACTTCAAGAATAAAAAATCGGCCAAGTGCGTGTCGGGGCACCCGCAGTGTAGGGTTCCGTAGTTGCCTGTCTTTCTTAGTTACTTCAACACGCGGGCGCCAACTACAAATGGTTGCGTCGGCCGAATTTGTAAGAAGAAGAAGTGGGCCTTTCTAAGTACCTACATTTTAAGTTGGCCGACTATTACTCGGTAACTAGTTATGCCTACTTAGCAGTGATAGTTTTCCTTTTAAATTTATTTTTCTCGAACATGCAATGAAATATTGACGTTGTGTTCTTCATAATAGGCTTCGAAGTGTCACGTTTCGGGTGCAGCGAGACGAGAGACCCGTAATGACACTTCATACAAAATTGGAGGCCTCTAGGCCTGCAAGATGGTCTTTTTTAATTTCCATTCTACAACTTGTGGCACAGGATCACGGCGTTCAGCCATAAAAATTAAAGTTTGATTTCTTGGAGTTTATTTATTTCTTTATTTCATTGCATGTTTGAAAAAATCACTATACATACCTCGGCGTGAAAAGGGGTTGCCAGCCTCGTAACTATCTGATCTATATACAGGGTGTCCCGTAAATCGACGTCAAGCCGTAAATCCGTGATAGGCCATGTTATAATAGTCATCAGAAAAAAAATATCCAAGTAGTGTCTCATAAAATACAAAGCTTTTAAAAAAAAACGATTTTTTTTTTATTTATTTATTATTTATTTAAATTTCGACATCTTGTGATGGTTGTTTTTTCAAGTTTGGCCGGTAATTTTAAAAATTGGCGCAGTTAATAAGAATTCCAAAAGTGGTATGACACTTGCTAGATTATTTCTTAAATTTTGGAAAATGTTGATTTTTGTAAAGGAAGTCAGTTTTCAACATTTTTTTCTTACTTACTTAAAATTATTCAAGTGTACCCAGGACTTTCTTCTAAGTGATATTCTGACTTGGATGAGACGGAGAGAAACATTCAACGAGTGTAAGAGAGACAAAATCCAAGAAGTCAAAGAATATCACAGGCCACGGGTGCTGTTCGATACCAGTCTTTTTACCGCGGGTATCACTCGGTTGATAATTTGCGAAGAAAAAGACACGTCACTATTTGACGTTTGACGTCTGTCATTTTGGTAGTATAACCTAGAATTTTGCCTTTGTTAGATTGAACACGCCTTTCTTTGATTTGTATTTTGAGTTTTGTGAAAGCATTCGGGACATTTGATTTATGTTAATTAGAATCAGTTCATAAAATTGAGGCCAGGCGCTCCTATCGAGGAGTTTTGTTGTTGCCTGTGAGTGAAGTGATAAATTTAGGTCGGCAGTTTGGATTCGGGTGCGCGTACGTGGTGAGCTATCATCCAGGAGCCAGGAAGTGTTCACCAGGACACGCGACGGCCTCGACACCCACACCCATATACTCACCCATTCAGATACACATACGCCGGCCGACAGATAACGGCGGATGAAGCTTCCATAAAGGTAAAAGCACGTTTTGTTTTGTATCGGACCGATACCTGGCGCATCTTCGGTATGCCACGCTTCTTGGAAGCTATAGCTTAGCGGGGTTATACCGGTCGTTCTAGTCCAGGCCTCTACTCGGGTCAGGAACTCGTCGGGCCCAGCCCTGGCTTCAACCGAGTAGAGTCTTGCAAGCCCGGACTAGTAGCGAACATTTTGGTAGCAAGGGCGTGGTTCTTTGAAACTCCTCTGGCCGTGTCAATAGGTATCTTTGACTGGTTCACAGTATTATTTTGATATTTGTGGAAAAAACGTTTTGAAGTTAACCCTTGATGGAACATACATAGTTGTATTGAAAATAGCAAAATATTACTGAATTGGTTTGTAGTGATATAATAGCATACATTGCTAATTGTTTTGATAGTTGATTTGATATTATTTGGTGAATTTCTTGGTCACTGAACATAGCAATAGCAATAGCAATCTCAAATTCAATTCTTAGGTATATACTAAACACATAGGAAATCGATATTGCTTGTTTATATAATAATTTGAACTATATCTCAGGATTGCTCGGTGTGAATATATGGGTGTTGATTTGAGACCCATTGGATATATATCAGTATTGATTGGGATTATAATTATTTGAAGTTTGCCCCTGGTTGTTTGACATTGTTTGTTTGGCTTAGTTTAGCAGTTATAAATTAGAGTTCACTCAGAGAATAAGTAATATTCTGAGGGGTTCCTTGGCAAGCCATATAAGTTGGTAATTAAATATAATTTGCATTGACTAAAATTATTTGGATTAATTGTTTTGTGCGTTGGGAACATACAGGTTTGGAATATTTTGGGGTTCCCTGAGAAGTGAATATTGTCCAGAAGGGTTCTGTATTGACCAATGTGTTGCGATTTGAAAATAAATTATACTTGTTAAAATAAATTAATTCTCATTATAAATATTACTTGATTTAGGGTTCAACAAGTAACATTTTGCAGGGATCCTTGTGCCAAATAATTTTAGTTTATATTGTTTTTTTTTGCATTATTGAACATTTTAATTAGAAGTCGATTGGACTTGCGTTTGTTTGTGAGTGTTTGTTGTTGCTGGCTACAGCCATGGCAAAGTGGACAGCCAAGATTAGGGCGGAGCTGAGATGGCTGTCTTCTGCGGTGCATTTGATAGGTAGACCCGACCGGACCGACGCTTTGCTGAAGCGATCGGCTGAGCTACCGGACCGAAGTGCGGTAGTTCAGAGTGCTTATGCAGCGCTTTTGGCGATGGACGAAAAGATTGATGATTCAGTGGAGGCAGACATCACACAATTTTATGACTTGCATGATGAGCTGGTTCAGGCTGCGCACAAGGTGCAGCGGGGTCCTTTGACGGCGGAGACGCGATCACCGCCACCCCTGGCTCTCCTAGGACGTTTGCCAACCCTGGATTTGCCCCATTTTGACGGGGACTTAAAATGTTGGACCGCCTACCACGACTTGTTTTCAAGTCTGGTGGACGCCAGGACGGACTTGGCACCGAGCCAAAAGTTGGCATATCTTTTCTCCACCTTGAATGGAGAGGCACTGGAGTTAGTCTCACATCTTGCGGTCACCGACCAAAATTACACCACAGCCCAGGAGCTTTTGGAGAAACGATATGCCAACATTAGGCGTTTGGCAGACACCCATGTGGCACAAATTTTGACGCTTCCTCACATTTATGGGGTTGCCACGTTGCGGAGGGATTTGGTGAATCCCGTGATGGTGGCCTTGAATGCTTTACGACGGCTTGGCCTGCCGGTGGATGAATGGTCGTTCATGCTCTTGCATATAGTTTTGTCACGGTTGCCCACGGACTTGAAGCTCCGTTTTGAGTACAAGCACGGTAGGGGCAGTGCCACACAATTGCCACGTTTTGCGGACCTTGTCTCCTTTCTGGAGGAGGAGTGTCGGTTGGTGGACAACGCCGGGATTGAAGGCCCCTCGGGACCCTCGGCGGGACCTCCACGGGAACAGCGGCGTGTGGCTGCTCGCCCCCCTAAGCCAGGGGTGGTAGAGCCACGCCGCCCGCCCCTCCGATACGCGACGGCCCACGCGACCCCAAGGTGCGTGTATTGCACGGATGATGGCCATTTGGTTGCAGCATGCCCCAGGTTCCTGCACAAGAGGGTGAAGGATCGGCGCGGTATCGCGAATGATCGCCGGTGGTGCTACTCCTGTTTGGGGCAGCATTTGCAGCGGGATTGCCCACGGCCTGAACCGTGCCCGCAGTGCCAAGGGAAACACCACCTGGTGTTGTGCGCCAACCAAAATGGTGGTAATCGGTTGGATGGTGCGGGACGTTCCCCCACGGGCGGGGGCCCGCTTCCCCATTACCCCCAAAGGGAGTCTCGTCGGGGCTCGCCGTCCACGGGCGGGGCTACCCCTCCCCCATCTCCTCGTCCACAGGCCAGGTTCGCTGCTGCTCAGCGCAGCTCCCCGCCTCGGAGCTTCTCACCACCGTTGTGCGAACGACCGCGGTTGGAACGCCGCCCGCCCCAAGTTGGACGCCGCTCCGAGTACTACGCGTCGACCTGGGCGCGCCCGGGTCGCTGCCCTGAGGTTCCGGCGGACCAGTACCTGGTGCGGTCCAATTGGGCGGTGCCAGCCCAACAGGACGGCGCCTATGAGGGTTGTTGGCGGCCCGATGAGGGACGCCCCCAATAGGTAGCTGCCGCCCGCTCCTCCACCACAGCCGCCCACCCTGAAACAGTACTCTTGCCAACTGTTTGTGTCAGGGTCTGGGGCCCGATGGGGAAGTCCTTGTTAGTTCGTGCCCTTTTGGATTCGGGTGCCCAGGGCTGTCTTGCGTCGTCTTATTTGGTGGAGAGATTGGGCCTCCCATGTAGACCCCGCCCCTCCGTCATCCACGGAATAGGTGGCCTTCAGGTGCAGGGTTCCATGGGGGAAATTAATGTTTGTTTTTCAACTGTCAATTGTGGGCCAGCCATTGTGGCCAAAGCGGTTGTGTTGAACGATATTTTGGGCAGCAACCCGCAGGTGGTTATCTCCCCTACCGCGGTGAAATTGACGTCAGAGTTGACCCCGGCTGACCCCCAATGGTTTGTTCCAGGACCTATAGACCTGCTCTTGGGTGTTGATGTTTTAGGTTTGATCTTGTCCGGGGACAAGCGGGTTTTACAACCCTGCGGTTTGATGGCTTTTTTGGACCCGTGTTGAGGGGCTTGGTCCCACGGGTTGAAAATGAAATTGTTACCGTAGGGCTCTCGCTCTCGGACGCCGTCCAGCGTTTCTGGGAGGTCGAGGAGCCCCCCAAGGCTCCCAGAGTCGATCCAGCGGAACAAGAATGCGAACTTTCGTATCAGAATAATACGGGTCGCCTCGCTGATGGTCGCTTTGTTACTCGGTTGCCTTTTAGGGCTGCACGCCCCCCTCTCGGTCAGTCTCATGCCCTAGCGGAAAAAAGTTTGTTGTCCATGGAGCGCCGAATGAAGAGGGATTCAGATCTTCGTGCTAAGTACATTGAGTTTATGCGCGAGTATGAGGCTTTGGGACATATGTCACGCTCGACTATTGATTGGCGATCGCTCGAGCACTATTTTTTGCCCCACCATGCGGTTTTGAAGACGCCTGGGGGCAAAATTCGGGTGGTTTTTGAGGGTTCGGCCCCTACGTCAAATGGGGTTTCCTTGAACCAGTGTTTGCACTCCGGTCCCAAACTGCACCGGGACATTTCGGATATCCTCACCAACTTCCGCCGTCATCAAATTGTTTTTGTGGCTGACATCCGAATGATGTTCCGTCAATCGGTTGTTCACCGAGATGACCGGCGTTATCAGATGATTTTGTGGCGTGAGCGACCTTGTGATCCTATGCGAGTGTACGAGCTGAACACTACCACGTACGGTCTTACCTCCAGTCCGTATATTGCCATCCGGACTTTGTTGGAGTTGGCTCATCGGGAGCGATTGAACTACCCCCGTGCAGCGGCCATCTTGGAAGATTCAGTATATGTTGATGATGTTTGCACTGGGGCTTCCACTGCTACGGAGGCTTTGATTTTACGGGATGAGTTGATTGCGATCCTGAAGTCACGTGGGTACGAACTGCGTAAGTGGTTGTCAAATTGCCCTGATTTGTTGCGAGATCTTCCGGTGGAACATCAGCAGGATCCTCTCTTGTTCGAAGATGCGGACAACCCTAACTTGATTGCGGTCCTTGGCATACAGTACCAGCCCGTCCAGGATGTCTTCACTTATCGGGTTAAGTTGGACCCCCCTAAGACCTGGACGAAGCGTTCGGTCTTGTCGACTGTTGCTCGGACCTTCGATCCTAATGGATGGATCACACCTGTCATTTTTCTGGCTAAGTGTTTTTTGCAGAAGCTGTGGATTGCGGAAGTTACGTGGGACGAACCTCTTCAGGGAGACTTGCTAACCGAATGGTGTTCGATTGTTTACTCACTTCCGGACGTGAACCGGATTTCCTTGCCCAGACTCTTTCTGCCATCCGGCAAGTGTAAAGTTAGCCTCCACGGGTTTTGTGACGCGTCTGAACGAGGGTACGCGGCCGTGGTATTCTTGCGGACTATTAGCCTATCCGGTCATGTGGGACTACATTTGATAATGGCCAAGAGTAAGGTGGCTCCTATCAGGACTAGGTTAACTATTCCTAAGTTGGAATTGTCGGGAGCAGCCCTCCTTACGAGGCTCCTCAATCATGTTTGTGATACTTTGGGTCGTACCGTGGAGATTTCAGATGTTTTTGCGTGGACTGATAGTGAGATCGTTCTTTGTTGGCTTCGCACCTCCGTGCATAATTTAGAGGTTTTTGTTGCGAATCGGATTTCACAGATCCAGAGTTCAGCGACCCCGCTGATTTGGCGACATGTTCCAGGGGAACTGAACCCCGCTGACTGCGCTTCGCGAGGCTGCGAGGCTCCGGTACTTGTAAACCATTCCCTGTGGTGGGGACCAGATTGGTTGTCGCATCCTGCGGCATCTTGGCCCCAGAATCGGTTCTCTTCTCCAGAGGCGTTGCCAGGTTTACGTATGGGCGTTATGGAAACGCAACCTGTCTACGACTTGAATCCTCTGTTGGAGAGGTACAGCTCTCTGTCGAAATTGATTGGGGTTACCGCGCGGATCCGACGCTTCTTGCTCCACGCACGGAACCCAGCTCAGAGGGCATTGTCCACGGAATTGGCCTTGTCGCCCTTGGAACGCCAAGAGGCCCTGCTATTTTGGGTTCGTGTGGTGCAAGTGGAGCACTTCGAACCGATTATTGACGCGCTTAAAGGAGGATCGAGAATTAAGGGTTCGATCGCTCGTCTGAATCCATTTCTCGACGCATCGGGTTTGCTTCGAATCGGCGGACGACTTCGAAACTCGAACTTGCCCTATGGAGCTCGCCATCCTTTGTTGCTCCCCAAAGGGGGGACTTTGGTCAGTTTGTTGGTGTCTGATCGACACGTTGCTAACGCTCACGCAGGCTGCAATGCCCTTGTAGCCATTTTGCAGCGTGAATTTTGGATTTTGTCTGCCAGACGCACTATTCGCGGCATTATCTTCAGATGTATGCCGTGCTATCGTTTGACGGCCACCCCCACGCAGCCCATGATGGGGGATCTGCCCTCCGACAGAGTCTCGGAGAGTCGACCATTTGCTTGTGTGGGCACGGACTTTGCCGGCCCCTTTTTGGTAAAGACCTCGCAGCTTCGCAACGCTCGATCTGTCAAGGCGTACTTGTGTGTGTTTGTCTGTCTGGCCTCCAAGGCAGTTAGCAGCCACTTGGAACTGGTAAGTGCCCTCAGCACGGAAGCGTTTCTTGCGACGCTAGGTAGATTTGTATCCCGCCGGGGACTGCCATCTCTGATCCGCTCTGATAACGGCACCAATTATAAAGGCACTGACCGTTACTTGAATGAAATTTGTAATTATTTGAATAGTGATAAGGATAATTTAAGATTTGCAATGTCTCGAATGGGCATTAAGTGGCAATTTGATCCCCCTGTTTGCCCACATTGGGGTGGTATTTTTGAGGCTGTTGTAAAAGTTACAAAAACGCATCTCCGCCGAGTTATTGGTGAAACGATTTTAACGTTCGAGGAACTTGCTACGGTATTTTGTAAAATTGAGGCTGTCCTCAACTCGCGCCCTCTCTGCCCTGTCTCGTCGGACCCAAATGACCTGGAAGCATTGACTCCTGGTCATTTTTTGATTGGCCAGCCCCTTACCGCGCTGCCGGAGTACCCCTTCAGGGAGGTAAAATCATCACGCTTAAGTCGGTTTGAGTTGCTACAGCAGATGACCCAAAGCTTCTGGCATCGTTGGTCGCTAGAATATTTGCACATCTTGCAGCAGCGCGTTAAGTGGACTGACAAAACTGATCCTCCCCACGTTGGAGATCTTGTACTAGTTAAGGAAGCTAATTTATTACCTTTGTATTGGCGTCGTGGACGCATTGTAAATTTGTTGTATGGGTCTGACGGGGTCCCCAGGGTTGCGGAGGTTATGGTCGGAGATTCGGTTTTGAAGCGAGCTGTAGCGAGCTTAGCCCGCCTGCCCATTTATTAGCAGACAGAGCTCCTCTGCCTGGAGCGGGGGATTGTTCGATACCAGTCTTTTTACCGCGGGTATCACTCGGTTGATAATTTGCGAAGAAAAAGACACGTCACTATTTGACGTTTGACGTCTGTCATTTTGGTAGTATAACCTAGAATTTTGCCTTTGTTAGATTGAACACGGCTTTCTTTGATTTGTATTTTGAGTTTTGTGAAAGCATTCGGGACATTTGATTTATGTTAATTGGAATCAGTTCATAATTGAGGCCAGGCGCTCCTATCGAGGAGTTTTGTTGTTGCCTGTGAGTGAAGTGATAAATTTAGGTCGGTAGTTTGGATTCGGGTGCGCGTACGTGGTGAGCTATCATCCAGGAGCCAGGAAGTGTTCACCAGGACACGCGACGGCCTCGACACCCACACCCATATACTCACCCATTCAGATACACATACGCCGGCCGACAGATAACGGCGGATGAAGCTTCCATCAAGGTAAAAGCACGTTTTGTTTTGTATCGGACCGATACCTGGCGCATCTTCGGTATGCCACGCTTCTTGGAAGCTATAGCTTAGCGGGGTTATACCGGTCGTTCTAGTCCAGGCCTCTACTCGGGTCAGGAACTCGTCGGGCCCAGCCCTGGCTTCAACCGAGTAGAGTCTTGCAAGCCCGGACTAGTAGTGAACAGGTGCCATAGTGTCTCATTACTTAAAATTTTAGGAAAGGTGTTTTTTAGGAAGCTTTTAATTGAAACAAATTTTTGGAGTCTAAAATTTAATGCAATAACAAATGTTCAAACTGCCTCCCACCAGCAGAAATGCAAGCTCGACATCTTCTTAAAAAAGACCGCTTTATCAGACGGTCGAATCTGCCGTTATTAACAAATTCAGCTGCTTCCGTTAATCGACGTCGTACTCGTAGTTCAGCTACATTTTCGATTGGCTTTGAATACACTTTTTCTTTCACAGCTCCCCGGTAAAAAAAATCTAGCGGATTTAAATCAGGTGAACGGGCTGGCCACGAAATTGTACCAGACCGCCCTATCCACCTTTCTGGATATTCATTATCTAAATAATCTCGCACTGAACGGGCATAGTGCGCCGGGCAACCGTCTTGCTGGTACCACATGTCTCTGTAAATGTGCAGAGGTACATCTTCCAATAAATTTGGTAAATGATTCCTTAAAAAGTCCAAATGAATGTCGCCATTCAAGGTCTCTAGCAGTTCAAAAGGTCCGATGATTCTCCCGTTTAGAATCCCGGTCCACAAGTTTATTTTGAATCGATACTGTGATCTATCCTCTCTCATCAAATGTGGATTATCTACCTGCCACTCGTGTAAGTTGTGTAGATTCATGTAACCATCTTTTTTAATAGTGGACTCATCGGACCATAAAAAAAAATCTATGAATCGTGATCCACAAAACGTTACTCTTGGGAGATAGTCTCGGGGTAGTAAAGTTTATACTCGCGTGACGTGGTATGGGTGGAGCTCATGACTTTTCAGGGTTCGATGGGCTACACTTTTGGGCACTCCTGTGCTTGCTTCGATTTGTCGTACTGAAGTACTTGGGTCTTCTGCGACTGCTTGTAGTACGATGTCATCGTAAGGCAAGCGACTTCTTCCTTCACTGTGTACTTGGCTTGGGAATCGTCCCTCTGAGAGTGAACGGTGCACATTCACAAAAACTCGATGGTCGGGATGACGAGCAGCATTTGGGTATCTTTGACGGTAAAGACTAGCTGCAGCACTAGCATTGCATCGGCATTCACCATAAATGAGATGCATGTTGGCATATTCCTGTGCGGTGTACACCGACATGGTGGTACTATACAATCACACGATCAACGATAGTCCAGGAGAAAGCAAAGGTCGACAGAAAGAGAAACTAAACAGTCCAAATATTTGGACAAGCAATCGAGTCCAATAAACAAAGCAAAAAGTGGTATGTACGAAATCAAGACGAACGAATACGGTGTGAGCAGTAAACGAAGTAGAGTAACGTACTGATCGGGAACATGGACAATAGGGACATTGTCTCGCTCAAACTAGTAGAATTGTATCTACCCTCAAATCAGAATATCACTTAGAAGAAAGTCCTGGGTACACGTGAATCATTTTAAGTAAAAAAAAATTGTTGAAAACTGACTTCCTTTACAACAACAACATCAACAACAACATCCAAAATTTAAGAAATAATCTAGCAAGTGTCATACCATTTTGGAATCCTTATTAACTGCGCCAACTTTTAAAATTACTTGCCAAACTTGCGTAGTACATTTTTTTTTCAGTACAATCTGTTAAAATCGAGCAAACTGTTAAATTCGAATCATTGGTTTGGGCAAAAAGCCTCATTTCCTTTCAAGTCGGAGTCGTTTGATTTAAATTTTAGGCACCAGTTTACTAAAGAATTATTCAGGATTACATACAAAAAAAAATAACAATAAAAGTAGGTCCCATAGAGTTTGTAGTCCCGGGAACTAAAAAACCATCACAAGATGTCGAATGATATCGATGTTTTTAAAAGCTGTATTTTTTGAGACACATTACTTGGATTTATTTTTTAACCGACTTCAAAAAAAGAGAGGTTCTCAATTCGGTTGTATTTTTTTTTTTCAATGTTTGTTACCTCAGAACTACTCAGAAGTCCGTCATTGATGAGCCGATTCAAAATTTTCTTTTCTTTTTTTGTTTGTAAGTATACGCTTCCAGGTGGGTCCCATTTTTTTCAAAATTCAGTTGGATGATGGGATCCATGAGGAATTGAGGGAACCCCTCAATTATATTAGGCACGCGTGTAATGATTTTGGTATTTTCTATTATAACTAGTGTATTTACACCAGGAAATCATATATTTGGTGGAGTGGAATTGCTGATGAAGACCACAGATGACTTATGAAATTCCTCAATTATGTACTTAAAAGTACAAAAGTATATCACGGATTCTGATAAGATTCCGTTGAAATAGCAACTAATGAAGTGCCAAAGGTGATCCTTGTGGATTCGACGGAATTCTTCAAATATTATCGGCTCACATACTCGTACAGCGATTCAGTTTTTTTCTCTAATAATCAACGCATGCTCTCGGAAATCAGTTCATGTGGTGAATAGGATAAGAAATGTGGAAATATTCTCGTGCCTTGGCGGAGTACTAAATTGAAGTCGGTTAAAACTTTGTTTTTAAAGTATATTATTATTTTTCTGATAACTAGAATAACGTGGCCTATCACGGGTTTACGGCTTGACGTCGATTTACGGGACATAATCATAATCAATCATAATCAATTTTATTCATTAACAATACAACGATTGTGTTTGAAATTACACGTAAATATTATGCACAATACAAATTTAACTAACAATATTATATAAAGAAATGTCAACTACTTAAGTACAATTATTACAAAAAACTAAAACTAAAAAATATGATGTCAATGCAACTAACATTATCCACTAATTCAAATACTACACACTAAACACAAATTCGAGTTACATAAATATAATTATTACAAAAATGTTAAAAACAAAATAAACAAATGTCAATCAAAATAATAATGTTACCTACATCATTATCAAGAATTAAAAATATTTGAGAACATTACACAATGCAACTAAAACCTAATCAAGTACATGTAATACAGTCATAACGTATCTTTCTTAAAGTCATCAACTGCGTATAGACACTGTTTCAGCAGGATCTGCTTCAATTTACGGCCAAACATATTGTAATTTGTTAGCGACTTCAATTCTATGGGTAATTTGTTAAATAAACGAATACTCTGATAGCACTCAGCGTGCTTGACTATTTGGAGCCGAGTATCAATGCTTTGAGGCAGTTTTTTTTTTCTTGAGGCTAGCCGAAGGTCCCGTTCCTCTTCCGATTCTATATCAAATATATGTTTAACTAGATCCTTGAGCACTACTAGGATATAGAGGCTTGGCACCGTTAACAAACTAAATTTGACAAAGTACTCTCTGCAAGAAGTCCGTTGAGGTACATTCGCTATTATTCTTATTGCCCTTTTTTGCAACACAAAGGCAGACTGAACATTGCACTTGTAGCTGTTACCCCATAACTTAATGCTGTACCGTAACTTTGACTCAACTAGCGCATGGTACACTAACTTCAGTTGACTTAGCACTAATTCGTCCCTCAGGCTTCTAAGTGCATAACACGCTGAGCATAGGGAATTGGTCAATGAAGACAATTCTTCTTTCCATCGTAGCCTAGAATCAATGTAGACTCCAAGAAATTTGGCAGATTCGACTTGGTTTATCACTACATCATCTAGTATAATTTGCAAAGAGTCATTATTTCTTGCCGTAGTTTTAATAAGCAGGACATTTGTTTTACTACAGTTCAGTTTCAAACTATTAACCTTAAACCAAATACTAAAATACTTAAGCGCATTATTCACCTTATCGTTCAGATTCGAAATACTGTCAGCTGAGACTACAGCGTTAGTGTCATCGGCAAAAACGACCAAGTGGATACATGCCAAGGAGCTATGCATATATTGTATCATGTCATTAGTAAATAAAATAAAAAGAATTGGACCCAATATAGATCCTTGCGGTACACCTCTACGCACCGCAGCAGTTCTGGATTTGTAATTTTTTTCAGTGTAATCTTGTGTCCATTTGATTTCCACAAATTGCTTCCTGTTCATGAGGTAAGACCGTAGGAGTGAAAACATTTTACCCCTAATGCCATAGTGTTGTAGTTTAGCAAATAGTATATTGTGATCAACTGTGTCAAAGGCCGAACTAAGATCTAGAAAAAGTGCCGCCACTTTTTTCTTTTCATTTAACTGGCCCGTAATATGTTTGACTAATGTGGATATGGCCTTGTTAGTGCCCTTATTTATCTGATAACCATACTGATGTTTGCTCAGTATGTTATTTACATTTAGTATACGTACACGTACATACATACATTTAGTATACGACACCCTGTATACGTACTCGGTCTATATATACTAGGCCGGCAACCCCTTACTTCCCGGCCTCTGTAGTAATGTACTAATATGTACCTCCTACTGCCACGATTTTTTTCACATTCCCAGTAATAGCAGCCATCGAATAAAAAATAGGGCTTAAAAGCCCAATATCTCGCAAACGAATCACTAATTTGGAAAATCGTTTCAAGTAGTTTTCGTGTAGGGGAGGTATGCCAACCAAAAAACCTTAACCTAACCGACCTAAGACAGAGTTCGCTTATGACAAGCCATTTTTGTCCGCCCTGATAATGCACGACCCAATACTTAATCCGCGTCCACAGAAAGTGGACACGGATTATCGGGCCGTACATTATTTGGCCGTGCATTATTGGCTCCCATTTTGAGTGTTATTATGGGGTATACAGATTAAGTGATTTTACCCCAATTTGTCAGGACAACATGTCGAAGTCAGAATTGGGTGTGTCGTACAGACGTAACAACTGCAACTACAATTTCATTCAGTGTGGCCAGTTAACAGTAAGAAAGCGAAAATTGCCGCATTCAAACGGTCCTGCGATGCGGACTGCAAGATTGTTACTAACCGATGAGATAGGGCAAGACAGCACGTCTAACATGGGACGGCTGCGACATACTCTCTATTTTTCTCACACTATACCTCTTGTTCTGTGTTCTAATAAAAGAGAGACGGATAGTGCGAGAAAAATCGAGAGAGCTCGAGCGCCGTCGCGTGATAGCCGTGCAGCACAAAAAAACCGAGAGTATTTCACGGCCGTCTCATGATAGACGTGCTGTCTTGCCCTATCTATCGGTTAGTAACAATCTTGCAGTCCGCTTTGCAGGACTGTTTGAATGCGGCCATTTTCGCTTTCGTACTGTTAACTGGCCACACTGAATGAAAAAGTAGTTGCAAAACACCTGTTTAAAAAAATTGACAAAATTACAGTGTAAAATATTAAAACAATATTCTTTAGGATATATTTTTTAATTTTCGTTTAAATTTATTTGAATGAAATTTGTGAGAAAAAAAATATTTGGCAGTTCATGCCAATTCCATGGTCGAAATTGTGATTTTCATGCAATTAGTAGGACAACTCGTTTGACGGTTGGATCGGCAGCGCAACATGCATCCACACGATAGCAATTAGTCAGATTCTGATAAATTGGGCTGACAAATTGAGGTAAAATCACTTAATCTGTATACCCCATTACTTCATAACTTACATAGTCCGTCCCTCGGAATAAGGATAAACATGGAAGGAGCGCTAAAATAGGTAGCACAGACATATACCTGTACTTTACTTCCTTACGCCGTACTAACGCGTTAGAAAGAGATGTACATGCATTTGTTATTCCTCAATTATGTAGGTTGTCAAAAGTTCTGTCCTTTCCTAGGGATGTTACTGTGTCGACTTGTTTGTCGATAAATTATACAACCAAACTAAATTGTATTCATTTATTTATAGTTTAATAAATAATGCACTGTGTGAAAAACGGTTTTCTTCAGTCGTCATATAAGCAAAATACATAATTTTAAGTAGCATACGTCCAGAAAACATTCCAAGCTGTTATCATGAGGAGACGCTACACTATTGAAATCGGCAGGCCAGCATGCAGTCCTGCAGCGTGATTCGGCACGTGTGGACACGTGTCGGAAGCACGGCTTCCAACCAAATCAAGGTCACTTTATACTAGATTTTCTGTGACCTTCCTTGGCAGTGCTGTGAACTGTCTTGAACAGACGCGACGATGGATTTTCCATGTCCAATTTCTTTTTTTTGACATGCATTAATCATTTTTGTTTTATATCTTCATCCTTTGCGAAACTAAAATCAAAAAGTCAAGTTTTGTCAAAATCAAAAATAATCATCATCATCATCATCATATCAGCCGAAAGACGTCCACTGCTGGAGATAGGCCTCCCCCAAAGAGTGCCAAAGTGACAGGTCCTGCGCCACCCGCATCCAGCGGACTCCAAAAATAATACTTGAGTAAAAAAATATATATTATCTTTAAGTACAGCAGACGCAAAGGCAAATATTTGTTTATGTCTCTGCTGTACTTAAAGATATATATTTTTTACTCAAGTATTATTTCTGGAAAATTTTATGCTACGCAATTGCACGCTAGTTAAATTATGTAACAGCTTTAAAACTGAAATACATTAGGTACATTTTTTTTAAAAAGAACCGTCAAATGTTTTTTTTTTAAGAATCAAGATCAAGGACCGTTTAGTTCAGTTTAATGATTTAGAAAAGTGTGTTTTTTTTTGTAAAATATTAGTTATGAGCCGAAATAGCAAAACACGTGTCCATAATTTTTTCATGTTCTCCAACATATATTAACAAGCAGTTCCCTTGAATAAAACTCTCTTCTGAAGTTAGTGTTTCGCCATTTTTCAGTACTTTGGATAGCACGAGATAGATAGTTCTATATAAATTATAACTAAGAACATACATTGTACTCTTTCTTATGCGAATAAAGTTACTTACTTACAAATTGAAATAGGTTATAATAATAATTTATCATATCAAGTCAAGACTCATAATTATATACTCTTTAACTATTTAAGGCGGCGTTTAAATGCTTCGTCAGCCAGAGGAGCTACGGTAGCCTAGTTGTTCAGGCATGCGACTGTCAAGCGGCGGTCGTGGGTTCGAATCCCGGCTCATACCAATGAGTTTTTCGGAACTTATCTACGGAATATTTACCGTTAGCTTTTCAGCTAAGGCACATAAAACAATCAAACCATCGTGAGGAAATCGCGGTCTAATCCCAATAAGGTCTAGTTTTCCCTCTGGGTTAAAAGGTCAGATGGCAGTCGCTTTCGTAAAACTAGTGCCTTAGCCAAATCTTGGGGGTTAGGTGTCAAAGCGGACCCCGGGCTCCTTTCGGGGCACAACCGAGAATAACGCTAGGAAGATGATGATGTCTAAATGCTTCGTCAGATGGTTCCTGTCTTAGATCAGCGGGCAGTTGCTCGTAGTAGGTAGGCCCAATGACACACGGGTTCTTGGCTGCAAGTGCCATGCGACGGGGAACTGTTCTCAAACGCCCAGTGCGGCGGAGTGTTTTGTCAATCGCATTTACGGTATCGAAAGAAGAAAGATTGTTCCTTACGAACATTATAATTTCGAATACATAGAGTGAGTAGTGCGTAATAATACCGTGCATTGGGAATTGGGAAGTAGCCTCTAAACGAAGTCCTCGATTTTGCCCCAATCATCGCACGTACGGCACGTTTCTGCAATAGTAGCACTCTGTTGGCATCTGTTGTGTTTCCCCAAATGAGCGAACCGTACGACATCAGCGAAAGAGTGAAGCCAAGGAACCTATATTCGTCACTTATTTACTAGATTGATGTTAAGGAGGGTACTATCTAAAAACTGAGATCTATTCTGTCAAAACTGTGTGTACTTAAGCATAAAGTTCCTCACAACACGTTAAGGCTACTATATTTGTCACTAGCTGATTCGGTCATAAGCTACGGATAATCCACATATGGTAGAACATACAAAACATATCTAAGCAATATATATAACCTACAGATAAGAATGTTAAAAACTATTGTTCCCCTAAAAATCAAACATAAATATAAACATAACTATGAAAATCTATTTAATCATTGTAAAGTCCTAAGCATTTTTGACAAAGTAGATTTAGAGATATTAGCACAGTACAGAGATAAAATTGATAAACTTATACAAGTATCGAGACATAGCAACTTACGTACACTTGAAAACTTACCATCATTTGTAGTTCCTAGAAGTAGAAATAACTACGGACAGAGAGCCTGGCCATATGTAAGAAATTCCCCAAACAGTTACTGCTAGAACTTAGTACCTAATAAGAAAGCCAAAAGTCTCAGAAAGTCCATAAAATTATACATTCGTGTATATGTTAAAAAAAGAAATTGTTATATGTAATTAATAGAAACTAGGACAACAACGTATTATTAGAATAACGCTAGCATAGTCTCGCAACTCCTTAACTTAAAAAATCTTTTGTTATTTTTTTTTACTGAAATAAACAGCTCATTTTTTTTTTTTTTTTCTAAGTACAGGATCTTTATTGTTTTCCTATACATTCTAGGTTCATATGGCTAGTGGCTAACATTTCGTTATATTTTCAGTACGTACAGTGTGCATGTTACAGAATGCGTAGTTTTACGGATGTGTGGTCAACAATATGTATGGATTTATACCGCAACATCGCTTCTGTTTGGTATTGACGTAAATAAGTATTTAACTTAACATTATAGTGAACACTACGTATGTATTATTTTTGCTTGTATTTGGTAATATTTCTGACTGCATGTCAAAAGCACCCAGCTACATGCAGTTATTACGAGGTGTTTTGAAATGCAAGTGTTACAGGCTAAAGCGGCCAACTCCGTCCGCCGGCATGTTGCAGGCGTATTCCGAGAGAATCCGAACAGCAATAAGCATACATTTAGGGAACAAGTTACGTGTTCAATTAGTAGCTTCTCTCCTGAGTTTCAGGTGGTTTCAAGCGCGCTTATAAATAATTCCGTGTGGGTCGCTCATGCAAGTTGCAGGGCGGTCACGGGTTGTGGCGAGTTCGGAGTCGTGCCCGGGGCAGGCAAGTAGTGTCCGCGGTACAGTTAAGTAGCTAGCCCGGGGCGAGCAGTATCGCTAGTGCCCGGCAGATTCGCAAGTTCCATTAACTCGCCGTCGCGCACCGCTGCCCCTGCGAGCGAAAACAAAACATTAAGTAATACGGTGCGCTCAGCCAACTTTGCTCTCGCTCACTTGAGATCAATTTGAAACAAAGTCGATTCAATTTTCCGAGTACTCAAGCCGAGTAGTTTTATTAAGGGAAGCGAACATTTCGCTCGTGTTTTGTTAGCGGGTAGAGCGGCGAGAGAGGGTGTCGCGCGACTGTTCTGGGGCGTGGGGAGCCGTGATAGGCACGTTGTCCTCCATACATTTTTAACACGATCTTGATTTCGATAAAGCACATTTTTACAGCGTCTCCCGTTACCTGAATCGGGTACGATATAGACGAGAAAGATGTTCGACGCCGTAACGAACCTTTTATGTTTTCCTCTCCCCCATATTTTCCCTTTCGTGAAAATCATAATGTTATACGCGATACGTGTAATAACGGTATACGCGAGCAAAGGTCACAAACAGAGAAGATTTATAATTCGGCACGCCTTATAGGCATGGACCCGGGGCGATAAATCTGAACAATCCCTCTTTTTGTTTTAATGCATCGGACAGACGACAGACTTTTCCTTTCTTCCTATTAATAAATATGTAAACGACCTCATTGTGCTGAAAGCTCAATTTTTTAGAAGGTTTTAAAATGTTGAAGGGTCTCATCCAAAGGCTTGCTCGTTCAATAATTCATCGCGCCGTGCGGCCCTGCGCAGATCAACAATACTTCCCTTGTTCCCAACAACTGCGAATGACTAGAAAACTCATTATCCGACACAATGATGTTTCCTTCCGCTGTGAACTCTAAGGAGCGTAAATTTGAACCATCTGTCTTCGTCTGTCCCGAGAGACCAGCTTTGGAGCATTACAATATTATCACCGAGCAAAATATCAGGAACAAAGTACACAAGGACCACTGTATCGAGGAAGAATTAAACGTGATGCTGGTAACGAAAATATAGTCGTATCAAAGTAGGTTACAGTCGCGTCGCGTCGGTGAGCTGTAGAGCTTAGCTCAGCTACCGACAGCGTTCCCCGTGTTAAACAAAGCGACGTTAACACAAACATTCGGAATTTCACCGCAACCCAACCCGAACGACTTTTTAATATTTCACGGTGTCTGAAGTAAACACACGAGCCGAATTTATCCGCCCACGTAACGCGCCACCTCCTTGCGCGCTTTACAACGTTTGAATAGGCGCTTTGATGCCGACCAAAGTTAGTATAATTTGTCGAAAACTTTTCGATCCCGCCACTGCTGAAAACGCCCGAAAAATTGTCGTCACGTATACTCAATAATATCGACAAAAATATGATAATTCCGCGAAAAATGGATGCGACGGAATGACATCTGCCGCGCGGAGATAAGCCTCGCCCGCATCTGTAGCCGCTCGATTTATGAATCTGGAAAACGTAGTTATTAGCCGCAGGCAGCCGATAACGGAGCGGAGGTAAAGGGCGTAAAACCTTATCAAACGTTCCTCGTGTTATTGACTCGCGCGCCGGGTAACGTCGTAAGACAGGGGAATTCCGCAGCGAATATGAGCCGCGGCGGGGTGAGCGTAGCCTAATGAACTTGTTCACAAATACCGCACGCGGCACTAGTAGCTACTCCGACATGCCGCGAGTTTATCGCCGGTATTTGTACACGCTTTCATTCCAAATGTTATTTAGCACAAAGGGCGGCCTTTGTCTCCCGACGAGCGAATACGCGTAAATGGGATACTCATAAATTTAGCAGAGCGGCCGCGATTCTTTGTTTCGCAAGACGTCGCCCGGAATATTAATTCGGCACCTGCCGGCACCTGCCGGCACCCGCGTATTGAGCGCAGTTCAAGTTTTTATTACATTCCATTATTTTAAGATTGTCTCTAATACCTTGCTCGGAGCGCCGTACCCGCTCGCCCCAAGGCCTCTTGCGTTTTATTTGAATATGTCGAGAGAGGGTCAGGTCATGCATAAAAGTGACCGAAGGAATTAAATATCTTTGTTAGTAGCAATTCTAGAGTAAGACACCCCTCGATTTGTTTTAAACACGCGTAAACTAAAAAGGGTCAGGGGTTCCGTTTCAGCCAGATTAATAAGCCTGCTTGAAGAGGCTGAAATTCCTCTGCAATATTTACGTATCTAGGTTAAGATCTTGTAAGCGATGTATAGAGCTAGGCGGAGGTATGGAGGGTTCGTGCGGAGTGAAGTGTCCGTGACGTCACGTGCCGGCCGGAGCCACCTAGGTCCCGTAGCGCGCGAGCGGACACCCGCTTTACAAATTAGAAGTTAGGCAGCAGAGTAGGTCGCAGTAAACGTGCTACGGCACTCGATTCCTCAACCAGCAGTGTTGGTTTGAATGGGGTACGTTGCCAGCACTTCAAGGACGTATACATGCTTTTGAAATATACAATGCACACTGGTATAATGCATACCAACAACGAAGCAAGACGGATAGTAGGTACCTGTCGTGAGAGCATCCAAACGGAATGCAAACGGCACTTCACGAGCGTGTTCTCCTCTCGCCGGTCTAACTCGAGTACTTTACCAATAGCCTCTCAAGAATGTGCCCCCTGTTATGAAGGTAAAACTAAAAGGTTAGAAAGGGTTCCGAGCCGAGGATAGGAATTTAATGAGTTCCAACGGCCGGCGGTCGGCGACGCCGGACCCCGATATTTAATTCCTCCCTCGGAAGCGGGCCGCATTCGGTCGGAATTCTACCTAATCATTGACAGGGATATAATAAACTGCGCTCCACGATTATTCATTACGCAGCTGTTTACTCAATAGGCAAATTAGAGGTTTCAGGTTGATGGGAGCGGTCCTGAGATGCGGGAAGCCCTTGTGAATTGGGGCCTATTCCCTGACCGTTTAAATTCAAATTAAATGAGAACGAGGCCGGTAAGCCACCTGTTTTGTTACGTAAATGACTAAGAGAGGGAAGCAATTATTAGGAGATTGAAAATTAATATATTTTAACTATTGTCACAGAACGGGAGGCTCTGTTATAGTCGGTGTAATATGAGATGCTCAAGTGCAGCTTGAGAAAGGCGTAGGATGAAATTATACGACACACATCTTAGCCCAAATGCCTCACCATAAAATAATATCTGCACCGCATGCGATCTTGGCCTGTATTTACCACGCACGCTGAAAACATTACAGGCAATATCACTGACGTGTGGCTTTGGCGCGTATCCAAGCTGAGATATATACTTAGTTTGCTGCAAACTGAAGGTCGCGTGAGCCTGCATGGTGCTGGGGTGCGCGGCATCCGTGAAAACTATAACTATACCTACTCGTAAATATTGTACTCTATACCAAACTTCGTTGTTTACAAACTTCACGACTTCGCTATTAAGGCCAGGTCTCGACGGCATCAGACGCTAAGCCATTTATGGCTCAGCAAAACAGCTCTTATCCATAGCTGCAGTGACGGGCTACATTAGTTCGGCCAGTCAAATTAATGGGCGCGCGAACGAGGTCAGCTCTTAAAAAGCTTTTAATTTAGTGCAAATTATGATTGGCGCCGATGCCTCGACCAATAATGTTTAATATTTGACAGGTCATTATATCGCTGCACAGCCGCAAGCCAATTCGATACGGAGACAATGCAGTGAGAACGTGGGTGTTGTCTCAGTTGGGCGCGGGGTCAGGGCGAGACGTCGACACGGCCGGATCGAAGGGAGCCAAGGCTAGCTCGTGTGTAGAGCGAAGGCCGGGATGTTGCATTGTTGCTATAAATCGGTGGCGGCGATAGCGCGCCGTGCCAACTGCGCCTGCTGCTGGTTTGCGGGGCGGGGGGGGGGGGGGGGGGGGGGGGGGGCACCGACGACGATAAACCTGACGTGTTAGGATATACAATCGGTCTGTATGGTAACCGTTGCAGTTTATTACTCAGTAGAGATAATTTTGAGTATGGGATAACACTTTTAAATACAAGTGTTGACCTAACAGTAGCATTAATTTCAAGTTAGATTAAGATTTGCATGCCAAATTGTGGCAGAGCATACCCGCATGTAATCCCTACTGACATGTATAATTGTTTAACACCTGCGTATGTTCTTGCAAATAAATGAATTGAATTGAATTGAATTGACCTATATTTACTTAGGTGTACATAGTATTTACATACTTAAATGAGTTTAAACTCGTGAATGAATAGAAAAGTTTTGTGCTTATGATAAATATATAATAAATATTACCTATTCGGGGACAATCTTACACAAATCGACCTAGTCGCAAACTAAGCAAAGCTTGTACTATGGGTACTAGATGACGATATACATAGTATACATACCTATATAGATAAATAAATACTTAAATATGTATAAGTATAGAAAACATCCATGACTCAGGAACAAATATTCGTGCTCATCACACAAATAAATGCCCTTACCGGGATTCAAACCTGGGACCTTCGGTTTCGTAGGCATGGGTAACAAACTAGGCCAAAGTGGTGGTTGTGTCATTGTAATGCGATTTGGCTAAAAAAGACGACCAACGCGCGACCCCTGCGCCCTCGTAGCAAACGTCGGTTGCCGTCCTCATAATGTAAGTAGAGTTTTTCTAGACATTTGTTATTTTTCCAATCAGTGGGAACTCCAACACGATTATTATAATACTTACATAAAAAAAAAAAATGTTAATTTCTTCCTTATCAAATCACGTATACGTATTGCATAGTCAATTCAAATAATGTTATTGTTTCCTTTGTCTCAACTTCATCATTCATTCATAAAGAAGAAGTAGCACATGTATGTAGCTAAAACGACTATTTAATACAAAGGTGCTACCCCGCCTTTAAGAAATGCTAAAATCAGGAAATTAATCTAGTTGCGAGGTGCGCCGTTCCGGCTCCGGGGCCGTCGGTTTTGGCTGCGCTTCAAGGCCGCTCACCTGCCGCGGGCGCCCGTCCCGCGGGGCGCCGTCGCCCGGTAACGGCCGGGCTTCGGACGTGTCAGCGCCGGCCGACATCCATTTGTATACAGCCTCGTGAATGCAGATAGCGTACGCCCGAGATAAGGTCACGTTGAATGCAAAACAAGCTTTTACTAAGTCACGATACATATTCAAATATCTGTATCCGCGCGATATGCATCTATCGCCTTTGTCATGTTTTAATAACGAAGCCCCGTTCGGCTGCAGGCGGCGTAATCGATTCGGGCGGAATTGGGAACATGCCATATAGTAAGAGAAGAATGGCGAGCATGTGTGAAGTGTCTGGTGGCGCAGACGAGCTATTTCCGCGCGGGCCTTGACACGTCGCGACTAATTAAACGTCAGTTAGGGACGTCAGTAATGCCGCGCGGACCCGCCGATACATCATGCTCCTACAAAGCCTCGAGTAACGACGCCCGTCCATCATAAAACCCCCGACGCGGTCTATTTTACTGACCACTACGCGGATAAGAAAATGCGCAACAATATTTCGGCCCATGAAATACTTTCATGCTTGGCGGGTTTTATTATTTTATGTCGCAATAAATGTTTCCGGATGGTTGTCCCGAAATACATGTGTCAGCCTGCGACTGCGCCCGTACCTGAAACTCGTTCACCTCCTTTCGGTATCGTAGTTCGAATAAAAAGTGAAATATGGGCGCATTTTTAGGCAATAAATGCGTCAACCGTTTTGGGAAGAATTATGACGGTTAAACTGAACAGTTGATACTGTAAAAGCCTCGGTGACGGATAGTCGGCGCTGCGCCCGGCGGGAGCCCGCAGGTGGCTCGCAATGAAGTGGAATTGCGATTCAGCCGACAAACATTAGCAGAGTGCTTCCGGGATTGAATTAAGCGGGTCCGTCAGCACAATCAGCCCGTGACGGCCGCGGGCCGTGACGTCACGGGTACTTCTCAATTGCTCCACAAGGGTAGTAGCCTCATCAAACAGAGCTCAAATTCGCACATATTTCATCTGTTTTACAGAAGTAATTGGAATTTGGAAGTACTCTCCCTCGCGGCGGAGTGAATGCTCTCTGCAGCGCACATCGCCGGGAAACATTTATCTTGTTGTACGAGTAGGCAGTCACATGTATTTATGTACACCCGCAGAAAACTACAATGCTTTTTTATAAAAATGGCTCATTTCATGTAACAACATGTAACACGTAACGGCTCATGGTGGATAAAAGGCATTTTGTTTTTAAATGTAATACTAGTCGGCTATGTGAGTTGTTGAACTCGCAAGCCTGTTTTTCTTAATTTTGAATAAATGACTCCAAAAAACTCGGTTGCGAAAAGCGAACTGTAGAGCAGAACAGCCGGACAGCGGGAAAGCGGGACAGATACCGGACACCGGACACCGGACATGCAAACGATTTTTAGCCCATTGCTTTCATTATTACACAAAAAGGTTTTTGATACAAGGTTTAGAACTTGGCTTGTGGTTAATTAATTAAGCTAATGCTCTGCACATTAGCAAGAAGCTCAGCCACAAGACACCATCCACAGACTCTCGTGAGGTCGCATCGTTTTGGAGATCCCCTCGAGTGCAAGAAAGCCGGCGCAGGCGAAATTCAAATGTAAGGGCTATTTAAAAAGTCATAAATTGACCCATATCAATTTAATATGGCGTTTTCTGATATGACGACAGTAGTAAATGAGCAACAGACTACCTGGGCACATACGTATATACCAGGAGATGCAGTATCTCCGCTGGTATTCAAAGCGCCTACCAAATGCCTCACCTCCGGTGTCCAGTACGGTCGAGGTCATAAATACGTTTACACTTTTGCACCTTATTGCCTTGTAATAAGGTGCAAAAGTGTAAACATATTTATGACCTCGACTGTACAAGACTGACCTCCGGTTACGGATTGATGTGATGAATCGCGGGATCAGCCTAGCTGGCTGGCATAATCGCCTATATGTACTTTATGTAAAACACTAGCGACCCGCCCCGGCTTTGCACGTGTACCATATATTATGCATATAAACCTTCCTCTTGAATGACTATCAATTAAAAAACCGGCCAAGAGCGTGTCGGGCCACGCTCAGTGTAGGGTTCCGTAGTTTTTTTTTTCAAAAACTATTCAACCTATCAAGTTCAAAATATTTTTTCTAGAAAGTTTTTATAAAGTTCTACTTTTGAGATTTTTTTCATATTTTTAAAAAATCTGAAAAAAATCTCAAAAACATCTCACTACAATGACAAACCTTCTCCTAACCCTCACGACAAGATTGACAAATTCGACTCCATAAAATTTTTCATCTGGAATGCCAATGGGCTGTCACAACACACCTTAGAGGTGAAAGCATTTCTAGAACTACACCAAGTTGACATCCTCTTAGTGTCAGAGACTCACTTCACTAAAAAGAGTCATTTCAGAATTAACTCTTATAAGTTTTATCATACGATGCACCCTGATGGTACCGCGCATGGGGGAAGCGCCATACTGATAAGAAATAATATCAGACACCATGAAACTACCAATTACTGCACACAAGAGATTCAAGCAACAAATATTGTAATTGATGATTGGGCTGGACCACTCACAGTTTCAGCGGTGTACAGCCCACCAAAACATAATATAAAGCGGGAAGGGTACGAAAAATTCTTTACTACCTTGGGAAGCCGATTTGTTGCTGGAGGCGACTACAACGCCAAACATACATATTGGGGCTCACGGACAGTTACTCCAAAAGGAAGGCAGCTACTCATGGCAGTCGAAAACTTAAACCTAAGTTGCATCTCGTCTGGCGAACCTACATATTGGCCCACAGATGTAAGAAAGACACCCGACCTGATAGACTTCCTAGTAGTAAAGGGAATAGCCAGTTCATACTTCTCATGCAAATCAAACTCGGAACTATCATCTGATCATTCTCCGGTCGAAATACTGCTACAGAGAAAAATTACATTAATCACAATGCCGTGTAAACTACACAACAGGAAAACAGACTGGAATTACTTCCGAGAATCAGTATCAGCAAATATAAACATGAAACTCCCACTTAAAGATGATCAAGACATAGAAGAAGCAGTTGAGCACTTTAACCATTGTATCCAGGAATCTGCTTGGCTTGCTACTCCGGTAACATCTAACACAAAACCTTGCACACAAAGATATCCAGTCAATATCAGAGAAATGATAGCCGAGAAACGTAAGGCTCGGAAACTATGGCAAATGACTCGGTTTCGCGCTGACAAAACTAGGCTAAACTCATTGACATCGAAATTGAAACAACTACTATTCGATGATAGAAACCAGAATGTGCAGGCATATCTCACTGATTTAGACCCCAGCGCTGCAACTAACTACTCGCTTTGGAAGGCGACAAAGAAACTTAAGCGCCCAGTGGTTCCCAAACCCCCTATACGTAAACCAGATAACAGCTGGGCAACAAAGGAGTCTGATAAAGCACAAACATTCGCTAATCATCTAAAAAACGTGTTCCTACCACATCCTGATCATGGGTCTGAACAGATTGAATCAGTGTCTAAACTGCTAAATGAAACGCATCAACTAGATCTCCCAATAAAAAGCTTTTCGAAACAAGAAGTTAAAAAAGCGATTAGAAAACTCGGCCAAAACAAAGCTCCGGGCTATGACTTGATAACCGCGAGAATCTTGACTGAATTGCCTGAAGAAGGTGTACTCTTCCTAACGTACATATACAATGCCATTCTGCGTAGATCAGCGGTGCCAGGACAATGGAAAGTGGCGCAAATCCTAATGGTCCCTAAACCCGGTAAAAGCCCAGATGATGTCAAGTCCTACAGACCCATCAGCTTACTCCCGATTCCATCAAAAATAATGGAGTCTCTATTTTTAACCAGATTGAAGCCTATCATTAATGAAAGAAACCTAATTCCTGACCACCAGTTCGGATTTAGGCAACGTCATGGTACAATTGAGCAAGTCCATAGGCTCGTTAACACTATTCATACCGCCTTCGAGCACAAGCATTATTGTACGGCCGCATTTTTGGACATATCCCAAGCATTCGACCGTGTGTGGCATGAAGGTCTTCTGTATAAAATTAAAAAATCGGTGCCAATACAATTTTATCAGTTTATCAGATCATATCTAGAAAACAGACACTTCTTTGTGAAGCAAGGGGAAGAAGTAACGCCATTATACGAAATTCATGCTGGTGTGCCACAAGGTAGCGTTATGGGTCCTACCCTGTATCTCCTTTATACTGCTGACCTGCCTACCTCAGAAACAACTTTAACGGGCACTTTTGCTGACGATACAGCTGTTCTATCAATAGATGAAATCCCGGAAAATGCTGCCCAAAAGCTCCAAAACAGCCTTGATGACATCGCAAAATGGCTCAGAGATTGGCGTATCAAGGCAAATGAATCGAAGTCAGTCCAAGTAACCTTTACTCTTCGACGCCACACGTGTCCTCCAGTGACACTAAATAGCATTCAAATCCCACAAGCAGACGAGGTAAAGTATTTGGGAATGTACCTGGACAGGAAACTCACATGGAGAAAGCATATCTTTACTAAACGCCTGGCAATGGGCCAACAGGTTCGAAAAATGTATTGGATGTTAAACAAAAAATCAAAACTATCACTGTCTAACAAACTATTACTCTATAAAGCCATAATTAAGCCCATCTGGTGTTATGGGCTGCAACTATGGGGCACATCTGCGAACTCAAATGTTGAGATCTTGCAAAGATTCCAGTCTAAAATGCTACGAATGATAACGGACGCACCATGGTTTATAACCAATGACAGACTGCACCACGACCTCAATATAAAAACTGTTAAACAAGAGATTCAGGCCGGAATGGAATCTTATAAATCAAGAATTGATCAACACCCTAACACACTTGCAAAGGACCTCTTGAATATACCAACCAAGCCACGAAGGCTCAAACGAAAAAACCCACATGATCTGTTACTGTGATTGAGAAGAAACGAACTCGTCAATGGACAAGTATCGTACAGGCCTGATATAAATGTCGAACTATTGCTGAATATCGCTAGATAGATTGCAATACATATAAATAAATTAAAAAAAAAAAAAAAAAAAAAAAATATTTTTAAAACGTGTGGTTCAAAAGTTAGAGAGTGGGGGGGGGGACACTATTTTTTTTACTTCTGGAGCGATTATCTCCGAAAATATTAACATTATCAAAAAATGATTTTAGCACACCCCTATTCATTTTGAAATACCTATCCAACAAAATATCACACGTTAGGGTTGAAAGGAAAAAAAAAAACACTCCCCACGTTACGTATACCCGCGCCCGTTACGTGTAACCTAATAAAAAAATATTTTTCACTTTTTATTTTACCACTTTGTCGGCGTGATTGATATACATATTAGTACCAAATTTCAGCTTTCTAGTGCTACCGGTTACTGAGATTATCCGTGGACGGACGGACAGACAAAGCGAAACTATAAGGGTTCCTAGTCGACTACGGAACCCTAAAAAAACCACATCAAAATCCGTTGCATATTTTTAAAGATCTAAGCATACATAGGGACAGACAGCGGGAAGCGACTTTGTTTTATACTATGTAAGTATGTAGTGATGAAGCATTCGTCTCTTACTCGGACGGATGTAAGTGCGAAAGGGCAGGAGCTGCGACGCAACCACGAAAATCGAAAGTCGAAGCTCGCAATATATCCCTCTCTATCATTCGAATACGCAAGTGCAACAGAGATAGAGATATGCGAACGAACGAACGAAGTGTTTCATAGTAGCCGCTTAGCGCTCTGGCTAGGCAAGGCAGGAGTAGTGCAAGAGCAGGCCGAGCGCCGAGCCCTGCGCCTGTTGGATTTGCATTCGCTCACCGGCGGGAACTAATTTATTCCTGTCTGAACATTTACAACTGACAACTCATACACTGTTAAACTAATAATATATGTTGTGTTTTTTCCCGAGTTAAATCGTTAAACACTTTTCAAGGAACGCGAAGAAACGAGTCGTAGAATACATTTTTATCTCATTGCGATGCGAAGTGGGGAACCATGGACCGCCGGGACACTAAGAGGCTTACTATAATTATCTATAATAGGTAAATCAGTTATAATAATGCTGTCGTTACCGTTACACAGTTAAGTGTGCACTCAACTGTTTAAATGTGTAGTCACGACCTTCTTACTACCGTTATAAGACCGCTAATACATATTTCGAGTAGTTGAGTGCGCCCATATTTAAACACTTTACGGCACCTACAGTCAAGTGTTAAAATATGTGCATACAACTCTCATAAATAGGCCCCTCTCTCTTATATCAGCGGATTAAGGTTTCGGTACATATGTATTTATGAGATGATTAAATCAATACATATTTTTGCACTTCACTGTACATTCCTACGTCTTTACAAACGGGCTTAGGTAAATTAGGTTTGTGCAAGAAAATGGTTAAACAAAAATATGCAATGTATTTTGTATCAATCCCTTCTTAAGTAATATCAGTCCGTGTGTTGCAAGACAGAGTGCCCAGCCGATTCACGTACCGGTAAGCTTTCAATACGTCCAAAATGCATTCCAGAATCTGTGAAATCTATGTCAGGCTGTCCGCCGCCCACTCAGGGATTATTGACAGAGCACAGCACAGCGAAGCGATCACACCACAGTGCTCCTCTCAGTTAAGCTTATTGTTCAAACAATTTCTGATATATATGCGCATTGGTCCAGCACATTTTCCAGTAATACAGTCGACTTTGTGGTTCTCGAAATTTCGTAGGTACCAAGTTTGATGAAATTAGGTACGATTATTCATTGGAGGCCCTGTGTTCGTCTCTTAAAATACCCTGAACCAGGACCTTGCAGAACGGCCGCCATCTTGAAAATATACTCCGTAAGAAAATCGCGTTTTTTCAAAAACTATGTTGTAAATGAGTACGGCCTAGGGCAACATTAAAGCCTTACCACGCCAGTTGTACACAACTTTGACAAAAAAACCTGTCTTCATGGAGAGAGATTTTCCCTTAATGTGCTGAAGCTAGGAAGAATTTTAAAATAACTTAGATTAATTCGAGTTACTACGCTATAGCAGAATATAAATGTAGGCTCTTGCAGAAAAAAATATTCCGAGCGCAATAGTACATTACGGCAGAGACCAGTAAGTAAGTATGGCTTGACCGAGTATGAAGAGAGTCCGGCTATAATGCCAGGCTAAAAGGCCAGTATGGCTATAATACGAGGCCAGTATGGCTATAATACGAGGCCTGTATGGCTATAATACAAGGCCAGTATGGCTATAATTCGAGGCCAGTATGGCTATAATACGAGGCCAGTATGGCTATAATACGAGGCCATTATGCCTATTGGTATATACTAGGGAAAGGTATCAAGGGACGGCTATTGAAACTCACGTATTTCGAGACTGACATTTATTGTCACCGTGCGGTAGGCATCGGAAACCCAAGTACCCCCATATATATCAATATACAGCATTCTCCCCTCATAGTTTTTTTAAAAATTACATACTAATTCAACACGGAGAAATAAAAAACAAATCGCAAGATCTTGTTGCTAACGTTGGTGTTATACTATTAACATATAGCATTAAGTACCTACTTATATGTAATATTTAAACAGCTATCTTGATAATATTCCATTAGGTGTTAGCATTTTAATCAATGAGAAAATAACACTTTCACTTTACATTAAACTAACTAACTTAAACTTTAATTACAATCATGAGTAATTCCCGTTACCATGGCGCAATATAATTGTTTACTCATCGCCCAGTTGCTACTGCAAGCTGCAATTTGTACCGTATCCTTAAGGGAACAAAGTGCGATTCATTAGTTTACTGAGGTTGTTTAAAAGTAAACGTAACTAACTCTATTCAAAAATTCAATTCAAATTCAAAAAATTCAAAAAAGTTTATTTGGTTTTTTACAATCTTTTTAGCTAGATATAAGGTTGGAACCTTCCATTAAGCATACAGATGCTTGTATCGGAAAGCCCCGCTCTTCCTTCACTCGGTGGATAACAAAACCATTTGAATGTTATCTAAGTTTAAGATAATACTTATTACTAATTAAACTGTTACCGCTGTAATTATCCAAGCTTGTCGAGCTTAAGATACAAGGTTCATGTTTTAATTTTAATTTCACTTACTGCAAGAAAGCACAAGCTTACATAATTACAGCTATACTAAATAATAATTATCATTATATTATGTTACAATGCTAATATTGAGGTATGTGAGGACAAGTGCGAGTGTGCACGAGTGTGTGCGTGTGTGTGTGTGTGTGTGTGTGTGTGTGTGTGTGTGTGTGCGCGTGTGTGTGTGTGTGTGTGTGTGTGTGTGTGTGTGTGTGTGTGAATATGTGAGTGTGTGTGTATAGGTATGCATTTGGAAATGTATGGTTACAATATTATATTTCAACAAAATACTGATTAATTTGTATTATATGTATATAAGAGAGAGCAAGCGCCCTCGGTCTGTTGTCGTCAAGTTTAGTTCTCCCAGGATCCGTGATGAGTTCCTGGCTGCCACAGTCACATTCAACAAAAGAGCTGCATCCAACACTGAAAAGCTGAACAGCAGTCATCTTGGCATAGCAGGAGAAAAGCGACCGGTGTATGTGTGTGAACATCTTTCTCCAGCACTAAAGAATATCCATGCGGCAGCCAGAGCCAAAGCCAAAGACTTGAACTACAAGTTTGTGTGGGTTCGGAGAGGAACGGTGTATATGCGTAGAAATGAAACTGCTGAGTACAAAATAATTAAGTCACTGGAATCTCTAAGCCACCTTGAAGCCACCTAGAAAAAAAACATTAGCTTTAACTGGAATTTAAGTGAGATGTTAATCAATGCTATCCATAGTTTTCAAAAACATGTGTAAATATCCTTCTCTTGGTCAATCAATGTACTTATAGCAAGATTTACAGAAATAAATTTACACTTGCAAAAGTCAAGTAACTAGGTAATTAAGAAATAAGTTTATGTATGCATTTGCACCTACGAAAAGGTCAAGTACTTGAGTACTATCTAACATTCCATATGTACTCCCAGCTGCTATTTCTGAACATAATAGTGTTAAGATTTTTTTCTGAATATTCCTCCTATTTTTATTTTATTTTTGACGATACCTACTTGAATGTAAGGGGTAAGTTATAGGTTTGCTTTGTTTTGTTTTTGGTTTTCTGCTTGATTATATTGATTACCTTAGCACACCCACACATGCTTAGACAAATAGTGATCGTAACAAACACAAAACACATTCCACACAAAATTCCAAAACTGCATGCTATATAAACACATGTGTGCAAAAATTGCAAAAATAAATATATAAATAATGTGGGTCACATAATGGATGCTGATTACTATTAGTGATGTTATGTTTAAGTTTTATTAAGTCTTATTAAGTAAGGGGAGTGAAAATGAATAATTTCTGGTGTCCAAGCATGTACAAAGATGAGTGAGATCTTGGCAAAGGCTACGGTCTATGGTTGCCAGAAACATTAAAACACATGATTTGCATTTCTTCTTAGTGACGGGTAAATATATCCCATTATTTGAATAATTCTATACATGTTACTACTTAAATAAATATTTAATTACTTTGTTATTTCGTAAATAATAATAAAAGTAAATAATGTAGCTGCCTGCTTTGGTACAAAATGTCCACTTTGTTTGCATTTTCTATTAGTGACAGATAAATATATCCAATTATTTGAATATTTTGAACACATGTCCTAAATAAGTATTTCATCAATTTTTTATGTATTAAATAATAATGAGAGTAAAAATGAAAAAAGGTAGCAACATGCTTTGATATAAAAAGTTGACATTGTTTGTTCACGCATGTGGGTATGAAAACAATGTATCTGCAACTTTTACAACTGGCATATATAAAAATATAAAAATGTTAACTTAGTAGTATTTTTTCTTTTTCTTTTTTCTTTTAAGTTGTAGACCGCTCTCTAGCGGCATTTAACAATAACTACCATACCTCATTTTTCCTGTTATTACCAAAATGTAAGAGGCCTTAGATTAAACACTTTAAAGGTTCAACAACAAATACTAAAAAACGATTTTGATATCGTAATATTCACAGAAACATGGATTAATGGTAGCTTTTTTGATTCTGAGATATTCGATGACAGATATATTGTTTACAGGCGGGACAGGGAGAGTTCAACCATGTTTAATTTTAGAGAAAAGGGGGGGGGTGTTCTGATTGGTGTACATAAGAAATATATATCGCGACGCATCTGCGAATGGGAAAGCGACTGTGAGGATGTCTGGGTAACGATTGAGTCTAAAACGGGTACGCTAAACATGGGTGCGGTATACTCGTACCTGCCACCCCCAGTAACGCAGGCATCCCTTGACCATTGTTTAAATAAATGCTGTGCACCCATTGAATCTGGTAGTAACACTGTAATTTTCGGCGATTTTAATTTAAGCGGTATTCATTGGGAAACGAATATAGACCACCCTTACACTATACCTAGTAACTACAGTAACTGTTCTTTGAAAAGTACTCTTATAGATTTTATGTCATTGAATGATATTGTACAATTTAATTATATCTTGAACAACAATAACAAAATTCTCGATCTGGTATTAAGCAATGTCCACAGTGGAATTAAAGTAATAGAATGTACTAAGCCTATAAGACAAATTGACAAATTGCACCCACCATTAGAAATTGTGATAGATTTTATAGCTCCTAACAATAGTAGAAACGCAGTAAATTCGGGACCTAAACTAAATTATTTAAAAGCTGACTATCAACTAGTCAATCAAAAGTTATCTGAAATCGATTGGATTAAGGAGTTTCAGGATTGCCTGAACGTAAATGATATGGTGCATGTGTTTTATTCAATCGTTTCTAAAATAACACTTGAGTGTGTCCCATTTACCACTAAATTTAAGCAAAAAAAGTACCCAGTCTGGTTTTCACAGCCATTAATAAAAATGATTAAATTGAAGTACAAATACCGTGTTAAGTTTAAAAAGTATGGCAACCCACTTGATAAGATAGAATTTGACTACCTGCGAGATGATTGTGACAAACTCATGAATGCATGTTACAATAAATATATTAAATCTATTGAGAAGCTAATAACTAAAAATCCAAAATTTTTTTGGACATACATTAAGAATAAACGTAAAAACAGTTCAAATTACCCACCTGCTATGATTATATATAATGTTGAAAGTAATGACACCAAAGAAATCAGTAATTTATTCGCTGCTTATTTTGCATCGGTCTTCGAAAGGGATGTTGACAGCCAGTATGTTTCTCTAGAAGATAGTTCAAGTGCACCTCAGGGTATTCAAAATATTTATATCAGCGCCGATTTAATAAAATCTAAATTAAGTAAATTGGACCCAACAAAATCAGCTGGACCAGACAACATACCACCTACGTTTCTCAAAAATTGTGCCTCACAGCTATCGACACCCTTAGTTATGATTTTCAATAAGTCGTTATCATCAGGTGTATTTCCGAATAGATGGAAAGAAGCTCGCATTGTACCTATTTTCAAAAGTGGTAAAAAAGAGTTAATTACTAATTATAGACCCATTTCAATTTTATGTTCGATAGCAAAGGTTTTTGAGTCACTAGTTTACGCATATATCTATCAGCATGTTAGGAATCAGATATCTGAAAACCAATACGGATTTATGACACAAAGATCTACTGAATCGAATCTTTTTCATTATGTTGATGATATTTCTCGGATCGTTGATAAGTCCGGACAAGTTGATGCGATATACACTGATTTTACCAAAGCATTTGACAAGGTAAATCATCGCATTTTAGTAAAAAAATTGTCTAATTTTGGAGTGGGTGGCTCTATGCTGAAATGGTGCGAATCATATCTGGGCAATCGACCCTCAACAGTAGTACTTGATGGTTGTAGTTCTGATCCTATTGTAGCTAGCTCTGGCGTACCTCAGGGTTCAAATCTGGGACCACTCTTTTTCAACATATTCATTAACGATATCACTAACATCTTCTCACATTCCACTTGTTACGTTTTTGCGGACGACCTTAAACTAATACGTCCTGTTAATTGTATGACCGATGCAGCCTTATTGCAAGAAGATATCAATAAATTACATGACTGGTGCAACCTTAACAAGATGTACTTGAACCCAATCAAATGCTCTCACATTAAATTCACAATGAAGAGAAACATAATAAAAAGTGCTTACAACATTGCAGGTGTAACACTGAATGAAGTCACTCACATTCGTGATTTGGGAGTAGTTATTGATACAAAACTAAAATTTACAACTCATATCGATAATATAATAACATCAGCAAATAAGTCTTTAGGATTCGTTATTAGAAATGGAAAGGAATTCAAAAATATTTCTACCTCAATAATGCTATATAATAGTTATGTTAGAAGTAAATTAGAGTACTGCTGTGCCGCTTGGTCACCCGTTTATAAAGTCCACATTAACAGAATAGAGAGGACTCAAAAGAAATTGCTAAAGCATTTGTCGTACCGGTATAAACCACCTAGCCATGTAAGATCCTATCTAGACAAAATTAAACATTTTAAACTAGAAAATTTAAATAACAGAAGAACGTTGCTTAGTATGTCTTTCTTGTATAAAACCATGAACAATCTAATTGATTCGCCTCAAATTGTTGATAAGTTCACTTTAAGCGTCCCGACTAAAATACCTCGCATGCCTCGCGCCTTATTTCACGTTCCTTTTTGTAAAACCAACTTTGGCAAGCACTCACCTGTACCTCGCCTGTCGCGTGCTTACAATGATCTCGTTACAGAACAGGAAGACATCGATATTTTTTGTGATTCTCATAACAGCTTCAAACGCAAAATCAGGGATCTGTTGTTGAACCTTGAACCATAGTATGAGTGATTTAGTTTTAAGCCTAGATAGCCTAGATTTAGTGCATTAACGCAAAAATTGTAACGCATGTCGTGGTTGCCTATTATTAGGGTCACAATTAGACATATAAATACTTGATGTTTCCACATAAAATGTAACATTGTGAACTCCGTTGGCAATCCTTAAATAAATAAATAAATAAATAAATAAATAAATAAGACAATTTTGAATACATTTAAGAATTTAGAAGTAATGACACAGTTTAAGTTCCTTATCCAGCTAGTACGAGGGCTGCCTTTTAAGTTCTGTCGTTTGCAAACCTCCCGTGATTGCATAAAAAAGAACTAGTGTCACGTTAAAATATTTGAATTTAGAATTCGAAAACAAAAGAATGACTCGAAATCGGCCCAACCGTTTTAGTACAGCGTTCGTTCAAAGTTGACAAGTCAGTTGTGAAAATGGAAATTTCGAAGGAAAATTTACGTGCGATAATTTTTTACAACTTCAAAAGGGGCTTAACGCGACTTCAGTGCTTCGAAGAGTTGACTACGGTTTTCAATGATAAAGCACCATGCCTTCGGACTGTGGAACGCTGGTATTTAGAATTTCAACGTGGTTGCTCTAGTCTTGGTGATAGACATCGTGAAGGTCGACCAAAAACAGCCATAACCCAGGAGAACATTGATGCTGTACGGCAACTGATCATCGAAGATCGCCATGCGACATACCGTGAGATAGAAGCTTCCTTAAGTATTTCAGGGACCAGTGTTCACAGTATTTTGCATGATCACTTAGGCGTAAAAAACTTGATCTCACGCTGGATACCACATTTACTCAGTGAAGACCAAAAAACGGCTCGCGTTCGATGGTGTCGCAAAACTCTGCGGCAATTCAACCGAGGAAACTCGAAACATGTTTACGACATTATCAGTGGTGACGAATCTTGGATATATGCCTACGATCCCGATTCTAAACAGCAGTCGACTGTTTGGGTGTTCCAAGATGAGCCAAAACCGACCAAAGTAATACGCTCACGGAGCACTTCGAAAAAAATGGTCGCCACGTTTGTGGCGAAAAGTGGCCACGTTGCCACCATCGTGCTCGAGGATCGTAAAACGGTTAATGCTGACTGGTATACCACTGTCTGTTTACCAGAAGTCATCGGCGAGTTTCGAAAAAATAACCCAAGACGTCGTATAAGACTGCACCACGATAATGCGAGCTCGCACACCGCCCGGCAAACTATTGCGTTTTTAAAAGAGCAAAACGTCGAAATTCTGGAACACCCGCCGTACAGTCCAGACTTAAGCCCTAACGATTTTTTAACTTTTCCAAAAATCAAGCAACGACTTCGTGGTCAACGGTACCAGACGCCTGAAGAAGCGGTTGAGGCATACAAAACGGCCATTTTGGAGACCCCGACTTCGGACTGGAATAAGTGTTTCGAAAACTGGTTCGATCGAATGAAAAAGTGTATTACATATCACGGTGATTACTTTGAAAAACAATAAATACCATTTAACACTTAAATTGTCTTTAGTTTTTCCAAACGACACAACTTAAAAGGCAGCCCTCGTAATAGTCTTCTTGCAGTCATGTAACAGCATTAGGTACATGTTTATTAAGTCATTAATAGAGTTATACAAGTAGGCAGATTGGACGATGAATTGTTTTTTAGCATACAAAGAATTACAAACAGGTATAGAGACGGCTTTAGCTCTTCTTCTACGTGTTTCCTACTCTATACCTATACTAATACAAGTGTGGCTGTTATACGGCACTTGGAGTGGAGGTAATTTATACACATTTGGGAATTCGATAAAACAAGAATATGTGCCGTAGTGGTACCTAAATATTACCATACCTTATATTACATAACATTTTATGATTTAAGGTGAAACTGATGGGTTTAGTCTATTTCGAAGCCAAATCTTTGTGGTTGAACGCGATTTCGTTTAGGCCGAGAGATGTGTGCGTCTATGGGCCGCGGCGGGGTCGGCACGCGCGGCTCGCCGGGCGCGGGCGCCGCGGCCTCCGCCGGCATCGGCGCCGCGGGGCTCGTGGGCGCGCTGTGCTGCTCGGCCTGCGTCTGCTCAGACTCAGCGCGCAGAGCTGCTGCCGCATAGTTATCTATAGCTACCTCGTCCGAATCATCCTGGGCCAAGGAGTAATCGCGGTGCAGGCTGATCTATATGTTTTTTAAATACCTTTCCGTCGCTCCGGATGTAATAAGTCAATGGACCAACTCGATCACATACGGTACCGGTTTCCCACGTAAACTTATTATGTCTATATAGTTTGAAATAAACTCTATCTCCTACCGCAAATTCTCTCATCGAACCTTTCTCATAATTAATCTGCGCGGTTTGTTTGCGTCGCACTGTCTCGTTCACACTGGGCCGTAACAGGTCAAAGCAAAGGTCGTGCGCACTTCTCTTTTGCGCGCCAAGCTCTTACACTTCACCATGCCTTGGTGAGTCTCATGCAACTGATTCAATATTTGCTCGCGTAATCTAGTCGGGACGATCACCCGGTGCCCGTATAAAAGACAACCTTGTTCGACGCTCAAATATTGCCTTAACCTAAGATTTGACCTAAGATCACTGGAGTCACAGTACAGCCAATTAGTCTTAATAGCAGTGGTGAGTTGTTGTAATATTTTATCCGATGCTGTACATTTCGCGATGACTTTGTAATTTATCGGAGCCGCGTCTTCGACAAAATTTAGGTGCGAATCGACACGGGACCGTTCGTTAATATCTGGAACCGGTATTCTCGACAAACTATCTGCCAGACAATTATGTTGTGTGCCTATACATTTGACTTCGTAATTATATGCGCCTAATATTACTGCCCATCTCTGAAGTCGGCTCGCGGCCATGAGCGGTATCCCTAGCGTAAATTTTAGACCATAAATATAATCGTGAAATTTCGTCACCCCGAAAATTACCGCTAAGCCCTCTCGACAAATCTGCGCATATTTTTTCTCGGCTGTGTTGAGTGTGCGCGAGGCGTGCAGCACGGCGTGGTCGCGGCCGTCGGCGCCGCGCTGCGCCAGCACGGCGGCCACGCCGCCCGGCGCCGCGTCGCACGTCACTGACGTCGCGCGCGCGCTATCGAATTGCGCGAGCACGGGAGCCTTCGCTAGTAACCGTTTTACCTTTTTAAATGCTGCATCGCACACCGCGCTCCACGTAAACTCATTTTCCACCTTTAAGAGTTCGTATAGTGGGCTCAACACGCCGCTCAGATTTCTTAAAAATTTGCCGTAATAGTTTACTAAGCCGAGAAAAGCTTTTAGTTCCTTCACGTTTGTCGGCAGCGGTGTATTGTTTACTGCGTCTATTTTACTCATTTCGGTGTGCAACCCATTCGCGTCTATAACATAACCGAGATACGACACAGATGTTTGAAAGAAACTACATTTATTATAGGCTACGCGCAAACCGCAATCAGACAAAATATTAAAAACCTTTAACAATCGTTGCCAGTGATCCTCAAAGTCTACACCCGATACGTTCAAGTCATCTAAATAACAAGTCACATATCGCATTCTAAATAGTTTATCCATTAACCTTTGAAACTCGTTTGGCGCGCATTTTATTCCTAAGGGTAGCCTATTATAGCAATACATACCCTGCAATGTCACTATAGTACATAACTTCTTCGAATCCTCATCTAATTCGATTTGCAAGTAAGCTTGACTAACGTCGATCTTACTAAAATATTTTCCGCCTTGAAGAGACGAGAATATGTCATCAATCCGCGGGATAGGATACTTATCATCGACTAAAACGGGGTTAACCGTTGTTTTAAAATCGTCACATAACCGCACATCCCCATTTTTCTTGATGACAGGCACCACGGGCGTGTTCCAGTCGCTCCACTCGACCGGCGAGATGATGCCCTTGCGCTGCAGCCGCGCCAGCTCGGCCTCCACGGCGGGCCGCAGAGCGGACGGTACGGGTCGCGGGCGCCGCCACACGGCCGTGGCCTCCCTCACTATTTCCAACCTTAATTTCGTTTTGTTAAACGTGCCTATACCGTCGGCGAAAACGTTTGGGAACCGCTTTATTAATTTCTCAGTGATATCCTTGTCACGTAAACGTTTTAACGGTTACTGAGTGAACAGTTTTACCTAATATATTATTTACAAGCCTATTAATAATCTACATAATGAAACTTAAAACGACTATTTACAAGACCTAAATACTAAAGTTCCTTAATCTAAACGAATATCTTTAATTTAAGATTCTTGTTGCTCTTCAATTCCTTCAGGCGTTTAGATAGTTGCAAGTGCTTGTCATCGCTTGTGCGCGGGAGGAGGCATGAGCTGAGAGGGCCGAGGGGAACAGAGCACTCCGCATTTGACACGGAGCAGCGATACCGATCATACTGATTGTTACTATAATGTAAATTATACATTTTTCTACCTGACTGTGCGCTAGCCAGTGTTTTAATATTAAATATAACTATAAGTACTTCAGATTAAATAATTTAAAAAGGTGAAATGTGTTACCCCGGACTGGGTGAGTGTTGCAAATTAATTTATTACTTATACCGATTACTAATGTGAATCAGTAGTGTTGGCAATGCCTAATTTTAATAACGCGTAAATGTAGCTATCATCATTTCACTAGATATAAGTTTTATTTCCAGCTAAATAGGTACAAGAAGTGGAGTCTCTTTGTTCTTGTGTTATATATACCTACCCCCTTGTAAAAAATATGTATATAGATTTAGATTTAAATGTAATTTTGGGCTCATAATGCATTCTAAAACCCCAGCTATTTCATACTAGTGTTTCTTGAGAAAATCTTAGTTGTAATTTTATTTATTTTGCTTACATACTGAATTGTAGCACTTTCATACGTTGCCTAATTGCGATCTAATCTAACTGTATTCCATCTTTAATGCTACTGCAACATCATTGATCACTATTTAATGCTTTTGGTAGCCCGCCCGCTTTTTAGTGCCTCAATACCCACTTGTGTCGGATGTTGCAGTCAGTAACGTGAAACCGGACTTTTCGCTAAGTGCCCAATCTCCAAACTTACAGGGTTTTTGCTACGGGCTGAGGTGTCCGCCTACTGAGACGCCGTAATACCATCCCCGATGACCTGTTTTGCACTGCCGGATCTACCCCGTGCCTGTGACGTCATCGACCGCGCATGACCAACCGCGCGCTGCACTGCAGGGAAGTGGCTGTCCAGTGAGACGGTGCTAAGTGTTCACAGCTCATTCTATGTGTATTATGAACCGGGTAGTCTAGACCTCACACCCTGAGACTAATAATAGCGCTTTCTGGGAATATTTAAAATTGTATTTTAGTACCTTAGTTTTTATTAAATTTTGTAATAATCGATAATTTGAGTTTATAATTTCCCCACTAAAACACAAGCGTTACATTGGCGCCCTGTGGTAGGTTTTTCATTGAGCTGTGTTCACTTGGACTTGTTTTCCGGCATTTTGTAGTTATCATTGGTGTTGGTTGCCTTAGCTGTTTGTGCTTATAAACTGTGAGTCATCAAAAATTTTGTGTAATTCACTATAGAAATTGTTTTCCATTATTAAAAATTGGCTAAGTAACTATATATTGTAGTGCTAAAAATAAAACGAAAATTTTTGGTGACTGCTATAAATAAATTTAAGTTGATTATTGCGCTGGTGGTTGACATTTCAGCTTCTGATCATTGATTTTTTTCTTTATAAATTGTAAAATTGCAACACACATCCAAAATGTCCTATCAAATTAAATATCTTTCGCTGCAAAAAGCCGAGCTTGAGTACGAGGTTGCTGTTAGAGGAGGTGCTACTGGGGATGAATCTGTTGTTGAGCTTAGAAAGCAAATAGTTAAACTGTCTCAAATTTTGCCGCCTGAAGATATTCTTGAATCACACCTAGATCCAATCGATGACCTGGAGCAGGTTAAGGACACTTTATGTAAAATTAAAGAAAATTTAGACAGCTTAAAATTTAAATTGGATAAAAATGTTCACTCTCGTACCGAGACAATGTTGCATCATGTCTACTACAGACTGGTTAGGATTAAAAGATCTGCTGCTATTGATCCTACTTATATAGAAATCTCACAGACTTTTCAACAGCACTTTGTTGAGCTAAAAAAACTCAAACTAGGCGCATCGTCGACTTCAATGAACTCTGAACCCTGGTCAGACCTTATTACAGTCACTTGTGAGAAGAAACTTGTGTCTGATGTCGTTGGCAAGCTTAAATATTCCGGTAAGACGTGCGTTAGGTCTTTCATTCAAAAAGCTGAGGAACTGGCATTCTCTAGGAGCATGTCCACGGATAAGCTGCTCACGTACGCTTTCGAAATTTTTACTGATGATGCTCTCCATTGGTATCGTTGCATCAAGGATAAGGTTGAGACATGGGAGGATCTTGTAAAACTACTCAAACAAGATTTTAGTCAAAGTGACTACGACTATCGTCTTTTGTCGGAGATTAGGATGCGTACACAAGGTGAACACGAGAATATTTCCATCTACATCTCCATTATGCACGGCATGTTCTCTCGCCTCACTAAACAACTTTCAGAGGAAGACAAGCTTGAAATATTGCTACACAATATTCGACCCATTTATGCCAGCACACTAGCAGCCTCTCCGAATATTAATAACATTGACGCTCTTAAGGATCTATGCCGCTGCTATGAGAATATTCAGTCTCGAATGGTTCGATTTCACGAACCGCCTAAAATAAACTCTGACACCCTAGCTCAGGAATTTGCGTACAATCGTCAATCTCCTGGTACTTCTTACAGTCGAAACAACAACACTAACTACAACACTAATTACAGACGCGAATACAATGACAAATTTAGAAATTTTAAATCATATCAGAATTCTAACCATAACTACAAAACTAATGACGAACAGGCTAAAAACTTAAATGTTAACTCTCTGAGCGCTCTGCCCAACACAAACACAAGGAAATCATACTGTCCGAGATGTCGCACGGATACTCACTCGCTGGGTCAATGTCAGGAACCCCATTTTCCGATATGCTTTCGATGTGGCAAGAAGGGTGTCCGTTACCCAGATTGCTCAGACTGTAAAACTAAATCCAACCAAAAAAACTAAATGTGGTGGATTGCCGTGACGGTGAGCACGAGAACACTACATCTACTAAATCTAAAAGGTCTGAATGGACTGATTGGTTAAAATTTATTTCAAATTTCTTTGCATGCTACACCGTCGCCACAATCCACAATTCTGAATTAAATAATTCACGTCCTCATGTCTCTGTTCAATTACTCGACAAATCATTAATTGGTCTTCTTGATACGGGCTGTCCAGTCAGTATTTTGGCTAACAATGCGTATAAATACTTCACTAGCCAAGGTTTTGTACTGCATGAAGGAGAACGTAGACAATTCATAGCTGCTGGTGGACAAAAACTACACAGTATTGGACTTATGTATTTACCCGTAACATTTTTGAACCAAACACACACTCTGGAAATTCACGTTGTTCCTGAAATCCAAAACTCACTAATACTAGGTATGGATTTTTGGAATACTTTTGATCTATTCCCTAAACATCTTAGTGCTGTCATTATGCGCCCTGAATCTGAAGTTCCACTGGCTAATTTAACTATAAATGAGAATGCGAGTCTATGTTGCTATAACCACCTAACAACAGAACAAAAGATTACTGCTGACCACATGATTTCGCAGTTCCGTGAAATATCTTATGAAGAACGAGGCTTAGGAAGAACTTCGCTAATCTCACATGCTATTGACACTGGTGATGCTGCCCCAGTTCGTCAACGCTACTACAGAATGTCATTAGAAAGACAACGCATTTTAAATGAACAGCTCGACGAGATGCTGAACGAAGACGTGGTAGAAGCGTGTGAAAGTGAGTGGTGTTCTCCCGTTCTGCTAACTCCTAAAAAAAATGGTGAGCTGAGGTTTTGCTTGGATAGCCGGAAGCTCAATGCTGTCACTAAAAAGGATGCGTACAGTCTACCATACATATCGGAGATCTTAGACAATCTTCGCGACGCCAAATACTTGACAAGCCTAGATCTTTCGAAGAGCTTTTGGCAGATTCTAATTAAAGAAGAGGACAGGTGCAAGACGGCCTTCTATATACCATCGCGTGGTACTTTCCAATTTAAATCTATGGCTTTTGGCTTGACAAATGCTCCTGCGACGCAGCAACGCCTTGTTGATCGTTTATTCTACGGTCCCGAATTCGAACATAAAGTCTTCGTCTATATCGATGACATAATTATTGTGTCACCAACATTCGATCAACATATTTCACTGCTTGTTCGCGTAATAGAGAAACTAAGGACAGCTAACCTTACTATCAATTACGAAAAGAGCCAATTTTTCAGAAAACAGCTTAGGTATTTAGGATACGTGGTAGATTCGAACGGGTTACATGCTGATCCTGAAAAGGTTGACGCGATTGTGAACTATCCCACACCTAATAATCGAAAGGAAGTTCGTAGGTTCCTTGGTACTGCCTCATGGTACCGGAGGTTTATACCAAATTTCAGCTCTTTGGCCTCGCCACTAAACAAGCTAACGTCTCAAGCTAAATCTGCACCTCCATTTAAATGGTCTCCGGAAGCTGATAACGCCTTTAAGGCTCTTAAAAAATGTCTTGTGTCTACCCCTGTTCTGTCCTGTCCCGATTACTCGAAGCCATATGAGATCAGTACAGACGCAAGTGACGTCGGGATCGGAGCGGTTTTGACACAGACTACAGATGGCGTTGAAAAGGTTATCGCTTATATGAGCAAATCGCTATCTAAACAGGAACAGCACTATAGCGCCACAGAACGGGAGGCTTTGGCAGTTTTGACAGCTACTGAGCATTGGCGTTGCTACCTTGAAAACGGTAAACGTTTTGTTATTTACACTGACCACGCGGCACTGAAATGGTTTCTCAACCTTAACAATCCAACAGGTCGCTTAGCTAGGTGGGGTGTCAGACTTTCTGCGTTTGACTGCGAAATCAGACATCGGCGTGGTTCCGACAATGTTGTTCCTGATAGTCTTTCTCGTATACCTGTTTCCGTCATAAATCCTACACCCACGCATAACTTACCTCCAGCTACTACCGATTCTTGGTACTTAAATATATATAACGGTTGCCAGAACACACCTTCATCGTTTTTGGACTACCAAATTCTAAATAATAAACTCTACCGTTTCAAAAAAAGTTTGAATCCACTTACTAGGGAATTTGAATGGAAGGAGGTCGTTCCTCTCGAATTTAGACTAAAGACTATTGAACAAAACCATTCTTGTCCTACCGCTGGTCATTTTGGTATTCTAAAAACCCACAAACGCCTATGTCTTAAATACTACTGGCCAGACATGCACCGTGACGTGACTAATTTTGTAGGTGATTGTGACACATGTAAAGCCTACAAACATGCTAACCATGCTACATTAGGGACTATGGGACGTCCAAAAAAATGCTGTAGGCCTTTTCAGATGATCAGCATGGATCTAGTTGGTCCGCTACCGCCGTCTAGAAAACAGAATACGTTTTTGTTCGTAGTTTCATGCTGTTTCACTAAATTCTGTCTTTTATTTCCCATTCGACGTGCTACGTCTGACATTCTTGCTCGCATACTAGAGGATGAAGTATTCCTGGTTCATGGTATACCTAGTACAGTTCTAATGGACAATGGAAGACAGTTTGTTAGCAATACTCTTAAGCAATTGTTCACAAAGTATAATGTGCCCAACGTCCAACTAACACCAAAGTACACACCACAGGTAAACAGCGTTGAACGTTTCCATAAAGTTATCGTCACTGCTATCTCATCGTTTATTGAGAACAACGATCACAGATCCTGGGACTCAAACTTATCTAAAATACAGTTTGCTATCAATACGTCTACCAACGAAGTTACCGGCTTCACACCAGCTTTCTTGGTCTACGGCCGAGAATTGGTAACATGTGGCTCTCATTACCTACATAATGACAGCATTAATGAGCTCGTATTCTCGCCTCGGGAAGAATATGCAGAAAACCTAGGAGTGCTTAGGAAAATATTTGACCAAATCCAAAGTTTACTGATAAAGGCACATTCTAGGAACAGTGGATATTATAATCTTCGTAGGAAACACGCTGATTTTAATATTGGTGACGTTGTCTGGAAACGCACGTACTACCTAAGCGATAAAGACAAACGATTTACCAAAAAATTAGCACCGAAATTTATAAAGTGTCGAATTGTTGCAAAAAAGTCACCACTAGTTTACGTTTTGAAGGACATGCAAGGCAATAACATCGGTGACTGGCACATTAAAGATATAAAACTGACTAACTATAAAGCCTAACTAAAATGTGCCTATCATTAATATCATTTTCTAGCTATAGTAGTCTCATATATAACAAAAAGCTACCATTGTGTGGAATCTTCTACCAGATTCACCACAATTTGTTCTACGTCCGTTCTGGTTGTAAGAATTGTTAACAGCATTACTTGCTCTAGTAGTGATGTTAAAATTGTATCTCTTAATTAATATATGAGACCGTCTGTTACCAACAACCATCTTGAGTTATTGGTGAGTATATTGTATACAGAAACAAATACTCAGTATGAAAGAGGCTGTATCACCAAACTGAAGGTACTACAGCTAATGTTAAAGATGATGAATGAACGGATTATGAGTGAGTAAAGTATGTAGTTGAAGATTGTTTGTGAAACTGATAACTCAGAGTCAGTAAAATGATAGCGAATTTTCTTAGGAAAATTCTACCCAAAAAAGGGGGGTATGTCACGTAAACGTTTTAACGGTTACTGAGTGAACAGTTTTACCTAATATATTATTTACAAGCCTATTAATAATCTACATAATGAAACTTAAAACGACTATTTACAAGACCTAAATACTAAAGTTCCTTAATCTAAACGAATATCTTTAATTTAAGATTCTTGTTGCTCTTCAATTCCTTCAGGCGTTTAGATAGTTGCAAGTGCTTGTCATCGCTTGTGCGCGGGAGGAGGCATGAGCTGAGAGGGCCGAGGGGAACAGAGCACTCCGCATTTGACACGGAGCAGCGATACCGATCATACTGATTGTTACTATAATGTAAATTATACATTTTTCTACCTGACTGTGCGCTAGCCAGTGTTTTAATATTAAATATAACTATAAGTACTTCAGATTAAATAATTTAAAAAGGTGAAATGTGTTACCCCGGACTGGGTGAGTGTTGCAAATTAATTTATTACTTATACCGATTACTAATGTGAATCAGTAGTGTTGGCAATGCCTAATTTTAATAACGCGTAAATGTAGCTATCATCATTTCACTAGATATAAGTTTTATTTCCAGCTAAATAGGTACAAGAAGTGGAGTCTCTTTGTTCTTGTGTTATATATACCTACCCCCTTGTAAAAAATATGTATATAGATTTAGATTTAAATGTAATTTTGGGCTCATAATGCATTCTAAAACCCCAGCTATTTCATACTAGTGTTTCTTGAGAAAATCTTAGTTGTAATTTTATTTATTTTGCTTACATACTGAATTGTAGCACTTTCATACGTTGCCTAATTGCGATCTAATCTAACTGTATTCCATCTTTAATGCTACTGCAACATCATTGATCACTATTTAATGCTTTTGGTAGCCCGCCCGCTTTTTAGTGCCTCAATACCCACTTGTGTCGGATGTTGCAGTCAGTAACGTGAAACCGGACTTTTCGCTAAGTGCCCAATCTCCAAACTTACAGGGTTTTTGCTACGGGCTGAGGTGTCCGCCTACTGAGACGCCGTAATACCATCCCCGATGACCTGTTTTGCACTGCCGGATCTACCCCGTGCCTGTGACGTCATCGACCGCGCATGACCAACCGCGCGCTGCACTGCAGGGAAGTGGCTGTCCAGTGAGACGGTGCTAAGTGTTCACAGCTCATTCTATGTGTATTATGAACCGGGTAGTCTAGACCTCACACCCTGAGACTAATAATAGCGCTTTCTGGGAATATTTAAAATTGTATTTTAGTACCTTAGTTTTTATTAAATTTTGTAATAATCGATAATTTGAGTTTATAATTTCCCCACTAAAACACAAGCGTTACATCCTCACTACGTAGTTTAAGGTCCAACGAGTTTACGGTCATGTTACCATTTATACTTGGGAAAGTTATACCGAAAGCCCGCATCCAATTACGACCTAGCAACGATGGGCTGAAATGATTGTCTATGACTATTAAGTTAAGGTCGTTAACCGTTCGGCTATCTATTTCTACCGTGCAAATGATTTTACCCCTCGGTTTCACCTTTTGGCCACTGTACATTTTTAAATTCGACTCGTAAGGGTAAAGTTTACAATTATTAAAATGTTCCTTATAAGTAGAATAGGATATAACAGTAATAGAGGAGCCGGTGTCTCCCTCCATGGTTAACCAAACATTGTTAACTTTTACCTTAACCGTCCACTTACATAGTATCCGGCTCGGAATCGCTCAGCTGGTAGACCTGCAGAGGTCCGTCATCGGACTCCGACCCGTCAGTCGGCGCCCGCTCCTCCGCCTCCGCGTGCACCCGATGCACTTTTTTGGAATCTTTCCTAAAACGGCACATTTTCGCGATATGCCCTGCGTCACCACAGACATAACACTCGTTATATTTAAACGAACACTGATGCTCTGGATGTCGTCCGTCACAACGGTAACATCGCCCTCCTGCTGACGCCGACCCTCCCCGGCCGTCGTCGCCGTAGCCTCGGCGCTGAGGTCTCTGGAAGCCTCCGGCGCGCCGCGAGCCTCGAGCCCGCGCACCGCTGGCGCCGCCCCGTTGCGCGCCGCGGCGCCGCCGACCGCGTACACGGGCTCCGCCTCGCCGCGGGCGCCCGGTGCGGTCGCTGCCGCTACCGGCTTAGAGTCTCGAACAGCCGCCTCCAGCGACAACGCCAACTCAGTGGCGCGTTTGAACGTGAGCTCGTCGTCCTCTGTGAGCATTCGCTGCCGAATGCGTTCGCTTTGTAACCCATAAACGAACTGATCGCGTAAGTTCTCCTTCAAAATGGCGTTACTCAAAAACTTGCAATTCTTACTCAGCTTTTTTAATTGCAGGAGGTACTCGCTTATGGTTTGACCTTCGACTTGCTTACATGACCTAAAAATCATTCTCTCTGCGATTATAGACCTTCTTGGTGACAGATGTTCTTCGACTAAGGATACGATTGTTTCAAAACTCACCTTTTCCGGTTTCTCCGGGTAACAAAGGTCAATAATTAAATCCAGGGGCTCGGTGCCTACCACTGCCACTAGGTATTTTGAAAATTCGGCCACTTTTACGTCTTGAATTGTAAACCACGCCTGGAGCCTGCTGACGTAAGTCGACCACACGTCGACATTTATTTTAAACTCCTTTAGGCCACTCAAATCGGGTTTTTTTCTGTTGCCATGATTAACACACCTAAAACACAACTGTATATAACCAGATCTAATAACCGGACTCGTCGCCAATTGGTATATACTAGGGAAAGGTATCAAGGGACGGCTATTGAAACTCACGTATTTCGAGACTGACATTTATTGTCACCGTGCGGTAGGCATCGGAAACCCAAGTACCCCCATATATATTAATATACAGCACCTATAATACGAGGCCAGTATGGCTATAATACGAGGCCAGTATGCCTATAATACGAGGCCAGTATGGCTATAATACGAGGCCAGTATGCCTATAATACGAGGCCAGTATGACTATAATACGAGGCCAGTATGACTATAATACGAGGCCAGTATGGCTATAATACGAGGCCAGTATGCCTATAATACGAGGCCAGTATGGCTATAATACGAGGCCAGTATGCCTATAATACGAGGCCAGTACGACTATAATACGAGGCCAGTATGACTATAATACGAGGCCAGTATGACTATAATACGAGGCCAGTATGACTATAATACGAGGCCAGTATGGCTATAATACGAGGCCAGTATGCCTATAATACGAGGCCAGTATGGCTATAATACGAGGCCAGTATGCCTATAATACGAGGCCAGTATGACTATAATACGAGGCCAGTATGACTATAATACGAGGCCAGTATGGCTATAATACGAGGCCAGTATGCCTATAATACGAGGCCAGTATGGCTATAATACGAGGCCAGTATGCCTATAATACGAGGCCAGTATGGCTATAATACGAGGCCAGTATGCCTATAATACGAGGCCAGTATGGCTATAATACGAGGCCAGTATGACTATAATACGAGGCCAGTATGGCTATAATACGAGGCCAGTATGACTATAATACGAGGCCAGTATGGCTATAATACGAGGCCAGTATGGCTATAATACGAGGCCAGTATGGCTATAATACGAGGCCAGTATGGCTATAATACGAGGCCAGTATGGCTATAATACGAGGCCAGTATGGCTATAATACGAGGCCAGTATGGCTATTACGGTCGAAGCAAGTATAATGCATTTTCTGAAAAATGCTATGTAATGTTGCCATATAATATCGGTAAAAAGACTACAGTAAATGGAACATACCGAAGACTTATTAAAAATGTCCAGTAAAACACGAGATTTTTAATTTGGTATCGATATTGATCCAGTAGGTAAGTAAGTATGAAATTCCTATTACGTATTTTGCCGGCACTGGTTGGTGGTTCAAGATAGTGGCCACTGCCTGGCAATAATTAGAATGTTGATGGGGGAGTAGAGAGAGGGTGAGTGTGGACTTCACCCCAGAGGGGTCTGGCAGTCCACACTCAGACTGGGAACTACTGTCCATACAATAGTTATTTATTCATTAATTAACACAGTACTCGTATATATATACAAGTAGCTACCTACATAATAACCTCCATCCGGAACAAAATAAAGAGCAGTCCAAACAGCTTACTAAGAGCACTAGCTGACCGATCCGATAGCCTTTTGCAAAGGCATTGGATGGAGGAATGAATAAACCCTCATTGCGAGAGGGTTCATTACATAAATTAGTTTAGTTAGTTTTAAGTTAATATAATGTTGTTTACTAACTTAATGTAATAAGCATTTGTTACTAACAATTGTGGATCTTTGTTGTCTTAAATAAAGAAACAATAATAATAATAATAATAATCATTCATACATCTCGCACGTACTTAATCTATCGCTAATATTATACACGTTTTAATTCAATTTCTAATCTCTATTACAGAATGTGCCTAGTCGTACGTTTACGTATACTTTTTAATATGCATACGACTAATTGTTTTAATTATAAGTACACTTGCAATTTACACCAAAAACAAATAATATATATTTAAAAAAAAGGTTAACACTGTTGGCACTAAAGAAACGCATGTGCATGTTTAAAAAGAAAGTAGGTAGCGACAAGTTAGTCCATCTCGCTCATTGCATTAATTAACGGGTTATATCCTGACAACACAGAGAATCATTTTATGCCTGTACAGGTTCGGCAACGTGTAGAGAGTGTGACGACTCAAGGACGATGTTTGTTAACCATTAATCGAGCTGCTGAAACACTTGATACCAGCGTTTCAGTTGACATCACTTTTATAACTTTCATTTACTTATTCAATGCCGTTGTTCACGGATCCGGACATGCCAAATTGTAAGTAAAACCAACCTTAAAGTGGGCAGAATTCCAAGTTTCCAGATCATTCAGTCAATAAGACATAATTCACGTTTTAGGTACATATTACGTTCGGGGTCGACTAGAGACAAGTGCATTTTAAATTGGAACTCACTGTATTTTGTCTCCATGTGCACACGTTATTTCATTCGATGTGAAAAGAAGCACGTGAAACTCGTTGACATCAAATATGAATGCTAAAGTACGATCCACCCCTGGTACACACACAGTCACAAGACTAAAATTATACTGTATTTCGGGGATCTTGTCCGGAGAATAAAATTTAAAATTGTACACATATTTTTCGAGATGACCGACACAATCGTCTCACGTAATAACTCGCCCGAGCTGCAGCTTTTACTTCTAACATTAGTCTAGGGGAGTGCTCCTTGAGATACGCGGGTAGAGGGAGTCGGGGGTAGCGAGGAGCAGGAGGTTTATGGCCGCAGGTGTCGGATTACCACCTGTTTATCTCTGGAACATAAAATATACTAGCTGGGTAAAAACGAGTTGGGGTAAATATCGGGGCTACGTGTTGTAGGCTAATACTTTTTGTTCCCTCAACTCCTCCGTATCTCAAAGAGCGTTTTCGCTTCACATAATCATCTTCTCGCTCCACCGCCTTCATCCACCAAGTTCTATAACAATGCATTCACCTTTCAGGCTGTCCGGCTGTGGAATGCTTTGCCGTTGCATACATATAAGATGCAAAATCTCTTCAAATTTTAAAATATCTGTTGAAACAATATTACTTGTCGCTGCCTTAAGTTGCCTTGTTGTCCTGTAATATATTTATATAATTGTATTATAGTTTGTATGTATGTATCTATGTATTTATACTATACTTATTTATGAAAGTGTGTATTTGAGTGTGTAGTGAAGCTTTTCTTGATATATTCCTGCACTACCTGTTTATAACTCTTCTTGAAAATTTCCTGCTACCCAAAGGTTGGCTGGAAGAGATCGCTCTAAAGCGATAAGACCGCCTGTTGTTACCTTTATTTATTGTATACAGTGTGGAAGTCTAATACAAGCAAATAATTAAATCAGGTATAGGATTAAGTACCGTAATCATGAATTAACAGGACTTTTTAAGTTAGACTTAATTTAAAGCATGTAAATTATTTTTGAAAAAATATCAAGCAGCAATGTAATGCACACAGCTAATACACCACGTAACAACTGTCAAAAAGTCTGACAAGTACCTACCTGTCAATCAGCTTTAGTAAAGTGATGCTGCGTAATGAGTGCTTTACACTGCGGGCTGAATTATTTTGTATGGAAATTTTTTTTGGCGTAATTTAGGATAAAAACTAACTAAATACTCGTCTTAGGATCTTTATTAACCACCGTATAATTATTTGCTTGTATTAGACTTCCACACTGTATACTTTTGTAACATGTTTTTCTTATGTTGTGGTGGAATAAAGAGTATTAATATTATTATTATTGAGGCACGCGTGAGCAAGGCTGTCGACAAACCGCCCTGGCTGCGCACCGCTTTTGAATCGATAATCCCTACGCCGCAGGTAACAATAAAAACGCAGCCCACTAAATACCTACGGCGCACGGGTAAGCAACGCATGTTATTTTCTTATTGTATTTGTATTAATGATCGTATGATGGACAAGAATATCGGCCGATGGTTGAGTTGGAGTGTAATGGATGTCTAAGAGCCCAGTAATAAAACCACGCAACCTAAGGGCCTGTATACACCAGCAAAACATTACAGAAAGCGGTTTTAGATGGCTCTGATTGTGCTATTCTGATTTAGAATAGTTAGTGTTGCGATGCAGTTGCGTATTCGTGAAACGCACGTTTGTATCGATACGAATCAAAAGGTCAAAAAACTGTATCTTGACTACGTGTACACTACAGAAACAACTGTATCCTGACTACGTGTACACTACGGAAACAACTGTAACCTGACTACGTTTTTTTTTTAGTCGTATGGCATATATTATTTTGGCCTTTAAAGTTTGTCACGCTTTAGCACCACCCAGGCGACACGTGCAGGGTTGTGGTAGGTAGCTCCTGTGGACGCGAGAGACATTTGTACCCCGCCCGTTGTCCATCCTGATTACGTGTACACTAAGGAAACAACTGTACTCTGACTACGTGTACACTACGGAAACAACTGTACTCTGACTACGTGTACACTACGGAAACAACTGTACTCTGACTACGTGTATCTACGGAAATAACTGTATCCTGACTACGTGTACACTACGGACCCAACTGTATCCTGACTACGTGTACACTACGGAAACAACTGTATCCTGACTACGTGTACACTACGGAAACAACTGTATCCTGACTACGTGTACACTACGGAAACAACTGTATCCTGACTACGTGTACACTACGGAAACAACTGTACTCTGACTACGTGTACACTACGGAAACAACTGTATCCTGACTACGTGTACACTACGGAAAAAACTGTATCCTAACTACGTGTACACTACGGAAACAACTGTATCCTGACTACGTGTACACTACGGAAACAACTGTATCCTGACTACGTGTACACTACGGAAACAACTGTATCCTGACTACGTGTACACTACGGAAATAGACACACAAGAGGCAGCTAACGCCCGCTGCATAATTCCGTATCGATTGATACCGTATTCATCAAAAATCGGTCCATAATCTTAAATGCTACGGCGGAACACACGTAAATACAAACATGGACTGCTAAACACATATCCCTTCCTATCGGCTCTGCCGCAGTCGGGCACGAACAGAGACACGACAGTAAGGTCATACCATCTTCTGCCAATAATCGTGGTTAGAATACCGACCAAGAGAGAGTTCATGGTGTTGACTTGAAAATGTGTGGTACGACTTAGTTCTCTTTATTTGTCACACCGAACCTTGGTTTATAATTGAAACAAGACCGCAACATGTGTCGTGACGTCACGCGCACAATCCCAGCGCTCAAACATTTGCGGAGCCCACCGGAGCACGCACGGCACGTGTTCAAACACGACACGTGCTGCTGAGCTGTGTCCAGTGCCCACGCCTGTGTCATTACCCTAACTCGGGGTTATATAACGGAACCGGTGACTCGATTGTGTTGGGCTTTACATTAGTGTATTCAAATCCTCATAAATGTGAGACCAGTGTGAGACAGCATTAGTTACTTACATGCATGTATTTGAATTAACCACATTCAGATATATTCCAGTAGCGACACAACTGGTTAACCCATTCACCGCTACGCTACGCTCGTTGCGCTTCGTCGTAGTCCGTAGCATGTGAAGAACAGTGCCTGTAGCTCGCTGACGCTTGTGTGTCGTGATTGGCACTGAAAGGGTTAATTATGAATTGGGGCGCTTTAACGCCTATGCTGCGAACTAGTATAAATATAAATACATTAGGTATAAACATCTCCTCTTCCATCAAGCTTTTTCAAATCGGTGCTAATCCTTACCAGGGACTCTTTTCTCGCACATCTAAAATAATAAATATAAATTGAATGGTTACGAATGGTATTGATAACGTCGTCGCCCTCATGCGACTGACAACCCAGCGGTCGATTGCGTAACGATTCGTACGTAAGAGAGGTCAGATCTAAATCGGTTTAAAGAGAGATTTATTCCTCTAAGAATTTATACAATTCGCTTACATGAGAACTTAAAACTAGTTAATGATTTTTTTGTGTGCGAAAATGACTTTCGTTTCAAAAGTTACGCAATGACCCTTCACACTTTAGTATTCGAATCAAAGATTTAATTACAGTGGCGGTTCAAACCGCGTTCTACATAGTTTCCAGTTCAGATGCAAATACGCGAGCGCAGCTAGGTTACTGAATACTAGCTTCCGTCTGCGACTTCGTCTGCGTATCCTATATTTTAATCCAGGCTATAAACTATCTTCGTGCAAAGTTTAATTTAAATCGGTTGAGCAGTTAAGCGTGATTGAGTAACAAACATCCAAACATCTAAACATCCAATTTCTTAGCATTTATAATATTAGTAGGATGAATAGATCTGTTCCCCAGAAGTCCCACAACCAATAACTGCCTTGGAAGGCTGCTTTTATTCGTTCGCTGATAATCCGAACTTGTTGAATAATCCGCGAGCCACGATGCTCGATTATTCAGCTCCAATAAACCTAAAACTTTGAATTATTGATGTAATGCTAAACAGACTTATAATTCAGTCGTTACTCTAAGGGTGTGTTCAACCTAACGTTGAAAATTGTGATCAGTTTCGGTGTGCCACGCGCGAGCCCCGCGGGGCAGAACTACTGCGCCTGACACATACTAAACTCATTTCAAAACTTCGAACGTTTGGAATAGGACAGGGGGGCTAGCACAACTGACGCCGCACGGTGCGAGTGAGACAGGAGACGCCAAGTCGCGCGCGAAGCGACTGAGCACCAAGTGGTGCTAGACGTACAGGTATAACAATTGTTAAAGGTCGATTTGTTTCTACGCTCACATGGTAATTCATTAACCATCCAAGGGCAGGCAATGCGACGTGTGCTACGCCGGTGGAATTGCTAGACTCACCCTCCCTACATAACGTAGCGGCTACGGCGTAGACCCACTACGACACTCGTAGCACCGCATAATCCATTATGTGTTGTTTTCAAATACGTTGGGCGCGCGCCGTATAATTATCATACTTAATTTCATTTCAAACATGTCGAAAGCTCTCGCATAAGGAGGAAGACTCCTGACGGTCAAGTGCATGACGTTTTGCACGTACGTGAGGTAGATCTAAATGTTATTTTTTCTTTGAAAAAATCACAGTTGAGTTGTCCTAACAGTCGTCAAAAAAGTTACAAAAATTACCCACCGCCTACCCTACTAAATTACCTATTACTGCGCGTCGCTAGCCGCTTAGTGCGTACCCGGCCTTAGGAGATCAATACTGTGTTTAATTCGCATTGCAAAGTGATTGCAATGTATTTCAGCGGTTGTTAACGAAATGTATAAATATCTAATTAAAGGAAAAGTTGAACAAAAACAAGTAAAAAACCATTTGAAACCTTGACTTATGTTTAGGATCAGAAACAACGAACATAAACAGTCTTCCAGAGCGATGTATTATTAATCGCTCGCCGTGCCGCCGCTCATTGGGGCGGAATTATTCACGGCCCTTCCAAGGAGTATCAGCGCTCGCTGAAACTTTTATTTGCACGGTTGTTTACTTTAAATTGGCCCGCGTTTTTAGCCGGATCTCTTCTACCGCTAAACTAAGGCATAATTGTAATTCGATGCAAGGGTCGATCGCGTCGGTCTACGGCAAGAACTCTTCCACGAATTACTTTACTTTATCTTTTCATTCTACCAAACAATCGCCTACTTGCACCCCAACACTGTGCATTAAGCCGCCCTTCGCCTATCCGGTCTAGTCTATTTACATTAGATCATCCTTGCAGTACACTATTATGTTTTAACTAATAATGGCTACAACATTAATGTTAAATGTTTGCGTACTAGAACTCTTCGCACGTACGTACATATATTGGTCGTGTCGCCAAAATTAGGCCCTTACGAGCGTCCATTAGCTGAGCCTTTTTCAGATTCGAGAATTCTCAATTCATATTTCTGTCGCGCTGACGGAGCCGGGGCCGCGCGCGAGCCTGTGTGCACAGACAAATTCCATTTAAATTTAGAATAACTACAAAATAAAATAAATCTGCTAAATTATCTCGTTACATTTATAAATAGGAATGGGTAAAAGAGGTAGATTTGGAAGAAAAAAGCGACTATATTTGATTTCTAAACGAAGAAAACATCATGTGTCAGACGAAAAATTCACCTCAATTACAAGACCATGCGACATCCTCAATTGAGTCAGTACTTAGCTAGTTTATATGTCCTGTATTTGATTCATGTTTTGAGGTGTGCAATACAGCATATTTGTATTGTATTGTATTGTATATGAACACCCCTGACTATACACTGTTTTTTTTTTTTTTTTTTAATTTATTTCCAAACAAAAAGTAGGTACAATGGTTTTTACATTTGTTTCGCCAAACATAACTGTTTATTGGCGAGTAGTACACTCATTTTCAGTTTATTTATTGTACCTAAACATCTGTTACAAAAGCATGCATTATACTAAATATTCATTTCAATATGAGCTAGTCAAATATCCAATTTCAAGTTACGAACATATCGGTTTGGGATCATATAGCAAAATTCGCTATGTTGTCCTTCTATTTGTGACTTTACCCTAACTACTTTATCTTACCGTTTTAACGGGTTGATTCACAGTTTAATACACATTTATTAACTAAGCATTCCCCTTGTTTGGTATTTGCTGACCAGGTGAACTATTTGTCAGGGTTTTTTACGGTATTAATGATATTCTACTAAACTTTATTTTCACTTACTATCAATAGTAGAAAAAAAATTTTGAATAAGTGAATTTCTCTTTTTATACTTCTCACAAAAGTCCATAATATACAAAGAAGATATCTTCTTTAGATTTGTCGATAACTTTTCACACCACCGGGATATCGACCTTTAGTGTCGACCATTACCTATCACTTTTTGGTCTGTGTACGTATTTACCAGATCATTGCCGCCACAAACATCAGTGCGTAAGGACAACTGCAGCTCCGACTAAAAGTCCTAAGTAAAAAATCATAAGAATCGAGGTTTCGTTCTCGACTGTATTTCCTCCTCCGAAACTTTATCAAAAGTAACAAAATTTTGGGAAATGAATATGTTTTGATGTTTGCGCTTATTTTTAACAGATTTGTGTAATAGGCGTATGTTTGCGGTTTAGTTTAGTTTAGTTTAGTTTTATTTATCTCATTACACAATTCTCATATAACAATACCTTTGTAAATACTACTTATTGTATAATGATCGTTAGGCACAATTTCGCAACAATAATAGAAAGAATAATATAAATCAACAAATAGAAAATAAAAAATAAGAATGTCAAAATTTCAAAGTTAAGAATACAAATAATATAAAAATCATGAACAATTATTGTACTGAGAGGTACCTTATCAATAATTGGCGTACATAGAAATACAAGGACAAAACCAAAACCTTGTTCCTTAGTCAAATAAAATTAAATAATAATAATAATAATGAGTACCTACCGGTAGTACTTATCCATTAACATGTCAGTATATATTTAATATGTCAAATAAAATAAAAATAAAAATCTAATTGGATCACCAAATAACTACATTTAAAAAAATGAAAATAAATGTCTTATTTGGGTATGTCAATGTATTCTATTACAGAATAAAGCGACTTCTCCAATAAAAGGTTCTTTAGTCGGCGCTTAAACGTTTCCTCGGAACATTCATTTTTTAAGGCGTCGGGTAGGTGTTCATAGTAGGTTGGTCCTATCACCCGCGCATTCTTAGCGTGTAGCACTGTGCGCCGTTGCACTGTTCGAAGTCTTCCCGTACTACGAAGGCACTTCCCCGTCACTTCCACTCGCTTAAATTGTGACAGGTGGTTTCTCGTGAACATGATGATCTCGAAAATGTACTGTGAATAGTGGGTCATTATTCATTGTTCGGCAAACAACGCTTTGCAGGACTGCCGCTGATTGAGCCCAAGCACGGTCCGCAGAGCTCTTTTTTGCATTCGCATCACCCTCTCAGCATCAGTTGAGTTTCCCCATAATAATGTGCCGTAAGTCATAAGCGAGTGAAAGTGAGAAAAATACGCTTGCCTTAGCGCGTCACGGGAGACCAACGGCTTCAGTTTTCGCAGTGCAAACACTGCACTACTCAGCCTACCACACGGCGAGTCGACATGCTGTTTCCAGTTTAGTGTGGGGTCTAATGTAAAACCTAGAAACCTACACATTTCACCTACCGGCATAGGACACTGCATATTCGCAGTTGGGATGCACCTACTTGAAAAGAGCATAACGTTCGATTTGTTGACATTCAGTATCAAACCGTTTGCCGAGAACCATCTTGTCAGCTGGTCGCATACAGTGGTGATTTTTTCATTTAGTCGCTCGTATGTACTCGCGCTAACTACCACTGTCGTGTCATCGGCAAACAGAGTAATTTGACCTTCAGTTACGGCGGATGGTAGGTCGTTTATAAATCCAAGAAAGAGGGTATTCCCTAAAGAAGAACCCTGTGGAATCCCGACCATCACGCTGCCAGTCCCCGATCTCATTCTTTTGCCACCCAACATCACTTCAACCACTTGAGTTCGGTTTTTTAAAAACGATTGGAGCAAGTTACAACTGTTTCCTTGAAGTCCATAACGCCTGAGCTTTTTCATTAGGAGATCATGGCTTATGGGGTATGTAATTGCACCGTTTTAAGCTTTCTTTGAAGTAACCTACCACTTATCAAAAAAATCAAAACCAACCGACACAGATCATGATGATATTGATCTTATTAAAAAAAATAACATTAATCAACGATCAAAAAACCCGGAGGAAAGAGTCAAGAACGTTTGTATGGAAATATAACCAGTGGTCTATCCTCTTAAAGTTTCATCACAGCAAAGATATTATAGCTCATCTATTATATGAAATCGAAAAACCAGAACGGGATAAAACACGAAGGAACGAGCGAGATAGCGCCTTACAAAAAACACGATCTCCGGCGTCACGTTTCTCAAAAACAACGCAAGTAACACGAGAAATAAATTTTAGGATCAATTTTCTGGATATTACCTTAGAATAAGAGCAAAAAGGATCCCAGTTCTGTTGCGCATTTTTTCTACAATCACGTAATGAAATCTCAATAACATTGACAATTTGTTCCGTATCCGTTTTTCGAATTACAGCGCTCGAAGGCGATAATTATCGATCTGTGACGCATTTGGGTGCTCCGATTATCTGCCGTATCAGGAAACCGGACGCGGAAACCTGACGTGTGCTGCCTGTCTAATATGGTTCGTCTGGGACAAATTAAAAATCTATTATTAATTCCGCAAATAGGCCACAAGAGCAGTTTTACGGACAGGTTTTATAGCTTCGGCAGTCCGACGAGAGTTATTATGTTCTCTGTGGAAGGAACAGTGTCTCTTCTCTGTGGCTTTCTAAACACTTTCGCCCAGTGTCACGCAACTAGGAACAAACAGAAGAATGACATCCATTTGCTCACATTCAGATCAAATCTGACAAGTGTCAGAACAAGTGACAAGTTTTCTATCAGTGCTTCTACCATGGCGGACACATGCTATCTCTTACTTCCGTTCTTTCTCTTTCTGTAATTCTGTCATTGTGGCATTTGGATGGTAACCATGGATATTGTAACTTCAGGAGTCAACATGTGTGTCAAACAACCAATGGTTTTCACGAATACAACACGATCTTAATTATTTTCAAATTTATAAACATATGTATAAGATTCTCGTCATCAACCAGTTTAAAGCCAGCATAGTAGATACCAAGAACTTTAGGTACCTACCTAAGTACACACAAGTTTGTTTAATCTAATAATGTTATAACGAAATATGTAAGTAGATACCCATAACGAAATATCGAGCGTAAACAATGATTTACTTTTGAAAATCTACGGCACTTGGATAATACAAGGGGGAAGAGACAGTATGGACAAATTGGTGAAATTTTGTAAACATAAATATACCTACTCCTAAATAATTTTTATAATTAATAAATTGGTGTGAAATAAATAAACTGACAAAACATTTATTATCCTTTTATTACTTTGTTAGTGTCGATATACTTAGTGCAATAATTTGTTCTTCATGCAGTAGACCTGCCCATCATAATTTATCGATATCGATAACGTTGCGTACTAATATTATCGACATCGATAATGTTAAGTACGACATCCCTAATCCCTTTCGTGCCATTATGTTGGTACGACTTACTTCCGTATTGGACTTTTTAATGTGGTATGGCAAAGTAGCTAAACTCAATTGAGTTATCATGTCAAACTCAAATGACAATGTCACTGTCATCCAAAACTTAGTTCGGAGTCCCGTCTCTTAGATCGTACCTAGTGGTTATATTCTCTTTGCTTTCGCCTTTCGGACGCATCGTTTCATACAGTTTGCTCTGCTCAATCTGATGCGACTTGGACTGGAAGTTTTTCAAATACTGAACTATGTTCTCGGTAGCTTTGGCGTAGTTGACATCGGCTGGGCATTTCAACGTACCTAGCTCGACTTCTGGAAGTGGTAAAAATTATCGTTGAACTTGCGTAAGATGGATTGAAGACAAATGGAGAACTTCCTTTTGTAGGATTCCGTACCCAAAGGGTAAAAACGGGCTCCCACACAACAAACGTGATATTTGCCGTTTTTTAGATAATGGTACGGAACCCTTCGTGCGCGAGTCCGACTCGCACATGGCCGGTTTTTTTTATTTAGGACACTGCTTAGACTAGAAAATCTATATGGTTCTATCGCCACTTCTGTTGCGCAGAACCATGCGAAAAAAACAGACCTCTAGTTTATTAATTAAGTACTTAATAGCTTTAATTTTTAATATCAGATACCAAATATCAGTGTCGGTGGTAGCTGGCGGCGTGTGTGCGCTACACATTGTGCACATTAATATGCCGGCGGCTTCCTCGCTGCAATAACGCTACTAGATGGTTTCCATTACAAGCTATTTACTTAACGCCTTTGTCGCTGGAAGACTGCATTACAGCGGCGCTGAGTATCGCCGATAAGCGAGCATCGAGCGAGCGGAGCTGGTATCTTTACATTATTACTACTTTGTCGAACATACATTCTGATATTTCTGATACTCAAATTCAATTTGCTGTAAAATGAGAGCAACACATTCAAATATTTAATCTGTTTCTATGTTAGTCCTGCTCTTACACTTTGGTTGCAGTTCGTTATTGTGGGTATTATGGGTCTCTCATGAAATTTTATGCGGGTGTTGCGACAATAGTGGAACTTTTTTAATCAGTCAAATGAGCCCTAGCACAACTCATTCCCAGAAATAAGCTCGGTCGCAACTCCAAATCTCCCCTTTGAGCGTGTAGCATGAATAGCAAAATTCAAAACTGTTTATGTTATTCAGAAACGCGCAATCATTTATCATGGCGCCCTGATCCTGGCTAACGCGTCATCCTTATCGCGGGACTTTTGAGCACGAGCCGAGAACTTGTATTAATTAGAGGCTCAGCGTCGTAAATAATGTGGGCATTATCTTGTGCAAAAAGCAGCTTGAAAAATTGGCGTTGGTGTGACACTAGCGCTTAATTTACGTAGCGATGGTCGGCGTCCTGGTTTGTGTAAGGCTGTTAGTGTAAGGTTTTAAACACTGTACCTTCGGACGCACACTCCGTCAATCGCCACTCGTTAAGAACGCAGTTGAAAAGCCTAATGAACAATTGAATGCAAGTGTTCGGGATGCTTTGAACTCAATTCAGTTTTAAGAAAGAATGACGGTAGTAGACAAATGGATGGTTACGGACAACTCCCACTTTACTTACGGCAACTAGTTTTGCCAGAGCCCAATATGTAGGTAATAGCGCGAAAATTGTACATACATTTTGTAACTCACGTACGAGCATTGTTACGCGGGTACGCGGTAAAATGCGTGCGGAAAATGAATAAGATTGTAAGTAAACTAATATTGTATACAGGATATTTTACGGAGTCAGCTCTGAGTGGTCGATAGCGTGAGCCACTTTACTCGCTACCAAGTTGTATTTATTGTGACCGTGGAGGCTTTTACAGCACTTAAGTGGTTGCGAAGTTTGTCATTGTGGCCCTGTCACGGAGGCTGACAGACGACAATCGCAGCGCCCGTCACGCCCGTAATTAAGTGTAATTTCGGCGAAGTGTTGTGCTCGAGTCTATTACGGCACCGCCTTTGTGTTGTCTGATAACATTATAGTTAATTGTTGGCCTTTGTCGCGTCCCGCTGCCGGCTATAAGTGTTTCATAGGACAGATGTCGGATGCTTATCGACGTCGGCTCGAGGGTGCTCGCTGTCACATGTGACACATGACGACTTTTTGCAGCAATATAGCCCCGCGTTTCCAGAATAGCCGAGTTTACTGAATGACAGGAAGTGGAAGGGTGGGCGAGATGATGTCACGCGACTTGTCGAAGTTGAAGCGCCACTGTGGCGTGACTTCAGCGCTACTAGAGTTACAATTTGTTCGTAGGTTACAATGCAACCAGTGGCGGATTCACCAGCAGGCTGAGTAGGCTAGAGCCTAGGGCGGCAAATTTAGGGGGCGGCAAATTTGGGACCGATTTTCTTTTTTACGCTATTGAAGTCAAAAAGATTTTTCCATGACGGTTTTCTTACGTCTTACAGATAGAAGTCTGCAACAAAGTTTGCCGATGACTTTCCCGCCTTTCCTCTCTCACTTGTCATTGCACATTCCGAGAGTAGCAAACTTCCATATTCTAGAGTAAACAGCTAGTTCGCCGCCCCTCAACCAGTACCAGCCCTTTGCCCACACTTTGTATCAGTGAAAATTTTACGTGCAATTTCAACGCAATTGTGGCATTGTAAAAATAATGTAAGACATGACAATTGTAGAGGCAAGGGCGGCAAAAAGTGGCAAAAACTAAACAGCCTATACCTTGAAAATTTGTAAATCCGCCACTGAATGCAACTGATAATAGCTACCCAAACTAACTCGACTGCACATTTTCACGGTTCACTATATGTATTACTCGTATAAGTTGGCTATTACTAAATTATACTAAGCCTGACTGAGCTCCAGCTACAACAGGTAGCACTGTACACAAAAGTATTGAAGCTAAAATTGAAAGAGAAAACCGAGTACACATCTTTTGAACTTACAATTCTCTGGTACTTGCCGTCAAATGTATCACGTTACAAACACGCCGCCCCACTTCCAAACGGCTCGATGGCTCGTTAGATGACGAGCGGAATATGGCAGGGATTGCCGCATAAAGAAATGCCGGGACTATTGTTATTCCGGCATGACGATTGAGGCCCGTTCCACTCGCGGTAATGTTTACGCAGATTTGAGCGCGTACAGTCTGCCGCAACAATATTAACAAGAATATGCTGACACCAATGTTATTACAATGATAATGAATGCGTCAGTACTGTACACGTGTTTGCCGACTGACTTGTTTGCAGTTAATGGCGACTTAGAACCTCTATTCCAGGGTACACGTAATATTTAAAACTGAGGGAAAAATGTATAATAATAATAATATGCTCTTTATTTAGGATAATCATACATCCATATAATATTAGTATTTTATTTAACCTAGGTAGTATTATATCCTAGTTATACATTCAATTATTACTACTTACTCTACTATTTGTACACCAATAGTGCAACGGACTTAATCTGCCCAACCCAGTGCGACAAGATTGGGCAGTAATATCGGTCTGCAATGACACTCAGAATGATGTTGGGTACTTCCCCTGAGTCGGCCCAACATCGACACGATTTTCCGTCGAAGGATCGCTAGAAAACCGTCCATGCGGGCCTCGGTGAACATACGCCAGGCGCTACACCAGTCCCTACCCACCCACCTAGGCAGTCCCAACAATATCCTGAATGCATTGTTATATTGACCACGCAGGGTTATTACGCATTATACGTTATTTTGGTATACTTTACCCACAGGCTGCTCGAGTAGAATGATTGCTGGCTATAAGCCTTAAGTAGAACGATTTTAACATCAGTGGAAGCATATTCGACCTCACGGCCCACACGGTCAACATCCAGGTCATCACTCATTTTGTGCGTTATAACGTGACCTAGATAATTAAACCTCTTCACAAATGACAGGGCGGTCCCCTGCCTACTGCACTTTAGATGTAAAAGTAACTTTTTGTCCTCCTGCCTCGAATATCATAACCTCGCTATTTTTGTGGTTGTAGGAGGAGTCCGTCAGCTATACTCATCACACGCCTCCAACAGTTTTCTCAAGGCACTGATGGACGGACTCAGCAGCACCATATCGTGTGCATAATTATTCGGAAGACAGACTATCGGCCCATTCTTTCATTGGCTACGGTACCAGTGTTTACAAATCCTCAATACTTCAACTGGAGTGCCTGATTCCTGTAGCTTTTTCCATAGGAAGTAATACTCCAATCTGTCAAAAGCTTTTGACAGGTCGAGGTAGCAGGCATAAACCAGTGTCATCCTTTGCGTATAATACATGACCGTATGCTTGAGAGATAAACTGGCACTTTCAGTCAGTCCAGGTCTGAAGCCAAACTGCGTCTCATGAATTTTAGGTTAGCTTAAAAACTTACGTGGAATATTACAAACTAACGATGTATATAATTTTATGGCTACATACACTCGAAGACGCTCTCTCATTTTATTTAGACCACAATGATGTGATGACAGAGTATATACTGTCCTGCATGTGATGGCTCTCGGCCTAATAGACGCATGTGCCTCCATAGATACATATAATGCTGCTGACCTTTAGAAGATCAGGCCCCTCACCTTTAATACGGCACATCCTAAAGAGCCCTGACAGATTTCATGCATCAACATATATCATATATCATATATCATACATAACTTGCTATGGGTATAATGTTGACCATTGAGTTTCCCTCTTGGCGTGAAATTGCTAATAACTTGTAAATATCGTAACTGTCTCTGTTGATTAGTGGAATTTGAACTTCGAAGATAAAGTACTTGGTAGTCATACGAGCTTTTACCTTGAGTAATTAATATATTTTGGACAAATCTGTTTGAACGTTGTCCACTGATAATGATAAGTCTTTTGATAACTGGCCTGATATAACGCTTAATTCATCTCGGAGCTGTGTCGGCGTCAAAAGATGAATATTGAAGTGCTGAGCGCTGGTGATGGTGTCAATAAGACTGTTTTGTATCGATTTTAAATTCATAAGAATGTTGTTTGCGATAATGCTTGATAATGTGAATTCATTCATAACTTCGATGGTTTGGACTTCGTTGTTAAGAGTATTTGCCGACTTCTCTAAATTAATTATATGCTGATTGAATATTTTGTGTTGCTTCTCAATCGAGCCCTCAATTCTTTTCAGAAGGTTATTTTCAGCTTCTACAATTGATGTTTGATTTTTCCAGAAGTGTGCTAAGTGTTTTTGGTTGGATCTTATCAATGTTATGTCCTTCTGGTACTGCTCGGCGAAACGTTCGTCTAATACGCCAAATAATGAGTTGGCGATGTATCCAACTCCGTCAATGAGGCCGCGTCGCGTGCGCGCGCGCTCGTGAAACTGCTGATGTTGTAGCATTTGGTCGTAGTGTACTAATTCCACGAATCCGTGTTGTAGTTGTAGTAATATGATGTCACAATGGGATCTCTGTGCTATTTTTGGACACATATTTTCTAAATGGTCATAGTAATTTTTAAGTACTTTTTTTGCTTGCCAGTAGGGTTCCAGATTGTAGTACATTACTAGTTTCCAATTGTCTTGTACTAGACGCATGCTTGATGTCTTGTCAAAATAAAGGCCATTGTTACTCTGTAGCGCTGTTATGTTGTAGGCATTGTGTGCTACTGATGTGGCGACTAACATAAATAACAAGAAAATAGTTGTCATGAAATTGATACATGTGGTTTTTATTGTTTTGCTTTTCTTCGACTTGTTATTTTTTGTCGGACTTCCATTGTTTTGCTCCTGTTGCGTTGTTTCATGCTGATTATCGGTGGGTAGGATTGTTAGCTTTACAACTGGCCGTCTGATAATGCCGTTTTTTGTTTTTAAGCTTACGACTCTAACGAGTCCGTCCTTCCCGGGGTGTAGATCTACTACCCGTCCTAAGCTCCATTTGCCTGCTGGTAGATTTGCATCGTTAATGATAACGATGTCATCTAATTTGATATTTGGACGAGTCGTGCGCCATTTGCTCCTTGCTGATAATTGGCTCAAATATTCTACACGCCATCTTTTCCATAGGTCATGGAATATTTTCTGAGTCATCTGCCACCTGGTTCTTTCTTCTCGCTCTGTCTCAATGATAGTCAATGTTGGGCCGCTTGCCAAAAAGTGAGATGGAGTTAGGTAATTTATGTCGTCAGGATCTTCACTTATGGCGCAGAGCGGCCGAGTGTTGAGGCATGCTTCAATCTGCGCCAGCAACGTGGTGTATTCTTCAAATGTCAGTTTTTGATCACCGACCACTCTACGCAGATGATGCTTCAGGCTTTTTACGGCGGCTTCCCATAGTCCTCCGGCGTTTGGCCAAGAGGGAGCATTAAAATGCCAAGTGATTCCCATCTCGCTTGTTTCGGCGAAGAATTCTTTGGTACATATTGATTTCAAGTCCAAATATTCGTTTTGCAGTTTTGTATTCGCTCCTATGAAGTTAGTACCCTGGTCACTGTACAAGTGAGCCGGGGCTCCTCTTCTTGCAGAGAATCTTCGCAGAGCGGCGAGGAACCCTGATGCCGTTAGATCGGACACTAATTCGAGGTGCACAGCTTTTGTTACCATGCACACGAAAACTCCACGTATCCCTTTGTTGATTTGACTCCTCGACCTTTGCTTGATTTGACGTCAACGTAACCTGTGTAGTCAACGCCTGTATGAAAATACGGCCTTGTTGGATTCGTTCTTGATTCTGGTAAATCACCCATCAACTGATAAAGCTTAGTTGCTTTGTGTCTTTTGCATATGACACAGCGTTGGAGTCTGTTTTTTACTGAGCGGTTGCCACCCACAATCCAGTACTGTGCTCTAAGTCTAGACGTGGTTGTACGTGCTGTTCCGTGAAATGTTTTTTGATGTGCTTGATCGATCAGCAGGTGAGTTAAGGGACCGCTACGGGGAATGATCAGGGGATACTTCATATCATTGCTAATTGATGCGTTTCGCAGTCTGCCCTTGACTCGTAACAAACCTCCTTCATCCAGAAATGGATTTAAACTCAAGATGTTGCTATTTGATTTTACGCAGCCACGTTCTCTTATATTGATTATATCGTCCGAGTACTCTTGATATTGTATGTGTTTAACAATTTGTAATTTTGCTGACCGTAATTCTTCAGCTGTCAAGTAAGGCAGCTTCGGTCGATCCCGTGATATTGCGCGGAGTATCCACGCTAGTACTCTACATGCCTTTGAGAATGCGCTGTGTTTGTTTATCAATTGTTGAATGATATCGTCTTTCAACGGCTCGGTTCTAGTTGCTACATTTGATTGTTTGATTTTTCTTGTTTCTAGGTCCGTTTTAAAGACTGATTTTTCTTGATATTGTTGTTTTTCGAAAGTTGATAACATAGATGGCCCATTCCACCACAGTGAGTGTTGTTGTAATTGCTCTACTGACAAGCCACGGCTCGCACAGTCAGCTGGATTTTGCTTTGTTTTGATATAGTGCCAACAGGCGGGCGGCATTGTTTCTGTGATTGTCTGCACTCTGTTGGCGACGAATGGCTTCCAGCGGCTAGGTTCACCGTGAAGCCAGCCTAATACTGCGGTTGAATCACTCCATCCGAAAACTTCAATGTTGTGATCTTGGAGGCTGGACTTCACCTTGACCATTAATTTTGATAGCAGGTATGCTCCACACAGCTCCAGGCGAGGCAATGAGACCTCCGGATTTGATTGTTTGGTTGGCACTATCTTTGTTTTTGCTGCTGTAGGGAACTTGTGTCGTTCATCTTCAGCCAGTTGCTTAAGTGTCATCATGGCCAAAAAGGGAGCACTTTTCGTGCCATAAGTGACGGTTGATAGCGCGTAATCTTGTAATTGTTCATCAGCTGTTGGCCTCCAAACAATTTTTTGATATATTTGATCATCTTGATGAACCAAAATCTGCCTAAACATCTTTTCTATGTCAGCAGTCATGGCGTATTGATATGTTCTCCATTTGAGAACTAATGATACGAGATCCTGTTGTAAGTTAGGACCTCTGTACATGAGGTCATTCAAACTGACCCCTGTTGATGTGAGGCCCGAGCCATTGAAGAGTACCCTCAAGGACGTCGTGGTGGACTCCAGGCGTTGGATACAGTGATGACCCATGTAGTAACCTGGCGTTGTTTTGCTGTTTGTTCGGTGCATGTGTCCTAAATTGATATATTCGTCTATGAATGCTCTATAGCCCTCTGCAACGTTTGGTTGTTTGTGGAACTTTCTCTCCAATTGATGAATTTGGGCAATTGCCTTTGGTTTTGATTGACCCAGCTTTTCGTCTATGTCCGGATGTAGCGGTAAGCGCACTACATAGGTTCCATTTGATTGTCTCTCTGTCGTTGATTTATAAAACTCCAAGCAATGATGATCTTCAGTGCTCAAATTATTGTTGTCGGAAATGTCCTCGATAATCCAGAATCTTTGAAGGTCGAGGTCATCGACCATGATAACGTTGCATTGGAAGGACTCCGTGGCATTGGCATTTCCACATAAAATCCAACCAATCCTTGTTTGTTGCGCAATCGGTGAAGTATTATTTTCTCTTATAATACCGCTTAAAATTATACGTGAGTATATATCTGCCCCGAGTAACAGATCTACGCGACGGCTCACATTAAACTCAGGGTCAGCTAATTGAATGTTTTCTATGAAAGGCCAAGATGGTTTTTCAAAAGACCTGTTCGGTAGTTGATTGATCAGTTGTTTCATTATAAACACGTCGGTTTCAAATGTATAATCATTGTGAATGGATCTAATTGTTACTGATGCTAGTCCCTTGCAGTTACTTTCTTTCGCTCCTACTCCAAAGATAACACCTTTGCATCGCTTTTTTTGTAGGCCCAAAATTTGGGCTGCATTTTCGCTGATTAGGCAAGTTTGGCTGCCTTGATCTATCAAAGCTCGCATCATTCGAAAAGTACCGTCTGCTGACTGTACTCTTATCATTGCTGTTGCTAACAAAACTTCGCCTGCTTCTTTTTGTAATACATAATTTTTATGTTGTAATTGCGGCATTTTAGTGTCACCGTTAGACGGCTTTGATATTTTACCGAACACGTCGTGCAATAATGTATTATGATCCTCGTTGCATACGCGGCATTTTTTCAACGAGCGGCATTCTTTTCCATTGTGGTCATAAAGACAATTTCTGCATAATGATAATTTCGTAATGGTTTGCTGTTTCATGTTAGGCTGTAATTCAAGAAATATGTTGCAATGAAATATTCCATGATCTTTTTTGCAGACCGGGCAACCTTGTAGAGTGTTTTTACACGTGTCTGGAGTTGCGAAATGACTTGGTGAATGATTTTGACGACTTGTAAATGCTTTATAATAATGTGATTTTTTCACGTTACTATGTGTTGTTTCCTGGGTATAATGCTTTTTCTCCGTTTCTGGTCTGCGTTTTGATGATTCCAGGGAAGTAAACTTGCTCTCAAGAAATTGAAGCAGCTCCTGTAGCGAAGGCAAATCTCTCGGGCTTTTCAGGGATTCCACGTAGTCGTTATGCGTGTCTGTGTCCAGCTTGTTAGTGATAATGTAAACGATTAGTGGATCCCAAGAGTCTGTTTGAACTCCGAGTGACTTAATTGCATTAAGACACTCATTCGTGACATCATGCATCCTTTTGATACCTATTGCAGTTTGTTGCTGTAATGTTGGTAAATTCATGAGAATACTAAGATGAGAATTAAATATCAACTTAGTATTGTTGAAACGATGGTTCAGAATTTCCCAAGCAACTTCATAATTTTCGGAAGTGATATTTAAATGCTGAATTAATTTTTCGGCTTCTCCCTTAAGCTTGCTTTTAAGAAATTGCATTTTTTGCGCCTTTGACAATGATCTGTTGGAATGAATAGCCTCGACAAACAAATCCTTGAAGGACACCCAGTGATGATAATTTCCGCTGAAAATTGGGATGTCCATTTGAGGTGTTGCCTTTTCGCGACTCAACTGTGACCACATTTTGCTGTTGATAAATTTTTTGATATCGTGATAACGTTGTTCATACTTGCTAAATGCTTGTTCATACTCTTCGTTAGGTTCGAATAGCTCGCTGTCTATTTCCCAATGAATACTATCTATGACATACCAACGTGATTGTACTGATTTCAATATATCCTCGAATTCCCACTTTTCAGAGACAGTTTCAAGGTTGATGATATTTATAGTTCTCTCAAATGCTTTGAAATTGCTGTTTTGTTTCCTCAACATCTCTTCTAATTTACTGCTTGTGCCTCTGTCGAGAGGATTTCTGACTGTTGAAGATTGTTGAGGTGTCTGGGGCATGGTCCCAGTACGCTCTGGGGCTACCTGTTGCTGTTGCTGATAATTCCCTTGATGTACCTGAGCGGTTGTCGGAGTGACAAGTGACAACTGATTCATGATATATGTTCGCGCATTTTGATACAACTCCGATGTACGCTGGTAATCGTGAATGAAATAATCATGCGATGTATCTTCGTAATCGCACAATTTGATATGATTGCATTGAAAATCTTGCCAATACGCTTCTAAGGTGCTCAAGCGTTTCTTGATATGTGTTGGGGTCTTGCGATCAGCTCCATCCTTTTTGAAATTGCTAAGAAGTTGCTCCATCGCTAAGACCAGTTGATTCTGATTTGCTATGATATCTTCCATGTTGATAGCTTAGATGTAAGCAGTGATAGTAAATTGCTGACTCACCGAAGTATCCTGGTTCACTTACTTGACGGCGTCCACGTGTCACAGGAGTGCTGTTATTTCACTTGTACGCGGTGTAAGTCCCACCTTCGGAGGTTCGAAGGACCAAAAAGATGTACGGGGTAGGTGTGTACACCTTGATTAATTGAAACTGCAATGATTACCGAAATACTGATTTATTATAAAACTGAATAGAATGCACTCCGCGGCGGTCGGATATGCACTTGCGCGGACCGCGGTTTACGTAATGTATGAATTATGAAATGATGAGTACGCGTTTGTCGCTTTGTGCGGTTCGAGACCGTACAAAAGTATTTTGTTCCGTGGTTACACCTGCCCAGTTGAACGGCTCCGAATTTTAAATCTACCTCTACGCCCCAAGTAGATAATACTTTCACACATTTAGTGCTACGTCAGCAGGACGAAAGGTTTCATGAGTCGTTACAAATTGTATACTATATTTATTACAGTATTTTTCAGCACTATTGGAATATTCCTCAGGAACGCGAGTGCCGCGTTTGTTGTCACGCGCGAGTAAGACGCGCCTAGCTCGTGATTCTTTCATTAGGCGCGTTATCTAATGGGTTCGCGACCCTTGTCACGGGACACTTTCCAATTCAATCGCGAACTTTCCAACTGTCCCGTCTCCCCCGCCGCGCCGCGCCCGTCCACTGTCCGGCCGCGACACGTTGATTAAGGCCCGGACATTCTGAGACTCCATTTTGCAACAAAAAAGTTGAACTCAATCTAATCTGTGTTTCACTGTATGAATTGTACCAGTAAATTTGAAACAGTAACAGCAAAAGAGACTTTATGAAATAAAACGATTTTCATACTAGTTTAATACTCCATCAGTGCTCTCTGGAATTGAGCTTGCATCTCCACAGCATAGCAGCATCAATACATAGGATTTCGAAGTACCAATTTGCCGGAATGTCGCCGTCGCTGATACGACTTGCGAATCGAAGCACATCATACGCAAAATAACTATTCTACAATGTTGTTTGTTTATAATTGTGTCCGATCCTGATCTGACGTATTTGGTTGTGGATGCCTAAATTAGAGAGCGTTGTTAATAATACATTTCTGAATCAATTGCAGTTCGAGTTAGCGGTATAAGACTCACCCCTCGCTCAGATAACTGTCATATTTAATCTCCCGTTTTCGCTTAGCAGGTGTTCATTTAATTGTGGTTTTGGCTGGAGAGACCCATTATATGTATTATTTTTTTTAAGATGTTTCGATCTTATCGTGGTGCAATAAAGAATATTTCTTATTATATTATTATAGAAGATCGCTTTAGCCTAGTTGGTAGTGACCCTGCCTCCGAAGCAAAAGTTCCTGGGTTCGAATCCCGGTAAGGGTCATTTATTTGTGTGATGAGCACGGATATTTCTTCCCGAGTCATGGATGTTTTTTACGTATTTAAGTATCTATCAGAAGATTCCAGGTTCGAATCCTGGCATGGTCGCCATGTAATTAAACAACTGTTTACGTTGGGATTATGATATATTGTGTCTAAAGTTACATAGAATGATTAGTTATATAGGGTGTGGCAGTGTGAGTGTCACACTACAATCTATATACATAAGTATGTTTATCGTCGTCTAGTATCCATAGTACAAGCTTTGCTTAGTTTGGGACTAGTTCGTATTTTCTGTAAGTGTCGCGTGATATTTATTTATTTATTATTATTATTAGGAAGATATAATTTTAACACACATATTCTTTGTTGCTCACCAAAAACTGTATTTCATTGAAAACAGAAGTATAATACACACACACGCAATTCTAAAAGGCGGTTTTATCGCTAAAAAGCGATCTCTTCGAGACAAACTAATAATATAAAACCGGCCAAGTGCGTGTCGGGCCACGCGAATTGTAGGGTTCCGTAGTTGCCTGTCTGTCTTAGTTACATCGATGTGCGGTGCGGTTGCGTCGGCCGAATTTGTAATACGAAAATTGGCCTTTCCAAGTACACATTAAGTTGGTCGACTATTTACTCGGTAACTACTTATGCCTACTTGTCCGTGAGGGCGGGGAGACACATGACTCGAACAAAAATTAGGGCTTTAAAGACTAATCACTAATCACTGATGTAAAAAATGGTTCTAGGAAAGCCATAATATTTTTGAACGAGCTATCCAACAATATCATATCCTGTTGTTACCATTATTTATTAAGCAATTTTTTTCTGTAAGATGTTTGTCTCTTGTAGTGGTGCAATAATAGTTATTTATGCTACAAGTGTGGAAAGTAGGTGATTTCCGACGAGTGTCATTTTTATATTTTATATAATTCGACACGAGTCGGAAATCATCTTTACGCGCGTGTATCATACAACATTTTACTATGCCTTGTGTGAGGAAATATATTAAATGTTGAAATGTTGGTTAAAAATAGATCTAGGTTAAAATTGAAGAACCCAGGTAGTTTGTCACGTACCTACTTATAATCTGGAATTGCATTTAACAACTTCTTCACATCTTTTGCTGTCAAGCTTATTCACTTAAAAGTTAAAACCGTTGTATTGTGGTTTTGGAACACAATTAATTTTGAGTAACTCAATATTATATTAAACAACAAAAAGACACTGTACCGTCGTAGTTCTAAGAAACATACTGACACTATTGAAACGCAATAAATCATTATTATTATTGATTACTCACTTTCACTTGACCTTTTTAACATATTTACATAAAATAACTACACAAAACTCACAATAAACAGCAATGGCGGGCTTTTAGATACATGCGCGGTCAACATATGCGCATTGCGCATGTGCAAGCCGCCATACTGTCGTATTGTAAAAGGCATAAGAAAGATATGCGTTCAGCCAAACACATTAAATAAAATAAAATAAATAAAAATCATTTATTTCGACCAACTGGGATCATATTACAAGGCGAGGAATAACATGAAATAATTATAATTAGCTTGTTACATTACACAATATACTATACTACTATACAATATATCTAATTATGTTTTTTTTTTTTTTTATATTAAATTAATTACTGGGATTTGTTTGCCACTACGTGAATCAAATGACAATGATTCATGTAATGGCAATCAAATCTCTCTGACAATGCCCTCAGGATGGGATTGGAGCTAGCCCGGACCCTGCGCACCAGGGATGTACAGCGTTTCCTCATTATGGTGTAGAAACAATCTACCCCGGCCTCCGCGAACATCCCTGATGCGCTACAGAAACGGGGTAGCCCCATCATCACCCTAAAGGCATTGTTATATTGTACACGAAGAGCGTTGTACTGTTTCTGCGTATGATGAGTCCATAGACTAGCCGTATAGAAATTGGTGCAGAATGCTCTAAAGAGTGTGAGCTTAACACCCACCGAGCAACGACTAAATCTATGGGCCACCATATTTGCTCTGACAGACAACGCCCTTCGCTCTCTTTCAATGTCTACATCATCTTTCAGGTCAGAGGTCACCACATGTCCCAGATACTTAAATTGGTTTACCCTATTTAGGGGCACTCCATACAGCCTGATAGAAGGTACTGGCGGTACATATTTTCCTCTGGCCTGAAATACCATGCATTCACTTTTCTTAACATTGTATATTAAGCCTTGACTGAGTGCATATTTTTCGCTAACCAGCGTGGACAGTCCACAAGGGGAGGCACTCAGCAGCACCATGTCGTCTGCATAACTAATATTATTTAGACAGGTATCGGCAATGTGGCAGCCGACATGAGTGCCGCTGAGCTCCTCCAATAGCGCGTTGACATACAGGTTGAAGAGTTTGGGTGAGGTGGTAGGTAAATGAATATTAAAAATTAATTAATTTATTGACCAAATTCAAAATTCATAAACATTAATAAATCATTTTAAATGTTATTATTATGTATGTACCTTTTATATGAAAGAAAACGTGTAATTGAAATATTTGTAAAACTTTTCTCGAGTAATAAAAACTCTTTGTCGGGCTGACGACGGACTTGAAAATTAAAAAAAAATTGAAAAGTAAAAAGCACTAGTGCGAAAAAGTGGCACTTTCCGCACGATTTTAGTGCTTGGAAAACGCTCTTTTCGAGCACATGCATTGTAATAGTTATTTACGATACAAGTGCCGAAAATAGGAAATTCGCAACGAATGGTGATAAATTAAAACACGACCGCAGGGAGTGTTTTAAATCGACACGAGTTGCGAATTACCTATTCGCACGTGTATCGTACAACGTTTTACTGTACATATGGCTGTTTAAAGTTTCGACATATGCACGAAAAGTGCTCTTTTCCGCACTAGTGCGGGAAAGTAGCACCGTATGTACTGTAAAGAGTATTTATTATTAGTATTATTAATATCACACGCCATGGGTTTAACGACAAAAAAAAGATTACATCTCTGCTTTAGGAGTAGGTGCGGTACCCTAAACATAATTTTTTTTTTCAAGATTTTATTGTACTGTTTTGTCGGCGTGATTGATTTATAAGTATACCCATCCATGCCGAATTACAGTTTTCTAGTAGTTTAGGTTACTGAGCTAAGCCGAAGACGGAGAGACAGACAGAGAGACAGACAGACAGACGGACATGGCGAAACTATAAGGGTTCCTTGTTGACTACGGAACGCTAAAAAAAACCCTTTGGGTAGTAGAGTGGAGTGAAACAGAAAAAACAGAGTAAATATAAACAACCTAACTAGTTTTTAAAATGTTATGTAATTTGAAATGTAAAATAACTGACAATCACAATATAAATTCCTAAAAATAAGTGTAATAGTTTTAAGTGAAATTATATATTGTGAGATAAATAAATCATATCATATCATCATATCATATAACAAAGAACATAAGTAAAATTAAAATTTTGTGACGATGTTTAGGTTACAGGCAAATGCTACAGTAATACTTTTTCCCGAAATTATAAAAAAACCTTTTCTAGGATAATGGCTTTACGGTTTCAGGGAAAAATAGTGTACGAAGTGAAACTTGTGCCATCCGACCACGGTCGTGTCCCGCCCCGTTGGTCCACTTATCGCAGTAACAATCAGAAGTATCGAACAGCTTCAGTTGAGTAAATTGCCTCACGGGCGAGCGCAGCGCGAATGATGGAAGCATTGATTACCTGCGTCCGGCGGAAGTGACGACAAACAACCGGACCCGGCGCGGTCCGGCGCGGTCCGGCACGGTCCGGTGCCGCTTCCGCCCGTCCGCTATAGTTTAATATTAAGTTTAATTCACGTCATTGCATTGTTGGGAGACAATTATCCGAGCTGCGGCGGCACCTCGCGCTCGCGCCTCTTTGTCGCAACTCGCTGTTCGATATCCTACACAACCATACGACGTCAGGTAGCGGGTGTGTGCTCATTTCTGCTCATATTTTGTTTGTTTATTCATTCCAAGGGTTCAAAAGAAACTCTCGCATGAAGGATTACGGATTAAGTTTTTACATTTCCATGGTTATGCGTGGCCTGCTAAAATTTGATGATATACTGGGGTTCATTAGTCCGAAAGTTCAATTTTAAAGCGCCTCAAATTAGTAACTTATGAATGAGAATAATAATGATTTCGCCCTCTTTTGGGGAGATTGCCAGTATGTTAGGTATGCAACTTCACAGGCGCTGAAATCAGTCCATAATCCGTGTTCAGGGCGGTACTTATATTCCGCTAAATAGCCCGTATTACCTTTATAAATATATTCAGTTAAATAGCCCTTTATTGTTGCTGGGAGCATTTTGTCACGACAGCTGCTCTGCTGGCGGAAAAATCTTGGACCGCTAAAAACAAATTGAAACTGAATGAAAAACTAATAGTAAGATTAACCTATTGGTAAATATTCATTCAGGCTCAAACATAAGTGCAAGAGCGGGAGGCACTGATTGAAAATTGAATAAAAAGACCGGATTGCACTCCGGGAGTGCCGGCAGAAGTGAAAACTCAATAACATTGTAACTGTTTTTTGATCAGGTCACGTGTGACGTGACATCGTACGATGTCACCCTAAAAATGAATTTGGCGCAAATTTATAAACAATTATCAATTAGGTACCTACTATAAAAACCAGGGTACCTATATAATAAACAGCGGACGGCGGCAGCGAACAAAATACCAATTTGTTTTTGCCATTGCCAAATATTTTCCAAAACGTTATCTCTTTAGGAATAACGTCCAAATTCAAACTATTCAAATTTGCAAGAACAGAGGACGGCGGCGGCGAACAAAATACCTTTTGCCGTTGCCAAATATTTTTCAAAGCTTTATCTCTTTAGGAATAACGTCCAAATTTAAACTATTTGAATTTGCTCAATAGCAAAACGGTGAAGGACGCGTGGACAAAATTACAAATTCATTGCAGAATATGCTATTGCAAAAAGTGTTTAACGGCTTTATACTCTTACGAATAGCGTTCAGTTTTGAATGAAGTCGAATCACCTAGCAGCAAAACTTTGTGACCTCCTTCACATCTGTCGTCACAAAAATCTGTCGCGTATTTAGCAATTTTTCTTCATCCCAAAAAGTGCTCAGCACCACTAAAGAAGTTTTTACTTCAAAAAACGAATTAGGTACATCTGTCGTTGTTGAATGTACATAGGCCTACGCTGAAGTTAGCGGCTCTGGGGCCGACAAAAACCTTTTATCGTTCATTTATCATTCAGCAGGCTGATCAGAGGCGGCGGCTAAATCTTGAATAGTGGCTGCGATTGTCGAGTCGCGCCGAGTCAGCTAATAGTTCGGTGCATATCTCGGCGAGAGAGGACTGCCGAGCTACGAATGAACTAAACTTATTGGAATCTCCTAGCTTGATGACGTCGGTTACGAGTCGTGGCACGTACTTCTAAAGAAGAGTTATACTGCTCAAATCTGAATAGGAAGATTTTATTGAAAAAGCCTTTATTGCTTATGTTACATTGCATTGGGCTTGCCCTTTATCATATTACGTAAATTGTCCCCCGCGTGGGGTCGGGTTAGAATAGCGCCACCTTCTTTCTTCCTGTGGGTGTCGTAAGAGTCGACTATGGGAACAGGGTTGCAGTGTGTTGTGGGCGATGGGCTAACGACCTGTCACTACGATATCACACTACAAAAATAGTGAAGGGGTTTAGGGGGGAAGGGGGAACTTACTATGTTTAGTTTCGTGTTTTTATTTTTTTGTGAAAATTGACCCAGAATTGGGCATTAGAGTGGTCAGATTCGATTAAAAAAAAAAAATATAAAAATGGTTACCTCAGACAACAATTTTAAAGAAACCTAACAAAAAAAGTTTTGGCTTACCAAGTAATGCCACTTTGAAAAATATGCAGAATCGTCGCTCAGGAAAAAACGTGTCACGTCAGTCTTGCAATAATTTTGTTCAATCCTGTAATTGACATGAATTGAGCCACTATTTTGTGTTATGATTGTGAAATAACCACACATCCTACGATTTTCAATTTGTCTATGACAAAAAAGTGGCTCTGCTATCTCTCTATTCATGTCGATTACCGGATGGAACATGAAATATGGCAGGAGTGACGTTAAAACGTATTTTCCCGGCTGAAGGTTTTGCATTTTTTTTTACAGTGGGATTACTTAATTGGAAAGCCAAAACTCTTTTGGTAAGTTTCTTGGAAACAGTTGTTGGAAGTAACGGTTTTTATAGCATATCCCCAGATTTATGCTAAAAGTGGTACTGGAACACACGTTTCATGTGCTCTGCCTACCCCTTTTAGGGATAATAGCGTGAATGTATGTATGTATGTAAATTGGTTATACGTTTTTCTGCACTAGCATCATCCATCACCATCCTCCTAGCGTTTTTCCCGCGAGTGCTCAAACGACCCCGGCCCGGGGGCCGCTGTGGTATCCTTTACTAGCATTATCCTTTATCTCAGGAAAAAAGATACAAGCATGTGCTTGTGACTGAGAGGTTTACTTCTTCTCCTTTTCTTTATCCTCATGTGTAACGCTTTGTGCGTATGTAAGGTAGAGATCTGTTTTTTTGTACCGGAAAGTGGAGTTGATTTTTCTAACGCTTGGTTGAAATATGCATACATTAATTGCGTCTTTCTCAGCACTTTGAGAAGTTTCGTTCCGTTTTTCTACTTAATTCATAATTCATTTATTGAATAGTTATCATGTGGTACAAATAGGTGTTACATTAGGGTAGGTTCACACATGAACCCTGTTAGGGCACAGCAAGTATTTCTTAAAATTAAAGCTACTACTACACACACATCCAATAAATTAAATTAACCACATTCTGGCACTTATGTTCGAGCCATGAGATTAGAAGCTTATTTATCATTTTATTATGCTGTTGAAATGATTGTTATTGTTATTTTTTATTAATACCTGTAAGACTGCTGATTACATATACGAGTATCAGGGTTGTGAATGTTTCATTCGTCCGAAAGCATATTTTGTTACAAACATGAAATTTGTTTTGACTAACGGTCGAGTGATTTAGGAGAAGTATTTTAGTGATGACTTGACACCATTCATTGTGAAATGTTTGCCTTACTGGCTAATTTATTCTTATTTTTATTTATTTAAGAAAAAAACAGTCGTTTACAAACCAAAATGCTGGGAATTGGAATTGAGACTGTAGTAATCAAATTATTTTCTCGAATATGTCCATACTAGATTTAGATTTAGATTTATTTATTACACGATTACAATATAAATTTGCATAAATGTCAAGATTACAAGAATTTCTACCATGTTCGTCATTCATTACACACACAATAACATATAAGACTAAGTATGTCGAAGACCGCACGTCACGTCATGAGAGATGTGTCCTAATACTATCAACTACATACTTAACCTACAATTATAAGCCTTAATGCCATGAGGTAAGTTCCATTATTCATATTAATGTGTTGGTACGAGCAGCCCCGAGCCTAATTACCTCCGGACCCTCGTCCGCTCGCCTTCACTTCTTTATGGTCCAATTCTATGAATAGCTGTATACTGGAACACAATAAAGCATACTCGTAGTGTACCCGATGTAAAGAAAAGCGCCGGAAATTTACTTACAGGAACTCAATACACATCCGAAAAGGAATGAACTTTTTATCGGTCATATCACTTGCGAGGTTTATAGGGCCCCCATGTAGGGAAAAGGACAATTCGTCGTAACGATCAATCTTCGAGAAAATGAAAATCATGACGACTTTTCGTATATTCGACTCGATATACAACAAAATATTGTTCACACTCGAAAAGGTTGATCAATTATTTACTCGTTCGAAGGGGAACGATAATATTATCGTTAATAACTAGGGAATGAGATCAGATGAACAAATAATCGTCGTTCTGAAATATCAATATTACCGAAAAGTATTAAAAAAATACCGGCCAAGTGCGTGTCGGGCCACGCGCAGCATAGGGTTCCATAGTTGCGTGTCTGTCTTTATTACATCGACACGCGCGCGCGCCATCTAAATGGTGCGTTGGCCGCATTTGTACGAAAATGAGTACTTTCTAAGTACATTTTACGTGGGCTGACTATTACTCGGGAACTAGTTATGCCTACTTAGCCGTGATAGTTTTCCTTTTAAATTCAATTTATGTACTACTGCCACGAAATTACGCGGGGCGCGGGGCGCGGGGGACACTTGAGTCAAACAAAAATTAGGGCTAAAGCTAAAGCCAAAATATCCCGCAAACGGATCATTGAGTTGAAAAATGGTTTTGAATAACCCATTATATTTTTGAACAAGCTATCCATTTCAAGGTTTTCTATTCGAAGTGATTTTGACGAGTCAGTCAATTAAAACACAACTGAGTTTCTATGTAAGAAAATATTTAGTGTATTGAATTACAAAAACAAACTTTACCTGTAAGAAAATAAACGACATTTAATGTTATCAATCACAATGTCAATTCCTAAATCACAATTATATTATTTTTAGATTTCTATTAACAAAATTATTTTCAATAAATTTCCTTCTCATGACAGCAAGTATAGGTTATCATTCACCATAGATTATACCCCCCCCCCCCCAAATACATCATATAGCATCCAAAACTTAGAAACTCATATTCACACAATTTTTTATGCCCTTGACAGGTTTCAAACAGGTCCACGGGAAGGGTCAGCCCACTGGGCTCAACCGGTCTTCAAACTCGGGCCGTCAGGTCCGTGGGCAGGGTCAGTCCACTGGGCTCAACCGGTCTTCAAACTCGGGCCGTCAGGTCCGTGGGCAGGGTCAGTCCACTGGGCTCAACCGGTCTTCAAACTCGGGCCGTCAGGTCCGTGGGCAGGGTCAGTCCACTGGGCTCAACCGGTCTTCAAACTCGGGCCGCCAGGTCCGTGGGCAGGGTCAGTCCACTGGACTCAACCGGTCTTCAAACTCGGGCCGTCAGGTCCGTGGGCAGGGTCAGTCCACTGGGCTCAACCGGTCTTCAAACTCGAGCCGTCAGGTCCGCGGGCAGGGTCAGTCCACTGGGCTCAACCGGTCTTCAAACTCGGGCCGTCAGGTCCGCGGGCAGGGTCAGTCCACTGGGCTCAACCGGTCTTCAAACTCGGGCCGTCAGGTCCGCGGACAGGGTCAGTCCACTGGGCTCAACCGGTCTTCAAACTCGGGCCGTCAGGTCCGTGGGCAGGGTCAGTCCACTGGGCCAACCGGTCTTCAAACTCGGGCCGTCAGGTCCGTGGGCAGGGTCAGTCCACTGGGCTCAACCAGTCTTCAAACTCGGGCCGTCAGGTCCGCGGGCAGGGTCAGTCCACTGGCCTCAACCGGTCTTCAAACGGCAAAAAGGCCCAAATTCTTCATAAGTGTGCAATTTCGCATGTTATGAGACCAATTCATATATTATCTATATACGAGATATACGGCGCACTACATGTTAAATCAATAACTTTATTACTGCCGTAGGAGTCGCCTGCCGCATTTAAATCGTCTGTTCATAGACAATGGCGGGAACTTGGCCAACGGTTTAAATTCAGTTTATCTCCGTTAATAGTTAAACTTGCGAGCTATTACATATACACGGGATGAAACTCCGGCTGCATACGTTACCGATGAATCACGAGGTTTGACAGGTGCGCTACCCATCCATTTCACTTTGCAACTTGCAAGCATGGTCATATTTATGTGTTAACTTCATCTGGCTTTAAATGTGGTGGCACATATAAGGAGGTAGTTATATATAAAACTACTTAAATATCTGTATCTAAAGAGCAATCGACTCAGTCATTCAGACTTAGGAATACCGTAAGTATTTACCGGATTCTAACATAAAATCTCTGGCTTAAAGGCGTATTACCTACGTCCTAAACCGTTAAACAATTCAGTGTGATGCGCGTTTGGAAACGGACGTGCCTCTCTGCATAGTATCGAATAACATAATTATTCGCAATCGCCGCGACTAAGGTCGCTGCCTTGTGCGAATACGCAACGATCGCTAAACAGCTAATTGCAAACGAGTAACTGGCATTTCTGCAAAATGCCATCGACACCATGGATGAAGTCAGCATCCGGCAGATCTGCAAATCAAGTTTCAGTGAAGACGACATTTGCAGTGGCAAGGCGCTACTCTTCCAGACGCTCGGTAAAGCCGACCAAATGCCGCCCCGTCGGAGGGATGGGGGAGTCAAGAGTCTCCAGGACATCATCAAGGTGTTGAAGGAGACCGACCCAGATGACGTGCCCGCTTTTGTTGCGAGACGGCTAGATAAGTTGCCACCCGTGACATTTGATCACGTCGATGTCACGGCTGATGAAGGACATAACGTCTTTGAAGATGAGTCTCGCTGAGGTGCAGTCCAAATTGGAGACTTGTTTAAAACGGGGGCGCTTTGGTTCACCAAATTTCTTAAGTCCTATTATTGGAAGTCCGAAAATGTTCTTCATAAAATTTTACGCCATAATAATCGTTAGGCCTAATAATTATTATTCCTTACGATCGTAAGTCATAACCATTCGAAGTCATAATAACAATAATCATAAATTTCTCATATCCTAATATTTATTTTCATTTTTTCAACATAACACTCACTTGTCCGTTTTATTTAAATACATAATGACACTAATCATACCTTTTTTAATCCTAAAATTGTTTTCATAACATTTTTCATAAATAAATAAATCAACCGCGTTGGCATGTTGACCGTGCATAGTGAAATTAAACCAATTAGCCAAATGGAGACATTTCCTTATTGAATAAGAATAATAATTTATTTAGCACACAAAACACGGAATAAAATTAAATACAATCAAAAATTTAACCTTATACCTTATAAACCTTATAAAAATAAATAAAACTAGAACTAAACTAAACAAACAATTTTATAATTTTAAGGCACTGTATGTGTACAAATTACAAAAGTGAACTTAAAACTAGCGGGTAGCATCGGAATCGTTGTCGACAGTGATTTATTTATTTATTGCGTGGCATGGCAGTCAGTGCGCAGTCGAGAACTTGCCAAACTTGCGTAACTTTTTATATTAATTAGGGTTAAAGCATACGGAATGCAAGCAAAAGCGAGCTAGTTTGTAGGCAAGTGTCCCACGTCACGGTTTTATTCCGACAGCAGTCCACGCCCACCTGTTGCGTTCCATAGAAAAGTTCCTACTAAATTACAACATTTTCTAAATGTGAACTTAAAGTCCTAAGTTTCCAAGACGTGTCGAGAGCGATAGTAACTTTTCGATAAGTGTTCTACAACTTGCCCATTGCTGTGTGGCGGCGTCGAACGAGCTCGGTCAGGCCGCTCGGAGCTAGTTGAGACCTTGTGCCGCCATAAATATCCATTTGACGCTGCGCCTTCTGGGGCATGTCGTACTTTAATTTCATGTCGTGTCGCTCGAACCTAAATAACTGGCAGCCGGCGCCGCGAGTCCACTAAATTATGTTAAATGTGTGTTCGTGCGCGTGCCGGCCCGCTCCCGACCCGGGCTCAGCGGCAGATTACCAAGACACCGCCGCGCTGCGCCGGGGCAAAACAATACTATTTATTACCTTGGAAGTGGTGGTATCAAAGGATTTACTCAGTTTTCTCAATTTACAACAAGCGACTTTCTTTCCTAGGATCGAGGTTACTAAACCGATATGTTACAAAATAATCCTTTGTATAGAACACGACTCGGTATTCATATTTGCTCTTCTTCGTAGAATTATACATACTTACTAATTGTAGTATTTGTAAAAACGATCTTCAAGTTACTCGCCATAAACATACACATTTTTACATTTATTTCCATTTCACCACGTTGGGCTGCTTTCCGAGATTAAATACCCATAGTACAAGCTTTGCTTAGTTTGTGTTATTTATATATTTAAATGCGTCGGTTATTACTTCAGACAATACATAAATCGCCACTAGTGGGCTGAGTGTTCCGTCAATTTATCAAGAACCCCATATTTATTCTTCGTACTTCAATAATCAGTTCTACTTCAAAATGTGTATTTTCTTCTGTTACGTCGGCGAAATTTAATCAGAATCTGTGAATTGCAATTGAAATGCACAATTCTTTCAAATACCGAATGACAGAAATGACAAAATATTAAAATAACTCAAACTAAAAACACCTAAATGGCAAAATGCCTAATTTATTGTCACGTGTGGTTCGTTGATAATAATCTATATATATAAAACTCTTGCGTTACTAATCTATTGACAGACAGCGCACAGCCTAAATCGCTAACAGTATAAGCATGAAATTTGGAACATAAATATTCTTTACAGTACGTGGACGTGTACTAAGAAAGGATTTTTCGAAATTCAACCCTAAAGGGGATGAAATAGGGTCAAACCGTTGTATGGAAATCGTTCATTTGGAAAGTTATAGACTTGAATCTTTGTATGGCAAAAGTTTAAGGCGCCGTAGGTTCATGATCTTCTCTCCCTCTCACTGATCATAAGCGTGAGCGAGATGGAAGTGCGTGCTCGGAAGCGCGGATACCATGTTTTTTAATTTTTATTTTTTGGCCTTTTAAATACATAAAATAGTAATCACGGAGTTCTCTCAAACATGATATTGCCGATTTTTAGAAGCAATTTTAATATTTTTAGCTTTTGTGCATAATTTGTTACGAATATTTTAAGTATTTTAGACCTATGTTCGTGATGTTTTTCTATCGAGCGAAAATTGCTTAATCATGTTTCGAATCACTGATGTCGCTGCAGAAAAGCCTCAAGATTACGATTCGTATTTTTTTGAAACCATATTATTATAAACAGGCGCATTATATTGTTTCAAAAACTCTGCTCGCTTAACTTCGCTGAACCTACGGCGCCTTAAGCAAAGCAAATTATTAAGCGATGTTATGAAAATTCAGTTGAAAGTTTGTATGGGAAACATGTCGTTTTTAAAACTAGACGACAAAAACATTGATAAGGGATTTTTTTCTAATTCATCCCTTGAAGGGTGTTTGAACTACGACAAGCTACGTATTGGGCGAAAGAAAAAGGGGTCTCACTTACATTTATCCATAGGCTTTCTGATTCCAGATACATGCACCACTTTCATATTTTCACATTTTCAGTTTCAGTTTTTACAGCGATCCGAGCCGGCCGGCGTTTTCAGTCGAACTCATAGTCTATGGCCGCTCGCAGGTGACATACTCGTAGAGCATTGTTTCATGCAGTTCCGTCACAAAAGAGGTTGTGGCAGTTTTCTATGTGCGTCAATTTGAACGCACATTTAAAGAGAGATTCGTTCTCAAGCCCAATATCGTACAAAGGGGTTAAGATAGGGGTTGAAAGTTCACATAAGTAATGTGTGATTTTTAATATTAAACTGTGGCTAGAAACATGAAAGCAGGACACCAGGTTTCTTTTACAATATGTAGATCTATTTGCCACCTAAAGGGATGAAATAAGGGTGTAAAGGGTCTTAAACAAAATAATTTATTCTCTAACACCGTTAAATGGGGACGGTGGATGGAGATGGAAAGTTCTACGTCTTTTAGCATTAGATAAGTTTGCTTTCAAAACTATACAGGTAGCCCGAACTAACGTGAGTAAAACTACAAGACGGATTTAAGCAAAAATTTGCAGTAATGTAGCTTTCTTTAACATTATGAAAAAATATACAATTTAAGCAAAAACGTCTGTTGATTTTTCTTAAAATATTATATGTACTGTTAAAAACGGTGTTTTCAATTGAAATTTTGCAATTTAAACTAATGAACTCATCGCACTGTTACCTTTTACGCTTAATCCCTGAACGGATTTAGATGATTTTTTTCGTACAGATAATTTGAGACCCTTGGAAGGATATAGGATAGTTTTTATCTCGGAAATCATCCCTAAGATGGTAGAACTTTGTCTGCGTCGGCGATAATTGAGGTTCCGCCCACAATAATTTAATAGCAATAATTTTTCGAAGACGGTTACAAGTTCTACGCGGATGAAGTCGCGGGCAACAGCTAGTGATTTGATATGTGTATTGATATTATGATTTATGACTTTAGTATAGTTCCTGTTCAACGTGCGACGTAGGCGTTCAATAAAAAGACATAATATGTATATCGCGGCAATGCCCAAAGCCCAATAACAGATATTTACAAAATGTATATGGGACCATCCTGAAAAAATGATCAATTCAATTGAGAACCTCCTTCAATATTTACTCAAGAAAAAACTTGAAACGATTTTAGGTACGACATCCACAAAACATGTCGAGATGCGATAAACCCGTGCCTGAAACCACGTCCGCGGAAAACAACCTTATACATATTTAATTTTAAATTTGCAAAGAAAATTAAATGTCATCGTTTTCGAGTCTGTTGTTGATGAGCGACGAATGAGCGTTGTTTGCGATTGTAACGTGTTGCTGTTCGCAGCGCGAGCGCGGGCGGGCGCGGGGCGCCGGCCGGCGCGGGGCGCGGGGCGGACAGCGCCCACCCGCCCGGAAAATCCTTTGCCGGCAGAAGCGCACTAATTCCTCGGAAATAGCTTTTTCTGAATACAGGTTTGCATTTTAAGCACCTTTTAATCGGTTTCGCACGGGATTTTAGTGGAGCCCGTGTTAGCTTCTCTGATTGTCACCTAGTAGGGCAGTTTCAGGTGATAATGTGTACACGCTGGACAAAAGCACCAATTTTTTTTCAGGTACGTATTTCAGCTTTAAGTTTTTGATAGGAACCAACTCCTTCGTCAGCCATCTTTAATTTTATTGCGGCCATTTTGAATTATATAAGTACGTATATCATTAATATCTCGAGTTCTAAATAACGTAGAATGACAAAGTTAGTGTCTAAAGATACATATTTGAGGTCAAGGAATTGTGATTCTAAGTGACTTAAAGAACTCGAGATATTAATAATTAACTACAATTCAAGATGGCCGCCATAAAATTAAATATGGCCGACGGAGGAATTAGTTCCTATCAAAAACTTAAAACGCTGTCAACACCAAAACTCCAAAAACAACCCTTGAGGATTTTGGATAGCGCGCACACTGTCTATTTGTATCGGAGTAAACGAGAGCGAGTGTTACTGGGCGGCCCGGTTTTTGAAGATATTATTACATAAATATGGAAATAAAAAAAAGGGTGGATTATTTGTGAAATATGACTCGTTAGCGGTTTAGGTATGAATATGTTGACTTCATGTTTTTAATTGCAGACCCATACGTTAAAAAAATAAAGACATAGAACCGTTTAATGTGATTTTAAGACCAATCTTTGCAATTATTTTCTATCGAGCCGCTTTCGTCCAATTATGTATCGAGTCTAAAGGAATTTGATAAGTAAAAGCCCCATGATCAAGAAAGAAAGACAGTAATTATTAAACTTCAGAACCCTAAGCACAAAAACAATCTGCTCGCCTCCATTACAAGTGCGCAAGAGAACAGATAAGATAAATGTCACTGACAGCCGTGGGCATAGATAAGACAATTCCAATACCCCGGGTCAAGATCAAGTCTAATTATTTATGTAACTTATACAATAATATGGCAAATTAACTTGAACTTGCATAAACTAGTATCTGTCATAACATTGACAGTTGACGTTTGACATTGACGTTTGGCATTGACAGCTAGTCATAACCTCTTTATATTTTATATAGACATGTTTTACATTGAAAGTTAACATAACACTAGACACATGAAATATACTTGAAATCACTTTACAATTAAAAAAAATAACATTTAACACATAGTCTCGGCTAAATTGAAATCTACTTTAGTGCAAGCCTAGTGATTTACAGAAATAATGATGCTTCACCTGCGACAACGACTTGGTAAGTACATCAGCTTTATTTACATTAGTGTTCACATATTTTAATGTTAAGAGACCCTTTTGCACTATATCTTTAATAAAATGAACTTTAATATCAATATGTTTTGATCTCTTACTGTTCTCATAACTTTCTATCATTTTTATTGTACTTTGATTGTCTATTGATAATGAACAAGTTAAGTTTTCATCACATTGCAGATCTTTTAACACTTTTCTAATATATACTATTTCACTTACAGATAATGCTGCTGCAATATACTCCGATTCTGCTGTAGATAGTGAGACTGATGTCTGTTTCTTGGAAGCCCAGCTGACCAAGTTGCCTCGGTGGAATATAGCAACGCCGCTGACACTCTTTCGATCCATCTGTTCACTTCCCCAGTCGGAATCTGAAAAAGCTATTAAGTTATTATTATCTTCTCTTCTGTATACTAATCCTATATCTTTTGTCTGTTTCAGGTATCTTAAGACTCTCTTCGCAGCTGTCCACAGAGTTGATGTTGGGCGATTCATGTATCTACTAAGGAATCCTGTTGCATATGCAATATCTGGCCGACTGATCGTGGCTAAATACATCAACGACCCTATTAGTTCTCTATAAGGCACATTAGATAACACTTCCTCATTTTCATTAATTTTCAGCCCAACTTCCATAGGTGTATTGCATCCCTTGCAGTCTTGCATGTGAAATTTTAATAAAATCTTCTCAATAATCTGTGTTTGTTTAATTTCCATGCCTTCTTTAGTTGTAGATATTTCCATTCCTAGGAATTGTCTTATATTTCCCATATCTTTAGCATGAAATTCTTCTTTCAGTTTCCGTGTAATGTTTGATCCATCTCCGATAATTAGTATATCATCCACAAATATTAGTACATATACATTTCTTCCTGTATATAGGCAGAAGTCACTGTGGGATTGTTTAAGTCCATTTTGTGTCAGAAATTTATTTAATTTTTCATTCCAGCAGCGTGGTGCTTCCTTCAAACCATACAAAGCTTTTCTTAGTTTTAAAACTTTTCCCTTTTTCCTGTCCTGTAGTCCTTCTGGGTACTTTAAATATATGTTTGAGGTTAATTCTCCATTTAAGAAAGCTGTGGGTATGTCAAGCTGTTTGATGGGTAAGTCTTCGTGAACTGCTTTATTTAAAAATAGTCTTACAGTTGTTATTCTTGCCACTGGTGCATATACGTTTTGAGTGGTTTCTTCCTGAAAACCTTTAGCAACTAACCTGGCTTTCCTTGTGTTGTCAGCCTTGGTCCGAAATACCCATCTGGTGTCAATGGCTTTGTGTCCTATTGGTAGATCACTTTCTTCCCATGTTCTTAATTTTTTGTGTGCATCCAGTTCCTTCTCAATAGCTTCAGACCATCCTCCTTGTTCAATAGCCTCGTTGTAGCTCATAGGATCTTCTGTTATTAGTGCATAGGCTATGTCACACATGTCATAATCTACATATTTCTTTGGTAATTTCACTTGCCTCTTTTCGAGTTTTTCTTCCTGATCTTCCAGTGTATCTTGTCTTTGTTCTTCCAATGTTTCTTGTTCTTCTTCTAAATCTTGTTCTGTGTCTGTCAAAGTTGGTGTGATATCATTACTTTTCTGAGATTCCTCAATCTCAATGTCTTCTTCATCATATGTAGTATTTACTTTGAGTTTCTCTTTTCCTTCATATCTGTAGTTCGATTCGTCAAATCTGACATCACGCGATTCTATTATTTCATTTGTTTTTGGGTCCCATAATCTATAGCCTGAACCGCAGTATCCGATCATAATTACTGGCTTTGCTCTAGGCTCCAGCTTGCTGGGTCTCGGAAAGATCATACTCCATGCTTTTGCTCCGAACACTCGTAGTTTCTCCAGGTTGTTTTTCCCGTACCACAATCTTGCCGGTGTGTCTCCATTGAGCGCCTTTGTAGGGGATCTGTTTATTATATAAGCTGCACATCTTATGGCTTCACCCCATAAGTATTTTGGTAAGTTTGTTTCAAGTAGCATTGCTCTAACCTTGTCTGCTAGAGACCTGTTCATCCGTTCGCAAATCGAATTTTGCTGTGGCGTGTAAGCACATGTAGTTTCCTGTATTATCCCATGTTTTTCATAGAATGCTGCAAGTTCTTTATTTACAAACTCCTTTCCTCTATCTGTTCTTATCCGCCTGACATTATTGCCATTGTTCTTCATGATATTTATATACTTGATGATATATTCTTTCGCTTCATCCTTGGAGTGGAGAAGGTGAACTTCAGTAAAGTGTGTGTAGTCATCAATGATTGTCAGATAAAATCTTTCACCCTCATTTGTAATAGGTGTGACAGGTCCACCAATATCACAATATACCAACTGTCCAATTGTGCTTGTTCTCGGTACTGGATGTTCTCCAAACGGCAATCTACTGGCCTTCGCCTGCATGCATATTGTGCATTTTTCATGTGATAAGGGTAGTCCAAGAATTTTCATACTGGAATAGTTTAAATGGCCCATTCTCCTGTGCCATGTCATTAATGCATGTGATTGTTCATTCAGTTGCAACTGCATTGTGTACAGTTTCCCATTACTTCGGCCTTCCACTGTGATGTCGCCCTTGCTTATTAGAGCACATTCTCTGGTGAATGTTACCTGCAGCCCCTTTTCATTCAATTTTCTTACTGATAAAAGATTGTGTAATAAATTTTCTATGATGAGGCAGTCCTCAATATCTATCTTCTGCCCTTCTCTGGAATACCCTGAGAGAGTACCTTTATGTTCGGTGTGTATGGTGTTTCCGTTAGCTACTTTGATGCTGACTCGTGGAATTACTCTTATGTTTGTCATGTACTTCTCATACTTTCTGTTAAGCATGTGGTGGGACGCGCCAGAATCGATTACAAGTTGTATCTCATCTTCTTTTCCAACCGTGCCATCCGCTGAGTGGGCCTCGGCAGCAATGAAAGATATGCCTCTTGTATTCATTTTTGATATATTTGTGTCCTGTGCCTCGCTGATATGGGCAGTCTGTCTTCTGTTCCAGCGTCCTCTTCCTCTTGCTCTATAACCTCCTCGTCCTCTTTGACTGTTATTCAATGTTCTTGGGCAATTCCGAGCAAAATGATTAGGCTCTCCACAATTATAGCATTTAATGGTGTTGCTAGTGCTTTGAAACACATACTCAGCTGTTGTGCTTTGCCCTGGATTCCCTTTATCCTTTATTTCTGCATCTAATAACTTATTTTTCACAAATTCCATAGTAAGTTCCACATTAGACATTTCCAACGCTGTGACAAGTGGCTGGTAAGCTTGTTCTATGCTGAGCAGAAATTGGCACATTTTTTCTTTATCATCAATTTTGATACCATGGCTTTCAATGTCTTGTATTAATTTGTCAAACTTGTTGATGTGATCCTGTACGCTCTGATCCTTTAGACAACGCAGGTTGATGAGTTGCCTTTTTAAGCAAAGACTGCTTAATGTACTTTTTCTTTGAAATACATTTTTTAGTTTCTCAACCATCTCGCGGGCGGTGATTGCACCCTTCACATATTCCAAAAATTTATCTGGTAAACCTTGTATGATTACATTACGCGCCTTGGCGTCTTGTTTGTTAAAATCAGCTTTCTTGATGGTCTCCGCTTCTTCGCTTTTGGTAATTAGTTCTTTGATCCCTTTTTCATCCAACGCAATCTCGATGCGGTAAAGCCAATTTTCAAAGTTTCCGCTTTCTAACTGCGGCACATGGTTTATTGAAGCTGCCATCGCTCTTATTTCTTCTTATATACTCTGAAAATCCTGAAATATAGAACCACTACCCCGATTGTTGAAACATATGGTACCTTGTTAGATGGTTACCGAGTTTCCCTATTTCTATCACTTCCTACGCTAAACTTTGTCAATCTGACTGACCATGAGCTCTGGGCCCATAACCCTAAAGGAATTTGATAAGTAAAAGCCCCATGATCAAGAAAGAAAGACAGTATTTATTAAACTTCAGAACCCTAAGCACAAAAACAATCTGCTCGCCTCCATTACAAGTGCGCAAGAGAACAGATAAGATAAATGTCACTGACAGCCGTGGGCATAGATAAGACAATTCCAATAGAGTCCATCCACGGTCTTTGAAATATGGTGAATATTAACATATATTTTATTTGATGTGCTAGGACAAATGGTTTTTCTTAAAAAACTGCTTAAATAACATCAATTTCACCAAATTAGGTCTTGTCAGCCTCTTAAAGCTATGGACCTAATAAGTGCCTGAAAAAAAATTAGTGCTGTTGTCCAGCGTGTCCACATTTACGACAATTTGTTCGAGCACTGCCCCACTAACCCGCATGCAATCAAAATGAATGTATAAAAGGACCAATTACGCACACCCATTCTTTGTTGTCCTGATATTAATACATTTAGGAAACGTTTGAATCAACATTGAAACGTTTCTTAATGTATTAATATCAGGACAATAATTTTATTCAACCCGATTTGGTAATTGTTTAATTGCCTCCATGCTGTGCTGACACATTCTTACATACCCAGTGGGACATCCCGGTGTGGAGTAAATCGAGAGTTGTTTAAGCGGTGTGTTAAAGCTCAGAAGTTGAGCAGTAAAGTGATCACGTGGGGTGCGTGGCGTGACACGCCCGGCGGGGCGTGACGCGCGGTGGCGCGTGACGCTCCGTGACGCATGACGCATCGATTGCCGCGGGACGTCGCTCGTATCTGCAGCCACACATGAATCAATGGGTATTAGGAAACTAAATCCTGATCCAAGTGATACAATCCCAGTCGGTGTTGATGGGTAAGTTATCGTCATGGATACCTATCTATTAGATGTAGCCTGCAGGAGCGTTTGTTATGTAATATCCTGGGGGCTAGTCCTCTAAATGTATTGAATTAGCATCAGTTACTATTTTATTTGATGCGCGGGTCTTTTTGCCACGTCAGGTTTGGCGCGCATGAAAAGAGCGCCTGAAACAAATGAACGCAGCAATTTTACAACGGTTTTATTGTTGGTAATGTTCGCCGGTATAATCATTGTAAATGCCGTGATTGTAATTACCCGAAGACCTGACTCGTAGACCCGGCGCCTCCCTAAAGGGCTCCAGGTTGATCACCCACTTCAGTGTTAATAAACTATCGTTGTATCTTCTTCCTGTTTCAACACAACACAGCATATTTACACGGTTTAATTTTACCATTATTTCTCAAGAACCACGGAACCCTACGAAGATACGATAGGCTACCCAGTACCCACAGTATTCAATTAATTTGGCTAAAACACGCATAAGTAAGTACTTGTTCGTCATGTTATCAACTACATAGGCCGAGGGAACCCAGATATGATATCGCACGACATAACATACGGCGACTTTACGAGTTGGCCAATTACTCGGGGCCGTGCGGCGAGGGGGTGACGCGGGGGGCTAGAGGGGGACACGCGCTTCCGCCACTACCGCGAGTACTTAATGAAGGAAGTTCTGAATCTTCTTCCGCTGACCTCAAATTGGTTTATAACCTTTTTCTTATAACCCAGTAATCCTTAAAATTAATAAAGGCGTTTGTTTGTACTTCTGGCTGTTATGTACAGTCGCCATCAGATATATCGGAGCGGCCAAAGTGCTAACAAAAATCTGAACACGTCTCTAATGCCTCGACATAACAGTCGCGTTTGTCTGTTATCAGCGGATATAAATATTTGCCTGAACGTTTTGTCCGGAGGCACATAAAAGGATGCTGACTAGTGACGCTTACTGTTAAAGGCGCAAATAAAACTGGCTTTACGAGAGATCGTAGGAGCGCTTCAACCGCTTTGAAGAGGCTTCTTGGAACCTAGGCGCCAGTGCTTTGGGAAATTAAAATATAAATATACGTTTCCAATCTCATCTCAATATTTCAGTTTCAGCGCGCTTTGGCTCCGAACGTCTAGAGCATACCAAAAAGGTTGTAATTTCTCTTTACTGATTCCGAAAGTTAAGGACTTGATATTATAATGGAAGTCACTTGGTACAGGTTAAACTAATACTACACCGGACGCTGGAAATGATTTCAAGTGTCCTTTCATTCCGAAGACAAACGTTTCGTGGGATAAACTTAATCGATTTCCAAGAAATGCCATTAGCTACGTAGACAACTTATTCTCTGAAACCGCAATGCTTTCATATTGTTTGGAAGAAAGGAAGGTTTGTTTATAAGCACAAAACAAAAGTGATAAAGGTACCTACTATGGCTGAAACATTCTATAAATATTTATATTTATCAAATAGACAAGTTTTTTGGATTATTTTGGAGGCGTTACGTATTTACCCATAACGTTACTGTATTTCCATCTGTGTTCTGGAGCATATTCAGACAGCGGGGGCGCGTTGTTACGGTCGGGTTTAATTGCTACATCGACCCACGTGAAGCGGAGATTCGGCTTTATCGCTCAGTGCCGATTTACGAGCGACGTGGCGTACTGCCGCCGCCGCGCCTCTGCATCAAAGTTTCGGCACTGTCTACTCACTGAACATCTTACTCCTAGTATAAATCGACGCCTCGATTGAACGACTTGGCATTCTTGGAGATTACAGTTGTTCTGGTTTGCTTTTACCATTTTGCTCTGTAAGTGTTATGAACAGCAGAGTCGCTTACGCTACGGGCCACGAACTCTATACAGTGATGTCATTGATAGTTGCTTTGCATCATATTCGCATTTAAATATATATGTATTTATATTAGACTCAGGCTTCCACGTGCGCTAAGGTAATATTATGTCAGAAACGAGAGCGCTACACATCGAAATGCGATGCGATGTGAAAGAAATGACCAGCATCGACCGCCCGTGGAGTTATGCGCGACGAGTCTCGCGGTGTGCGTGCGCCTCATATATTTTAAGTAACACTTACAGTAATATGGCCCCTTATCGAGCGCCGGCAGCTCCGACAACAAACAGACGTAATTGTCGAAAGCCCTCTTATTTGGCCAGAGCCCGGATCTCATTTGTTTAGGGCGAGCCGAAGTTTGAGGGAACTTTTTGTCCTCAGTATTAACATCGCCAGGTGCAAAGAACGGTAAAGTTGGCAAAAAATGCATTAGCGTGGGAAGTTGCGAAAAGACTTCATAACTAGGCAGACAGGGCAGACTACCGGTAAAACTGTATATGAATAAGATTGTTTACAATTGTTCGACTGACACGAAACCAAGAAGTAGTTCAGTTTATTTCCTTGACTTGTTGACCACGTTTTTAAGTGATTACTACCTGCAACGTTTTCTGAAAGGACAAGCGCTCAAAAATATATTATGTACCCCCTTGTACTATCTAGACAAAATACATATGTGCCATTTTACAATGAAGGCATAATAGAGTATGACCTCACATCTATACCTAGTCATTGTGCAACTACGGCATTTTGTTATAATTGACGATCATGCAACCAAGACATACTGCTTACCAGGTCTTGTTAAAAAAAGTCATCGTGTTTACTGAGTTATTATACAATTACGACATTTTGTGGACTTAGTCTTTATACAACCTTGTTCTGACGACCGTAACCGGTCTATTGCAAGTCACTTACGAGCGGTGATTCCTCAAATATTTTGAGATTTGAACTCGTAACTACAGAAAAATTCGTGTAATCTCCGCCATGTCGTAAGCTGTCGGAAAACAATGTCGAATCAGGCCCCGTCGTGTTCTCGGCAATAGACACGGAGCAGGCAATCAGCGCGGCTACAATGGCCGCTTGCTCCAATCCCGGCTCCTTCGCTCCGCTCCGCTGCGCCGCACTCGAACTCTATTTCTGTCCGTCGCATCCAAACTCAATCCAATGTCAATTTGTTCCACTCACTCGCTTCCAAACGCGCCGAGCTACAGTGTCAGAATAAGCTTGCGAAACATTAAAAATGCAATTGGAATGTGAAAAGCTAGAACCGAATTGAGTCTCTGCCGTTTTTGTTTCAGGGCGACTCGGCACACGTCGCGAGTAAACTCCGAACTGCAAGAGCGAGCGTTGCCGGCGCCGCGGAATCACAATGAGTTTAGACGAGCGCTTCGATAAAGTCGGGCAAGATGAGTTGATCACTCACGAACTAATGTGAGTTTAAATTAAGGCATTCAATTTCGGGATTCTTCTCCCAAGTTATATTAGATTGGAATGATATTGGCTGGTGAGTTAAAGCGAAAGGGCGGGCAGTCGGGTAGCCCTGTAGTGGTGTCTACCCACAGGCCAACCATGACCAGCAGCGAAAGCCCCTCAGGCTGCAGCAAAAAAACCAATGTCAAAAAAAAAAGCGAAAGGGCGAAGTGACGCTAGAAATCTAACAGAGACAACGCTGATAAGCAACATCGCTTTTGACATCGCCATTAAAATACGCAACACTCGGCGATTAAAACATTTGCCCTGAAATATAATTTGACCACGAAAATATTTTTGATCAGTTTATAATATTCATTACGTTGAGGCTTTTTTTTTAAAAACAATGACGGTGGCAAACAAGCGTACGGCCCGCCTGATGGAAAGCGGACACCGCAGCCTACGTTGTGGACGTTGAGGCTGTTTTATAACAGTCCTAAAAAGTTTACGATTCCACTTTCAGGCTGAATTATGACTATGGCTTTGTGGTTTTATGGCAAACGTTACAGTTACGGCTCATGGAATTATGCAAAACATCATTAACCCAATGGTGATTAGTTTTAGCTATCGTAATTTATTAGGCTCCTTCTAAGCCGCTGCGGGCGGGGCCGGCGATAAGCCCGCTTTTCTATCTCGTTTACAGGCCGTTTGTGTCTCACGCCGTAATAAACTGCTTGTGGACACGACCAAAATGCCCGTATTTCGGGCACACGACGCAATGACGTGAGATGTGTGTTATTATAGTCGTCCATGCGACTGGCGGTGGTTGTCCAGTGGTTCAGGCATGACGTGAGATGTGTGTTATTATAGTCGTCCATGCGACTGGCGGTGGTTGTCCAGTGGTTCAGGCATGACGTGAGATGTGTGTTATTATAGTCGTCCATGCGGCTGGCGGTGGTTGTCCAGTGGTTCAGGCATGACGTGAGATGTGTGTTATTATAGTCGTCCATGCGACTGGCGGTGGTTGTCCAGTGGTTCAGGTATGACATGAGATGTGTGTTATTATAGTCGTCCATGCGGCTGGCGGTGGTTGTCCAGTGGTTCAGGCATGACGTGAGATGTGTGTTATTATAGTCGGCCATGCGGCTGACGGTGGTTGTCCAGTGGTTCAGGTATGACATGAGATGTGTGTTATTATAGTCGTCCATGCGGCTGGCGGTGGTTGTCCAGTGGTTCAGGTATGACGTGAGATGTGTGTTATTATAGTCGTCCATGCGGCTGGCGGTGCTTGTCCAGTGGTTCAGGCATGACATGAGATGTGTGTTATTATAGTCGTCCATGCGACTGGCGGTGGTTGTCCAGTGGTTCAGGTATGACGTGAGATGTGTGTTATTAATGTTATTATAGTCGTCCATGCGGCTGGCGATGGTTGTCCAGTGGTTCAGGTATGACATGAGATGTGTGTTATTATAGTCGTCCATGCGACTGGAGGTGGTTGTCCAGTGGTTCAGCATGACATGAGATGTGTGTTATTATAGTCGTCCATGCGGCTGGCGGTGGTTGTCCAGTGGTTCTGGTATGACATGAGATGTGTGTTATTATAGTCGTCCATGCGACTGGCGGTGGTTGTCCAGTGGTTCAGGCATGACATGAGATGTGTGTTATTATAGTCGTCCATGCGGCTGGCGGTGGTTGTCCAGTGGTTCAGGCATGAATAAGATGTGTGTTATTATAGTCGTCCATGCGACTGGCGGTGGTTGTCCAGTGGTTCAGGTATGACATGAGATGTGTGTTATTATAGTCGTCCATGCGACTGGCGGTGGTTGTCCAGTGGTTCAGGTATGACATGAGATGTGTGTTATTATAGTCGTCCATGCGACTGGCGGTGTTTGTCCAGTGGTTCAGGCATGACTTGAGATGTGTGTTATTATAGTTGTCCATGCGACTGGCGGTGGTTGTCCAGTGGTTCAGGCGTGGGCCGTGCAATCGGGAGGTCCGGTTTGAATCCAAGCTCATTCGAATGAGATTCTTGAGATCTATTCCAGAGGTATGTATTTGTATATTAATTTTAGATTATGGTTTTGTGGTTTTTACGCATGCATGTAATAATGTCCGCAATATCATGTGATATCTCCCGCTCGCTTTCCAATAAAAGAAATAACATCCCAGTAGCACAAAGCTTTATCATATAATTCCACCTAAGGTCCACATCGGTTGTTTAAGCACTATTAACGAGTTATTCGTGGTCACTCGGACTGCAATAGCTGCATAGGAAATAACGAAACCCATTACTCAGTACTACGATTCTATTGAGCGCTACACAGACACTACAGATTCACTGTTAGTCAGCATTTAGTAGCGTGGTACCCGATCAGCTGCAAAAGTGCATTTGTGGACACTAATAGTGCAGTTTTCTGATTAATGGTTCACAGGTGTATACATTTAAAGCACTGGCATTTTAAGAGATAACATTATGAACCTCTATAACGCAAACAGTTACGATGCGTAGTTCATTAACAAAGATAATATATAATGTTTTATGCTGCTTAAACGTGCACTTTTACGCCATTACTCAGCTGATAGAGTATACTCGTATATCAGCGTTAATATAGGACGAAATGTTACCAAGGTGAAATTCATTAACAAAGATATAATGCTTGATGCTGCTTAAAGTGCACTTTTGCGCCATTACTCAGCTGATGGAGTATACTCGTACATCAGCGTTAATATAGGCCAAAATGGTACCTAGGTGAAGTTCATTAACAAAGATATACAGGGTGGAATTTCATAAACTGTACATAATAAAAGGAGAAAAATTTCAGCCAATTTCATCGGTGAAACGGTGTTTTTTTTTTTTTTCTAGTCATTAGTTTTTTTTTTACAGAATTTTGAAAATTTTTGTAAAAACTCGGGTAATACACCTAATTCAGACGGTATAACTTTTGATCCAATGGTCCTAAAATGAAAATAAAAAATGCAGAGTATTACCAAGGGACAGGTTAATAATTCTTAATAATAATAAAAAACCAACTAGAAGAGAAAATCCGCAAAAAAAATTATTGTCTTTGAAAAATGGCTACAAAAATTACGAATTTTAAAAGAAAAACACAATTTTCTAAAAAAAACGCAGATTTAGTTACCATTTTTTTTGCTTAGTATTAATCCTCACTTAATGCCGATTCTAAAACCGTTTTTAAACTGTCTCAGACTTTGAAAAATACCACGCAAATGGGTACGTAAATCAAACCATAATTTTATTAATTTTAATCCTCTTAAAATCCTTAATGACCGTTTGTTCACAGGTAGTTGAAGGGTGTTATCGGGTTTTAGGTGGAGATAACAAATTACGTACTTAGTATTAATCCTCACTTAATGCCGATTCTAAAACCGTTTTTAAACTGTCTCAGACTTTGAAAAATACCACGCAAATGGGTACGTAAATCAAACCATAATTTTATTAATTTTAATCCTCTTAAAATCCTTTATGACCGTTTGTTCACAGGTAGTCGTCTCGGCCGATCCACCTATTGGGATATTGCTCATTTAAAAAATGTCGAACTCTTAATGCCCAATGAGCTGGGCATCCATCCATTTGGAGAAACAGGCGTTGTCTCACATCTAACATCACATCTTCCAAAAGCTCTGGGAGCTCGTCTCAATAAAATTATGGTTTGATTTACGTACCCATTAGCGTGGTATTTTTCAAAGTCTGAGACAGTTTAAAAACGGTTTTAGAATCGGCATTAAGTGAGGACTAATACTAAGTATGTAATTTGTTATCTCCACCTAAAACCCGATAACACCCTTCAACTACCTGTGAACAAACGGTCATAAAGGATTTTAAGAGGATTAAAATTAATAAAATTATGGTTTGATTTACGTACCCATTTGCGTGGTATTTTTCAAAGTCTGAGACAGTTTAAAAACGGTTTTAGAATCGGCATTAAGTGAGGATTAATACTAAGTACGTAATTTGTTATCTCCACCTAAAACCCGATAACACCCTTCAACTACCTGTGAACAAACGGTCATTAAGGATTTTAAGAGGATTAAAATTAATAAAATTATGGTTTGATTTACGTACCCATTTGCGTGGTATTTTTCAAAGTCTGAGACAGTTTAAAAACGGTTTTAGAATCGGCATTAAGTGAGGATTAATACTAAGCAAAAAAAGTGGTAACTAAATCTGCGTTTTTTTAGAAAATTGTGTTTTTCTTTTAAAATTCGTAATTTTTGTAGCCATTTTTCAAAGACAATAATTTTTTTTGCGGATTTTCTCTTCTAGTTGGTTTTTTATTGTTATTAAGAATTATTAACCTGTCCCTTGGTAATACTCTGCATTTTTTATTTTCATTTTAGGACCATTGGATCAAAAGTTATACCGTCTGAATTAGGTGTATTACCCGAGTTTTTACAAAAATTTTCAAAATTCTGTAAAAAAAAAACTAATGACTAGAAAAAAAAAAAAAACACCGTTTTACCGATGAAATTGGCTGAAATTTTTCTCCTTTTATTATGTACAGTTTATGAAATTCCACCCTGTATATAATGCTTTATGCTGCTTAAACGTGCACTTTTACGCCATTACTCAGCTGATAGAGTATACTCGTATATCAGCGTTAATAAAGGCTAAAATGGTACCAAGTGTGACCTTTTATGCAGTTACACAGCAGCACGCTGCTATAAATACAAAACAGACGCGCGTGGACATTTATATAGCATTTAGCACTAAATTTAAGTTAACACTGACCACTCATTTATCGGCCTTTTTAAATAGGTACCTGACCCGTGTATTATTAAAGATATAGCTTTTATTTTTTTGGTTATTTTAGAAAATATCGGCTTAAACTGAATTAGATCAACAATAAATGAATATGTAAGCAGCTTACAAGTAAAATTTATACGAGTATGTCAAAAAATATTACTTCTAAATATCGTATTTTATTTTTATTCCTATATCTTATATAACTTTTTTCACGTATATTGTAGATATTATGAGAGCGTAAAGGAATTTGATAAGTAAAAGCCCCATGATCAAGAAAGAAAGACAGTATTTATTAAACTTCAGAACCCTAAGCACAAAAACAATCTGCTCGCCTCCATTACAAGTGCGCAAGAGAACAGATAAGATAAATGTCACTGACAGCCGTGGGCATAGATAAGACAATTCCAATACCCCGGGTCAAGATCAAGTCTAATTATTTATGTAACTTATACAATAATATGGCAAATTAACTTGAACTTGCATAAACTAGTATCTGTCATAACATTGACAGTTGACGTTTGACATTGACGTTTGGCATTGACAGCTAGTCATAACCTCTTTATATTTTATATAGACATGTTTTACATTGAAAGTTAACATAACACTAGACACATGAAATATACTTGAAATCACTTTACAATTAAAAAAAATAACATTTAACACATAGTCTCGGCTAAATTGAAATCTACTTTAGTGCAAGCCTAGTGATTTACAGAAATAATGATGCTTCACCTGCGACAACGACTTGGTAAGTACATCAGCTTTATTTACATTAGTGTTCACATATTTTAATGTTAAGAGACCCTTTTGCACTATATCTTTAATAAAATGAACTTTAATATCAATATGTTTTGATCTCTTACTGTTCTCATAACTTTCTATCATTTTTATTGTACTTTGATTGTCTATTGATAATGAACAAGTTAAGTTTTCATCACATTGCAGATCTTTTAACACTTTTCTAATATATACTATTTCACTTACAGATAATGCTGCTGCAATATACTCCGATTCTGCTGTAGATAGTGAGACTGATGTCTGTTTCTTGGAAGCCCAGCTGACCAAGTTGCCTCGGTGGAATATAGCAACGCCGCTGACACTCTTTCGATCCATCTGTTCACTTCCCCAGTCGGAATCTGAAAAAGCTATTAAGTTATTATTATCTTCTCTTCTGTATACTAATCCTATATCTTTTGTCTGTTTCAGGTATCTTAAGACTCTCTTCGCAGCTGTCCACAGAGTTGATGTTGGGCGATTCATGTATCTACTAAGGAATCCTGTTGCATATGCAATATCTGGCCGACTGATCGTGGCTAAATACATCAACGACCCTATTAGTTCTCTATAAGGCACATTAGATAACACTTCCTCATTTTCATTAATTTTCAGCCCAACTTCCATAGGTGTATTGCATCCCTTGCAGTCTTGCATGTGAAATTTTAATAAAATCTTCTCAATAATCTGTGTTTGTTTAATTTCCATGCCTTCTTTAGTTGTAGATATTTCCATTCCTAGGAATTGTCTTATATTTCCCATATCTTTAGCATGAAATTCTTCTTTCAGTTTCCGTGTAATGTTTGATCCATATCCGATAATAAGTATATCATCCACAAATATTAGTACATATACATTTCTTCCTGTATATAGGCAGAAGTCACTGTGGGATTGTTTAAGTCCATTTTGTGTCAGAAATTTATTTAATTTTTCATTCCAGCAGCGTGGTGCTTCCTTCAAACCATACAAAGCTTTTCTTAGTTTTAAAACTTTTCCCTTTTTCCTGTCCTGTAGTCCTTCTGGGTACTTTAAATATATGTTTGAGGTTAATTCTCCATTTAAGAAAGCTGTGGGTATGTCAAGCTGTTTGATGGGTAAGTCTTCGTGAACTGCTTTATTTAAAAATAGTCTTACAGTTGTTATTCTTGCCACTGGTGCATATACGTTTTGAGTGGTTTCTTCCTGAAAACCTTTAGCAACTAACCTGGCTTTCCTTGTGTTGTCAGCCTTGGTCCGAAATACCCATCTGGTGTCAATGGCTTTGTGTCCTATTGGTAGATCACTTTCTTCCCATGTTCTTAATTTTTTGTGTGCATCCAGTTCCTTCTCAATAGCTTCAGACCATCCTCCTTGTTCAATAGCCTCGTTGTAGCTCATAGGATCTTCTGTTATTAGTGCATAGGCTATGTCACACATGTCATAATCTACATATTTCTTTGGTAATTTCACTTGCCTCTTTTCGAGTTTTTCTTCCTGATCTTCCAGTGTATCTTGTCTTTGTTCTTCCAATGTTTCTTGTTCTTCTTCTAAATCTTGTTCTGTGTCTGTCAAAGTTGGTGTGATATCATTACTTTTCTGAGATTCCTCAATCTCAATGTCTTCTTCATCATATGTAGTATTTACTTTGAGTTTCTCTTTTCCTTCATATCTGTAGTTCGATTCGTCAAATCTGACATCACGCGATTCTATTATTTCATTTGTTTTTGGGTCCCATAATCTATAGCCTGAACCGCAGTATCCGATCATAATTACTGGCTTTGCTCTAGGCTCCAGCTTGCTGGGTCTCGGAAAGATCATACTCCATGCTTTTGCTCCGAACACTCGTAGTTTCTCCAGGTTGTTTTTCCCGTACCACAATCTTGCCGGTGTGTCTCCATTGAGCGCCTTTGTAGGGGATCTGTTTATTATATAAGCTGCACATCTTATGGCTTCACCCCATAAGTATTTTGGTAAGTTTGTTTCAAGTAGCATTGCTCTAACCTTGTCTGCTAGAGACCTGTTCATCCGTTCGCAAATCGAATTTTGCTGTGGCGTGTAAGCACATGTAGTTTCCTGTATTATCCCATGTTTTTCATAGAATGCTGCAAGTTCTTTATTTACAAACTCCTTTCCTCTATCTGTTCTTATCCGCCTGACATTATTGCCATTGTTCTTCATGATATTTATATACTTGATGATATATTCTTTCGCTTCATCCTTGGAGTGGAGAAGGTGAACTTCAGTAAAGTGTGTGTAGTCATCAATGATTGTCAGATAAAATCTTTCACCCTCATTTGTAATAGGTGTGACAGGTCCACCAATATCACAATATACCAACTGTCCAATTGTGCTTGTTCTCGGTACTGGATGTTCTCCAAACGGCAATCTACTGGCCTTCGCCTGCATGCATATTGTGCATTTTTCATGTGATAAGGGTAGTCCAAGAATTTTCATACTGGAATAGTTTAAATGGCCCATTCTCCTGTGCCATGTCATTAATGCATGTGATTGTTCATTCAGTTGCAACTGCATTGTGTACAGTTTCCCATTACTTCGGCCTTCCACTGTGATGTCGCCCTTGCTTATTAGAGCACATTCTCTGGTGAATGTTACCTGCAGCCCCTTTTCATTCAATTTTCTTACTGATAAAAGATTGTGTAATAAATTTTCTATGATGAGGCAGTCCTCAATATCTATCTTCTGCCCTTCTCTGGAATACCCTGAGAGAGTACCTTTATGTTCGGTGTGTATGGTGTTTCCGTTAGCTACTTTGATGCTGACTCGTGGAATTACTCTTATGTTTGTCATGTACTTCTCATACTTTCTGTTAAGCATGTGGTGGGACGCGCCAGAATCGATTACAAGTTGTATCTCATCTTCTTTTCCAACCGTGCCATCCGCTGAGTGGGCCTCGGCAGCAATGAAAGATATGCCTCTTGTATTCATTTTTGATATATTTGTGTCCTGTGCCTCGCTGATATGGGCAGTCTGTCTTCTGTTCCAGCGTCCTCTTCCTCTTGCTCTATAACCTCCTCGTCCTCTTTGACTGTTATTCAATGTTCTTGGGCAATTCCGAGCAAAATGATTAGGCTCTCCACAATTATAGCATTTAATGGTGTTGCTCGTGCTTTGAAACACATACTCAGCTGTTGTGCTTTGCCCTGGATTCCCTTTATCCTTTATTTCTGCATCTAATAACTTATTTTTCACAAATTCCATAGTAAGTTCCACATTAGACATTTCCAACGCTGTGACAAGTGGCTGGTAAGCTTGTTCTATGCTGAGCAGAAATTGGCACACTTTTTCTTTATCATCAATTTTGATACCATGGCTTTCAATGTCTTGTATTAATTTGTCAAACTTGTTGATGTGATCCTGTACGCTCTGATCCTTTAGACAACGCAGGTTGATGAGTTGCCTTTTTAAGCAAAGACTGCTTAATGTACTTTTTCTTTGAAATACATTTTTTAGTTTCTCAACCATCTCGCGGGCGGTGATTGCACCCTTCACATATTCCAAAAATTTATCTGGTAAACCTTGTATGATTACATTACGCGCCTTGGCGTCTTGTTTGTTAAAATCAGCTTTCTTGATGGTCTCCGCTTCTTCGCTTTTGGTAATTAGTTCTTTGATCCCTTTTTCATCCAACGCAATCTCGATGCGGTAAAGCCAATTTTCAAAGTTTCCGCTTTCTAACTGCGGCACATGGTTTATTGAAGCTGCCATCGCTCTTATTTCTTCTTATATACTCTGAAAATCCTGAAATATAGAACCACTACCCCGATTGTTGAAACATATGGTACCTTGTTAGATGGTTACCGAGTTTCCCTATTTCTATCACTTCCTACGCTAAACTTTGTCAATCTGACTGACCATGAGCTCTGGGCCCATAACCCTAAAGGAATTTGATAAGTAAAAGCCCCATGATCAAGAAAGAAAGACAGTATTTATTAAACTTCAGAACCCTAAGCACAAAAACAATCTGCTCGCCTCCATTACAAGTGCGCAAGAGAACAGATAAGATAAATGTCACTGACAGCCGTGGGCATAGATAAGACAATTCCAATAGAGCGCGTGAAATTTTTGTATTTCACAATAAATAAACATTCCCAAATACAATTAACACATCATTGAAATAACCAAAGTTTTACTTACCTTAACTTTATTATTTCTTCACAAAATGGCCACTATTACTCTTCATTTGCACGCACCGTATCATTTCAAGCACCATAGTACTGGAGTAAAAATAAAAACGCGTTTCTTCATACCACAATTTCACTGATAATTTACTTCTAGCTTCGTTAAAGCATTTAAGATGTCCACACTTATCCCAATTTTGCGAATAAGTATGAGAATGGCTGCATATTAATGAATGAATGAATGAATGTCGTTTATTCACCAGAAACATATGGTACATACAGATGTTACAATCAATTAGCGTCCCTAAATATGTTTCGCCCAAACAGGCATGTGAAAATTTAATGTCATAAGTTAAATTAAGAATTGTAATATAAAAATTAATGAATCCAATTAAAACTAAAATTCAAAATTAAAATATGTCAATATGATATCAAAATCAACATTACAAATAAGTTAAAATAAAATTAGGTAAAAAATAAATAAACATTGTGAATACAGTTCTTAATTTAAATTTAAACATGTCAATCAAATTAAATTTAAACATGTCAATCAAATAAAAAGTAAAATGGTAGATAAGAAATAACATAATTACATTAATAGAGAAATAATACAAATGAGTTAAAATAGGATGAAGTCAAGATACATTGGAGGAATAACAGTACAAATCAAATTCATATATTAAAAAAATGTCTTAACCTTAAAAAAATTGAAAGAATGGTATCATATTGAAAACAACAAAAAAAAACATGCGAAAACATGCAAAAAACCTGTCCATCAAAATTTGTGTTCAAAAAATTCTTTGATACTATAAAAACCGTGTTCGCACAATAACTTATATAATTTAGTTTTAAATTCTGGGTCAGATAAAGATTTTATAGATGTCGGCAATTTGTTGTAAATTTTGATGCACATGTTATGGGCGCTTTTGTGTCTAAGAGCTAATTTGTTATTTGCCGGTAATGCCAAGCGATATCTTCTCTGCGGTCTAGTTGTTTCTTTATCAGTTATTGTAAAGAGTTCTAGGTGTTGTTTGACAAAATTGGCTGTTTCGAAGATGTAGAGACAAGGAAGTGAAAGTAGATTAAGTTTTTTAAATAGAGGTCTGCATGATTCGCGATTTTTAACACCACACAATGTCCGAATGCATTTTTTCTGGGACACGAACGCGCGATCTGCATCACTAGAATTTCCCCACATAAGGATTCCATATCTTAGTACGGACATTATATACGCATGGTACGTCGTCAGTGCAGTTTGTGGAGAGACGGTTTGTTTAAGACGCCATAGTGCAAAGACAAATTTATTAACTTTCTTGCAAACTATGTCAACGTGTTCCTTCCAGTTGCAATGCGTATCTAGGATCATGCCAAGGAATGTTGTACTTTTTACTTCTTCTATAGCGTCAGAGTTATGCTTGATTTGCAATTGATGTGTCTTCGACTTATGTGATTTAAATTGCATAAATTTAGTTTTGCTGAGATTAATTTTAAGGTGATTACTGTCAAGCCATTTTACAACATCGCGTAGTGCTCCATTGATATCATTTTCAAAAGCGTCTTTGTTTCTACCTTCGATTATTATTGTTGTATCGTCGGCAAATAGAATGCAGTCATGTTTTATCGAATCTGGTAAGTCATTTATGTATAGTAGAAATAGTAGAGGTCCTAAAATACTCCCCTGAGGGACGCCGTACTTATTGGTTTTGTAGCAAGAGCTGAATGTGCTGACTATATTGATAGTTTTATTTATTTGGGTACATTGTTGTCTATTAGACAAGTAGCTTTCAATCCAGGAGTGAGCTGGTCCTCTAATTCCGTATTTGTATATTTTGTCCAAAAGTAACTTGTGACACACTGTGTCAAATGCTTTAGACATATCAAGGAATAGTACGCCTACTGGTATGCCTTGGTCTATACATTTGGTGATACGATCGTTGAGTTGAAAGCAGGCTAGTGCAGTAGATTTCTTTTTCCGAAACCCATTTTGCTCTGTTTTAATGATATTATTGTTTTCTAAGAAATTGTCTAGTCTAGAATACATCGCTTTTTCATATATTTTTGATATAACCGGAATCAAAGTAATAGGTCTATAATTACAAAGGTTAGCTTTTTCCCCTTTTTTATATATAGGTTTCACTATACATTTTTTCAGTGTATTGGGAAATACTCCATGTTCAAATGATGTATTTATCAGATTTGAAATGTGATATGAGAGTGTGAGTGAGATTTCTTTTAATATTCGAGTGGGTATTTTGTCATAACCGGTGGATTGTGTATTTTTAAGGGTTTGGATTATTTTATAAATCTCATAAGGTGTGGTTGGTGACAGAAATATACTATGAGGACAAGTATTCAGAGTTTTCGAATTCTTTTGAGCTGTATCTGAGATTGAAAATCCAGTTGTGTTTATAAAGTGCTCGTTAAATGCTTCAGCTATATGTTGAGGTGATTGTATTGATATTTGATGACTATCTGTGATACTAATTATTTCATTGGCTGTTGGTTGGTCAAAGTTTTGTTTTATTAAATTCCATGTTGCGCGACATTTCTTTTTCGCTTTTTCGATGAAGTTAGTATTGCAAATTTTTTGTGAGTGTGCGATACATTTTCTTAATATGCTTGTATATGTGTGCAGTTCATTTTTATTACCTACAGTATTGTTTTTGTTTTTATTCTTATAGTGTTGGTAATAAAGTTTCCTTTTCTTAATGCAGCAATTCCTTAAAGATTTTGTTAGCCATTTCTTTGTTTTATTACGATTAACGGTTGTTTTAACTTTAATTTCAGGGAAGCAAAGGTCGTGGAATAATATTAAATTTTCATGAAGTATTTTGAATGATTCGTCAGGGCTGGCTTCGTAAATTTCGGAAAATGTTAAACTGTTAATGCATTCTTTAAACTTCTTCACGTTGTCGTCGCAGTAGTCCGGTTTTTTTATATACCAATAACGGGATAAATTTTTAATTTTACAGTTAAATGTTAATGTCTGTGCCGTGTCGTGGTCGGATAGGCCTAGCGGATGGGTTTCGCCTTTAGCTTTGCGAATATTGCTAAGAACGTGGTCAATGCAATTATTTTTACGGGTAGGTATGTTTATATGATTGCATAGATCGTAGTTGTCAAGCAGACTCAAATACTCCTTAGTGATATTGTTACTGGCCAAAGTGTTTATGTTCATATCTCCGCAAATAACAATCCTTTTGTTACGTTTGGATAGGAGAAGGCCGAATAGGTTATTTAGAGACTCTAAAAATTTATTGACATTTGCATCTGGCGTTCTATATAAGCAGACGATAATAAGATTGCTATCTACGATTTCGATGCCGCAGCATTCAAATTCTCTTTCAACAGCGAACTTTTTCAAAGTCACGAGTTCATCATAATATATGTTTTTCCGAACCATTATAGAAACTCCGCCTCTTTTTTTTATTTTTACGTGAAAAGAAGGATGCTAACTGATAATTGTTGAGAAAAAGATTACTTTCAGTACCTGAGCTAAGAAATGTTTCTGAAAAAGACAGTACAGTTGGCGAGATGTCTTAACTATAATAAGTACCACGAACCTTGTTATACAAGCAATGTTCAGCACTATAGTCCGTTTTTTTTAGGATTAGAAATACGGTAAACAAAGAAGCAGTCGTCGTCAACCTTTTCCGCTTGGGACAAATATTAGATGTTACGAAGTCCTCAACAGAACGAGGACTTAACAGGCCTATATTAGTTATGTCATACATAAAAAGTGTGTATTTCCACATAAATTTATTATGTAAACAAAACTTGTAAATGTTGACCACCTTACGTTTCTCATTTGTTGTTAATGGACTCTGTTTCTGTCTCTTTGCTTTTGGTGAAGGCAAAACGTTCGGGGGAGAACAACGAGTCGGTCTTTTTTGCAAGCCACTTGGGCCTGCCTCTGGTTGGTCCATCGCAGTCCGCACGCCACCACACACGGCGAAAAATAAAATCTTAATATTAATTAACAAATAGATACTCGTATAATAATCTCGTAATCTGAATTCAACAATTAGTTCATTACCAAGAAAACAAGAAAAATAACGTTATACTATTGACAATTTTGACAATGTCGACAGCGAAAAAAACGAACCGATCGTTTCAAATTCAAACCAATTCTTCTTTAGGTTTTTTTCCTTTCCAGAACTGAATAACGAAATTTAAAACAACAGAGTCAAAAATAAATACTTTCAAAATAAATATATTGTTGTAAGTATTATTTAGATATAAATAATGAAAAAACTTCTATCATTTTAGGGTCGACAACAATAATGTAAGTCTTTTTTAATGGCTGTTTGAGATACTTTGACAGTTGTTTGGCATAAAGTGTCTTATATAAAAGACCTCGTGCTTCGTGCTTTAACCTTCTTTCTAATGCTAAACAAACGCACTATAGGAGTAGTTGTTACCTGTATTAATGCTAATATAATGCTATTATAATTCAATTGCAGAGCAATGTGCCACGTAATTTGAGCCCAAATTAGTTATATTAGCATTATATAATGCTGTTAAACCTTCATTTTTAGCAGCTAATATGCTGTTACACAGAACTTTTGTGCTATTTGGGATATATGGATATTACCTGATTTAGTCGCTTATCAAAAATAGAGGAAAATAATGTTAAGGCGTTGTTCGATTACTAAGTTATTTTACTAGAAAGCCATTTCACGTAGCTGTTATTTATTGTATTATAAAGCCGAAGTTTCATATTCTTTAGCATGGGGTCAGAGTCAAGCATTCCCATTTCATTTTGTCCGTTGGAGGTTGTGATACGGTTTATTGCATCACGCGTCATCGTCACGACTAATTGTGCTGACAGGCGCTATTAGTGTCAGATATGACGACTTAATGAGCGATATTGCGTTGTGGGATTAGGGATTAATGTAATCGGTGAGCGTCTCAGCGGTTCATTTCCGCGCCGCGCGCGCACCAAATTTCCGCTCGGCGGCGACGGAGCCGTGCGGTTACCGTGTCCGGCCCGGGAACATTACCGGCTGATCAGAACTGATCGCTATCGGTACCGCTTAATAATTGAGTTACTCGACTCAGTCGACTTAAGTTCGACGATCGAAATGATCCTAAAATTGTAATCTAAAGATGCACCGAGCGCTCGTTCATCACAGCGCGATAAGTAATATGCGCACCAGTGGCGTGCAGGGTTTTTAGTTAGGGTAGGCATTTCTTTTGAGGAGACCCTTGTCACCTATGTGGGGACGAACAAGTTGTGTTCAGCAGTGCACGTGTAAAGTAATGTTAGCACTACCAAGGCTTAGGCTATTTCGACTTTCGACAAAGTGAATCTCCGTCAGCGTGCGTTGCGTTAGTGATACTATACATGAAATTGACGAGTAATATTACCCCGAGTTGGAGCTAATTGCATACACCTACCTATATTAACTGCCTTAATATCGAACAATAACTTGCTAAATGCACCGAAAGTTAACTTCCGCAAACACACTAGGTCAATACACCGGTCACAGCTAAAACACATATTTAAGGTTTAATACACAAATATAGAATACGCCAATAAACAAAATCACACGGAAAATTCAATAGAAAACGTAAGACAATCGCTCCGAACCGAACTATGTAATGCAACTGCAACTACAAGAATATTTATTTCACAACAACACAACTGGGTCGTAACTAAATAGTAGATTATACACTAAGGGGATAAAGCACTGTTTTATGTCACGGGAGCGAATTGAATCCCGAACGTAACGAAGGACTCATAATTTAACTCCTGAGCGTAGCGAGGGAGTTATAAGTTAATTCCTGATTGAAGCGAGGGAATTAAGACTGAGTCCTGAGTGCAGTGAGGGGTTCAACCGCCCAAGACTAAAACAGTCTTATCCCCGAGGTGTATACTCTACTTTTCACACCTTATGCGAGACAAAAAAACAGAAAAAAATAATAATAATAATAAAATAATAATAATAATAAAATAATATATAATCGTTGTAGGCTTTTAGGTATTTTTCCTTTGACTTCTCTGGCAGCAGATTGTTGACAATGCCTATGGCATCTAATTTGAGAAACTCAGGAGTCAAAACACTTTCATCACTCGACATTTTCAATATTATTTTTGAAATTAAATCTTCTATAGGCACCTACAAGAACTCGATTTGTTCGTCACGCGTGAACAAATGAAGGCGCGCGACGTTCCAAATTCGAAAGCACAAGCCGTGGTCCTAGATTCGAAATTCGAATTTCGAACACCGCGCTCCTCCGGACCGGGGTTCACACGGAGGCAAACTTCATTTATTTTGTCAAATCAAGTAAGCCATGGCCTAGGACAAATTGTGTTTAGCAAAATTAAACTTTATGCATATAGTAATAAGAATTATGAAAAGTGAAATCATATTATTAACCAGCGGGTTATAATGAAATTCAGTACAACATTATAACCCGGCTAATACCAAGGGATTTAATGTCTTGCTTTCGGTAGGGTTTACATGACCTATAATTCGGCATTGTCGAGCATGTGGTTTGAAATAGTAGATTAGGGGGATAGAGGGGATAAAGCACTGTTTTATGTCACGGGAGCGAATTGAATCCCGAACGTAACGAAGGACTCATAATTTAACTCCTGAGCGTAGCGAGGGAGTTATAAGTTAATTCCTGAGCGAAGCGAGGGAATTAAGACTGAGTCCTGAGTGCAGTGAGGGGTTCAACCGCCCAAGACTAAAACAGTCTTATCCCCGAGGTGTATACTCTACTTTTCACACCTTATGCGAGACAAAAAAACAGGCTCAGTAGATAAATATTCAAAATAGACCAGAAGCACTGATTCAGACACAGACTTTACGCCTTTTACAGCTTTCCATTTGTCAAAATCGTTGTAGGCTTTTCGGTATTTTTCCTTTGACTTCTCTGGCAGCAGATTGTTGACAATGCCTATGGCATCTAATTTGATAAACTCAGGAGTCAAAACACTTTCGTCACTCGACATTTTCAATATTATTTTTGAAATTAAATCTTCTATAGGCACCTACAAGAACTCGATTTGATGATGAAGGCGCGACGTTCCAAATTCGAAAGCACAAGCCGTGGTCCTAGATTCGAAATTCGAATTTCGAACACCGCGCTCCTCCGGACCGGGGTTCACACGGAGGCAAACTTCATTTATTTTGTCAAATCAAGTAGGCCATGGCCTAGGACAAATTGTGTTTAGCAAAATTAAACTTTATGCATATAGTAATAAGAATTATGAAAAGTGAAATCATATTATTAACCAGCGGGTTATAATGAAATTCAGTACAACATTATAACCCCGCTAATACCAAGGGATTTAATGTCTTGCTTTCGGTAGGGTTTACATGACCTAAAATTCGGCATTGTCGAGCATGTGGTTTGAAAAAACTATTAAGTACTTATAGTATCATCATAGAGAAGAAAAATATATGTGGTAGAGTTATTTCGCAAGGTAGGCACTGCCTATTTGCCTATATGGTACGCACGCCATTGATTGCGCACCGTGTGTCGCGATAACCGTAAAAGATTGCGTTACAATGTGGCCGATACGGCGTTCAGAACCCTTTGAGCGTTATTTCACATGATTTTGACTGAGCAGTGTCCGAGCATTGGCCATAAACGTCCATCACCTACACACCAACACCCATGAAAATAGCGCAACAGAATACACAACCAGATTTTAACGAAAGCCACTTACAAGTACCGACAGTTTAAATCAACTGCCCCTACATCATTACTTTTAGTCACGAACATAGACAATGACTAAAAGTTGCGCAATCTATTTATACTAAAGCACCAGTTTGATAGCTTCAGAGCGTATTGTGCGGAACCTTGGTGTCATCCTTAACTCGCTATCTGACCCGAATAGCATAAAGCGGAGCAATAAACCGGATCGATCGCGGAAATAGCGGTCAAGTGTGAGCGCGATAAGGGCACGCAGTCTCACCGCGGGGCGATTCACGCCCTGTCGGCCCGTCCCACCTTCCTCTCCAACATAACTGACGCCGAGATGCGTACACACTTTGTGTGATTGGAGGCCAGGCTTATATTGGTTCTTCTAGGGTAGGATTAGTCAGTAAGCGTTACGAAAAACAGCCCCGCGCCGGAACTAATATAATACGACGCTGCGACACCCGCAGCAGGGGTCTATCAGCATCAGTAGAATGGGCTCGAAGTAACGGTTTTTTTTTGCACGCTTTAACGCATGGCAACCTCGATGTGTGAGAAGTTCTCAGTGAGAACGGATGCGCGCAATAAATGTAAATATGATTGGAAACGAATATGTCTACTTAGACACCTACATACGCAAGAAATGTGAATTTATCTGAAGGCAATACTTATATTTACAGATATTGCAGGTCATAGCTGGAGTAAAAAGTTGACCCTGTTTCGGCCACCATACATTTTGTAGGTCATATTTACTGGGTACTTCATAATCAGAAATTCAGTTCTAATAACTTTTAGAAACTGATGTAATTTTTCATGAAAAAAATTAACATGACACAGACCACCTTTTTATCCATTTCTTCATTATTATTAAGTACAGAAATGTAGTAAACAAATGAAGCGGAGTGTGTAGATCAGTATCATTGTTCTCGGTAAAACAGCGTTGTTTCTAGCGAGCGCGCGTTTGTGCTGTAATGAGGCGCGCCTGCGATTAGCCGCCTAATTTATGCATGTCTACGGCAGCCGCTTCACCCGGCACATCGCTGCTTGCTATGCAAATTAGGGTTCGATTTCCGGCCCGCACGTAATCCAGCTGTCTTGAGCATTCTTCAGACACTCCTGGGGTACTTTAAGGCGGTACCTACAGAACCAAAGCTTTCGAAATAGAGTTGAAAGTTATACAAAAACTACTCATATAAGTAATGGTCCGGCGTCGGCCGGGACTCGCCGGTGGCCGCCCGGATCCCGCGTGAACTATCCATCTTTCCGGGTGGAAAAGTTTTGTTTCTGTTCGCGATCCTTTTATCCGTGCAGAGTTGTTTCGAAATAAACGCGTTTAGCATATTATAAAGCGTTACTTTATGGCTCCTATTAGGTAAGGTAGGGAATGCAACCTCGATCTCGCGAGATCTCGTCCATATGTTATGAGCCTGAGTCTCGTACAATTTTCGTACGAGATCTAGCGAGATTGTGTGATTGAACTTTTTATAAAAAGTTTCTGTCAAAAAAATATTTTTTGGTACAAGCTTTTATTGCTGACTGTACTTTTCTGTATACCATCATCAACTACTCATTAAGACGATTCTAACGAGCCCAAACTGAACGGGGTTACGTCGGTTAAGTACTGATTTCCTATGGCCACCTTCTGTCTCCATCATCAGATCAGCTATAGGTATATAGCTATAGATAATATTTAATTGTCATCCAAACTATACGTATACCCAAAATTTCAGCTTAATCGGTCAACGGGAAGTGGGTCAAATTTAACTTGCAAGATTTGATGAGAAACATCGGGACATGTGAAACGAAATAAAAGCTTGTAATTATAATTACACTACATGTCAAAAGTCTCATCTCACTGACAAATTAAAACATTTAAGTACTTTTATTCAATTCTAATTTAGTTACTTTTAATTATATTAAAACAGGGTTACTAATGTATTACCGAAATTTTTTTGGCAGATTTTCACTTCCCAAACAGTTTTTTCCTAAAAACGAATTCGTCAAATAATAATTTGCGAACTTAATGTTTACCATAAACATCCTTTGCAAACTAACGCTAAGCAAATAATCTTAGTTGGTCATAGTAAAGTCCAATTTTTATTTTTGACGATTTAGTTAAATTCCAAAACATACAATACTCGAAAAATAATATGGCAAACATAATGCTTTGCAAATACACGATACGCGACATTATTTTATTTAGTTTATATGTACTCGTAAGTATTGTATTACTAAAAATGTTCGGTTATGGTCGCAGTTAGTTCTGCGAACACTCCTCCTCGCTTCGCTCGTCGTCGTACCTAACCGAGGTTTTCGGTAGGTAGTAGGTAACAACAGTATGAATAATATATCAAATGTTATTATATTATATTACAATTGGTATACGTAATGTATGTAGGTCAAAGGCTGCGGTAGCCTAGTAGTTCAGGTATGCGGCTGTCAAGCGGCGATCGTGGGTTTGAATCCCGGCTCGTAATGAGTTTTTCAGAACTTATGTACGGAATATTTACCGTTAGCTTTTCGGCGAAGGAAAGCATCGTGAGGAAACTGGCCTAATCCCAGTAAGGTCTAGTTTTCCATCTCGGTTGGAGGTCAGATGGCAGTCGGTCTCGTAAAACTATTAGTAGGTAGGTACTATGCTGAGTCTTGGGATTAGGGGCCAAAGCGGACCCCGGGCTCCTTTAGGGCACAACCAGGATAACGCTAGAGGAGGATGATTATACGTAATGTACAGTCGAGGAATTTGAATGTTTAGCACTTTTGGACCTTAACGTCATTCAAATAGAGTTGACATGTGCCAAACCTTCATTTTCCTCGACCGTACATACTTGGGGTAACTCGGGGCACATTCTAGGGATTTGATATCGATAAAAAAGATGTCAATATGTAATATATGTGCGATAATATATGTGCTCATTGAAATTTCTCTATTACTATAAAAAGGTTCAATGTCACACCTGATATCAAGCCTCTTAATATAATAAATGTATGCTGATGTCATTTCAAATAAAATTACAATTTACTGTCAGTGCCATTCATGTGCTAGAGTAAGAATAAAATATGAGGTAATATTCCGCTACGATTGTTACGAAGTCCAAAATAATCATGCAGGCTAAGAAAAAGTCACGCCCAAGTGAATATTCTATTAAAACACATGGATGTGTACTACTATGTCCTTTTAGCAATAAATGAAGATAGAGTTATGTTTAAAAAATAATAAATAACGATATAAAATGATTCGAACAAAACATTTCGCGCCAATGTGGAAATACTGACCTGGTTTAAAAATAAATAAATTAATTCTTCGAACACACCTTTTTAGAATTTAATAAGCACTACAAAGCGATTTTGTATAAATATATTTATTTTTTAGAACATTTAGATGTTGACAGTAACATCGATATATTTAATTGTCGATAAAATATTTGGCTACGTCACTTTAGTATAAGTGCCCCGAGTTATCCCAGGTATGGAATGTAGGTACGGGGTGTGCTCTGAGTCTGGTTTCGGTAAAAAGTCTTTTATGATTTTTATTCTTAAATTAACTCACATTTTTCAATCTTATTATGGTGTTTGGCCTTTATCGCAATTGAAATAAGAGACATAAATGTTTTCCAAGTGAAGCCAACGGCTAATATTTATTTGAGCACACATGTTTCGACAAACCATTTATTTGCCTTAAAAATAATAAGTACATGAATAATATTTTGCCTAAATAACGCGTGGTAAAAGTACCAGTGTCCTTTTGAAAATTGCTGTAATCATATTTTGAGAAGTGATCATTTCACTGAATTAGAATTTGGAAAATATATAATTGGAAAAAAAACGATTGACATTGTTTGGTTGGGAAATTAAATTTGGGCAAAAATGTTTCGGTAAAATAATTGGTACCCATTAAAACTTGATAATTAAATAAATCATACTTAATCAAGAACAAATGATTTATTTTTATTTAAAAAAATCGGATATTATAAACCACTAACATGCAGAATATCTTTTTCACTTCTCTCTTTCAAAAGTGCGTCATATTAGGCTTAGCAAGCGGGGCTAAAGTATTTTTAACATTTAGCCCCTAGGGAAAATATGTATACATATACTTATGATTTATAAAACATTTTAATTTGTCAATTAAAACAGTTCACCGTATTACATCCACCAATCACAACTCTTAAAAAACACATTAGTATTTGCTATCAACTAACCAGAATACAGCTAGACATTAAAATCGACCAATCAGGAAACAGAATTCATTTCAAACATTGGGTGTTTTTTATTCCCAAATTCACAATAATTAGAAAAATAAACGCCTCTGATCGACTATAGCCGCGTCCATACGTTCAAGCGTGGTTGACTGCATTCATGACATAAGCTATGAAGATTGAGCGGGATAGACTGCTGTCTATCTCGCATTATCGTATGATGTCCACCGCGCTCGGCCGTTTGGACGCGGCGATTAGACGGTCAGAGGCATTCGTGGTGTCAATATTTTGTATCTGTGTCAGAGCAATTTATTAAAAATAATGACGCCAAATTGAACAATCTTTTCGCCTTGTTTTTACTGTTTTCTCGCAGTCGAGGTGAAAAGTAGAGTACGTATAACTCTGGTCTAAAAGCCATATTACCCCTCGCGCTATTTCCCCTCACTTCGTTCGGGAAAATAACTATCTCGTGGTGTAATATGGCTTACTTTAGACCCTTGTCATACAATCTACTATTTGGTACAGCACACCTATACTTGTCTTGCAGAATACCTTTTTTCTCCAAAAAAGTAGAGGTTTGTTCTAAGGTCAAGGTAGGTCTTTTTAATTTAACATTTTTTTTTTAAGCCAAGTGTTTTTATTTTACCACCTTAATGATATATTTTCTAATGATTGCATGGCCAACTCTTCTAACCTAAATCATTCTATGAAGAATTCTTTAAATACGTGTAAACGGTAAACCTAACATAGCAATTAATTTTCGGGTTAAACTCCAGCTTTGTTTTTTTGCTCTTTGAAGCTTACCCATGGTAGAGGTACTTAAATATACTCATAATTGACAACATTTCATATTTTTGAGCCCTAAATTTTATTGGTTCTATGTATTTGGTTTAAAAAGACAAATACGCTTGTGGGATCAGATTATCATAAATAACACGTATTCAACTAGTAACTGAATATATTTTCTAACCCACTATAATAACAAACGTACAATAATATTTTATCATTTTTGACATCAGAAATTCAGCTGACAGAAACGCAACAAAACCTATATCGCGGCGTAGTGGCCAGAACGTTAATTTACAGATAAGGTTCACGTATAAGGTTTTACTATGTGCTCTGTAGCAACTTAGGTCCATAGGGAGAGTGCTGTTGAGAGCCGCCACACCAGCCCCCTCCAGACCCTTAGGGTCGATAACAATCGCGAAAACGCACAACTCGTCCAGAACGCGTGCGCCGCTCTGGTGCTTCCTGTGGTTGCACAACGTTCTCAAGTATGTGAGCAGGCTTGATGCGATCAATTGACACATTAATGCACTTACCACGAATATCGATCTTAAAAACCTTATCCCCTCTACTTATCACGCGGTAAGGCCCAGTGTATGGAGGCTGGAGAGGTTTCCGGACAGCATCCTGCCTCAAAAAGACATGAGTAGCCGTCGAGAGATCCTTATGCATAAATATCTTCGAAGAACCGTGCCGTGCGACCGGCGACGGTTGTATATCTCGCATATGCCTCTGAAAACGATTTACGAAGTCGGCATAATTCAACGAATCTTCATGCGAAGAAGATTGGAAGAAATCACCTGGTAGGCGAAGAGGTTCTCCATAGACCAATTCAGCAGTTGATGCAGCGAGATCCTCTTTCCATGCAGTTCTGATTCCTAAGAGGACTGGAGGCAGACGTTCTACCCAGTCGATGCTGCCATGACACATAATTGCGGCATTCAATTGTCTGTGGAATCTTTCTACTAATCCATTTGATGCTGGATGGTATGCCGTGGTATGCACAACGTGTGCACCTGTCATGTTGGAGAGACGTCGAAAAATGTCGGAAATGAATTGACGACCTTGATCGGTAGTAATTTTTTCGGGGCAACCAAATCTAGATACCCATCCGGCTATAAATGCTTCACTTACTGTTTCGGCTTTAATGTCGGCAATCGGCATTACTTCTGGCCATCTCGTAAATCTATCCACAGCAGTCAAGCAGTATGAGAATCCTCGACAAAACGGTAATGGTCCAATCAGGTCAATATGCACTTGTGAGAAACGCTTAGTTGGTAAGACAAAATCATGCACGGGAGATGTTACGTGCTTGTCAACTTTTGAGCGCTGGCAGTCTAAGCATGTCCTCGTCCACTCGTGACAGTTCTTGCGAATTCCAGGCCAGACAAAACGTTTCGTCACTAACCTGGTCGTAGCTTTAGCTCCTGGATGACTCAGACCATGCAACAAATTAAAAATCTGACGACGAAATGCCGGTGTCACGTAAGGTCGAGGAGCAGGCAACGATACATCACAAAACAATTCAGTTGTCGAACCGGGTATCGAAAGCTTTTTTAAAGAAAGCGAAGATTCTTTCTGAAGATAGTTTTGCATTTCAGGATCCGTGTCTTGCGATGATGCCAATGCGTCGTAATCTATGGCACTGATCGCTTCAACAGGTCGAGACAACGTATCAGCTACTATGTTATCATCTCCAGCAATGTGTCTGATGTCGGTTGAAAATTGGCCTATATAATCTAAATAACGAAACTGGCGAGGTGAACATTTATCAAGCGATTTTTTGAAAGCAAATGTTATAGGCTTATGGTCTGTAAAAATGACAAAAGGTCTGAGCTCTAGTAAGTGTCGGAAGTACTTAACACTTTCGTATATTGCTAGCAGTTCCCTGTCATAAGGGCTGTATTTTCTTTGTGCTGTGTTGAGTTTTCTGGAGAAAAAACCAAGAGGTTCCCAGGCACCATTAATACGTTGCTGAATGACTGCTCCAATCGCAATGTCAGACGCATCAGAGACAAGGGCAATATCTGCATTAGAGCGAGGATGGCCAAGAAGTGTCGCATTAGCTAAACTGTTCTTACTATCTAAAAATGCTTTTTCTAAAGCCGGAGTCCAGCTTATGTTATCCTTGTTTCGCACTTTAGGACCAGCTAATAAATGGTTAAGTGAACTTTGTACCTGCGCTGCGTGTGGTATGAATCTCCGGTAAAAGTTTAGCATTCCCAAAAATCGCCTGAGTTCCTTGATTGTGTTGGGTTTGGGAAAATCTTGTATAGCTGTGACCTTATCGGGTAATGGTTTGGTACCTGCACTTGAGACGTAGTGTCCTAGAAATGTCACTTCTGGTTGGCCAAAATCGCACTTCGCTGTGTTGACGAGGACACCGTGTTCTTTCAAGCGTTCAAAAACGAGTTCTAGATGACGCTCGTGTTCCTTCTCATCCACAGAAGCAATCAGGATATCGTCGATGTACGCGAAGCAAAAGGGCAGGTCGCGCAGAATCTCGTCAATAAACCTTTGAAAGGTCTGCGCAGCATTGCGCAAGCCGAAACTCATAAAGGCAAACTCAAAAAGACCAAACGGCGTGGTTATGGCTGTTTTTGGGATATCCTCAGGTGCCACAGGGATCTGGTTGTAAGCTCGAACAAGATCAATAGTAGAAAATATACTGCACCCTCGGAGAATATGAGAAAAATCACCAATATGCCTTACCGGGTATCGATCTGGTATAGTTCTGGCGTTTAATGCGCGGTAGTCACCGCATGGTCTCCAACCACCGGTTTTCTTGGGAACCATATGTAATGGAGATGACCAAGAGCTATCTGAGCGGTGCGCTACACCTGTTCGAACCATATCTTCGAATTCTTGGGTTGCTATCTTTAATCGGTCCGGGTCAAGTCGACGCGGTCTGGAGAACACTGGTGGGCCAGGAGCAGTATGGATATAGTGAAGCGTTTTATGCTTCACCTCACGCTCCATAGGATCTCCGGCAGGCCTGGTGATCTCAGGAAACTGTTGCAGCAACTGGTGGAAACGAGAAGAACCTGCAACAGCTTTTATATGACCGATAGCACAGGAAGCGGGTAAGGCAGACGCGGTAAGTTGCGTAGTACTGTCGGTAAGTCTGTGGTTTCTGGCGTCGACTAGCAAGCCGTAAAATGACAAAAAATCTATGCCGATAATAGGTTTAGTTACGTCAGCGATAACAAAACGCCAGTTAAAACTACGTCGTAATTTAAAATCTAGAGCTAAACTAATCCAGCCATATGTGGCTATATTACTACCGTTTGCGGCAAACAACTCATAGTTCGTTTTAAATCGTTTTTCACCACGCATATACTTAAGCGGGTACACGCACAAATCAGATCCAGTGTCAACTAAATATTGTACTTTACTTTTACTGTCCGTAACGAATAAGCGGCCTGGCACAGTAGCGCAGTCACTCGCCGCAGACAGCGACTGCTTTAATGGTTTTTTGCAAACGAGCACGGTGGTATACATTTGTGCGCATTCTCTCCAAACCTTTCGTGGTACCAGCATAACTGTTGACCTTCAGCAGCTGAGCGGCTACGAGATCGGAAACGTCGCTGGCTGCGCGACCTTGAGCGCGGGCGGCAGTTGCGGCACGCTTGCGGCATACTCATATCATCGAAGCGTCGCGTTAATTCATCTATCTTCCGATCAAGATCTCGAATGGGTGTAGAAGACGATGAAGCGGCTGCTATTTCCGATGCTGGTGGTGGAGTTGAAACTGCAGCATTAGATGGAAAATGGCCGTGATCCGGTATCTCCATGATTTTGTCAGCTAATTGTGCCACATTTTCAAGTTGGCAATTATCCTGAGTGGTAATAATAACTTGTAGGTAACTTGGCAGACGGCTTATCCATAAGGATCGAAGAAAATCATCACCCACATCATTCCCGGCCAGACTGCGGAGGTGCCGAAGGAATTGACTGGGTTTTCGGTCGCCGAGTTCCTCGTTATTTAACAGCTGGGTCCGCCGCTGATGTTTGGACGCTGACAAACGATTTATCAGCTCCCTTTTAAGGGTATCGTACTTGTCTTGTGCCGGGGGAGCAATGATTACGTCTTCAACTTCTACTGCATATTTATATTCCAGCACAGAAATGACGTGGTAGAACTTAGTTGCATCGGTAGATATATTTGACAACTTAAATTGACCATCTAATTGTGCAAACCACAGTGCGGGCTTATCTGGCCAAAACGGGGGCACTTTAACACCAACACGACACAACGCGGGCTGGTTGCCCGGGGATGGTCTGTCCGTAGAGGGCCCGTCAACCGAGGAGGTGCCCGCCGTAGGCTCGGATGGTGTCAACAAGGGCACGCCGAATGATTCTCCGTCTTTAGACATGGTTAATAAATAAGAAGTCCGTATTGCAACTGTACAATTTTCACAGGGGTCACCATTTGTGGGATCAGATTATCATAAATAACACGTATTCAACTAGTAACTGAATATATTTTCTAACCCACTATAATAACAAACGTACAATAATATTTTATATCAGACATCAGAAATTCAGCTGACAGAAACGCAACAAAACCTATATCGCGGCGTAGTGGCCAGAACGTTAATTTACAGATAAGGTTCACGTATAAGGTTTTACTATGTGCTCTGTAGCAACTTAGGTCCATAGGGAGAGTGCTGTTGAGAGCCGCCACACGCTGATATTTAGTTTATTTATTTCTCTAGGGTTCGTATTTAATTTGTTATAAATTGTTCAATATTTACTTATTCTAAAAGGGCGTAACTCCAATTCTACGCAGGAATAGCCTTTACCTTAGTCTTACCACGATCGAAAAAAAAAGTGATCTGACATTGACAATGACATCTGACTTTGCCATTGTCACTGGAGTAGGTATGTGGTGTGTTGTTTGTTTAAATTGTACTATTTGTTAAAAAGAAACGATTTTATTGACGAATTTGGCCGTGATAAGGGATACCGATACTGCATTATATAAATACGACACCTTGCATTCACACGGATCTTTGGAATTACTGCTCGACACCACTCCGCTTTATTTTTATACGGTACATGGAAGAAATGTTTGTCCGGTTTCTTCAAAGAGTCATTGTTACAACTTGGCACGAAACAATACGAGTACTTGGTGTACTTAGGAGGAGCATACACCTCGTCGATCCATGCGGGTTTCTATAATATAGAATCTTTTAATTTTATTTTACTTCCTTAGGTTACAGTCGTTAACATCGATAGCACAGATCGATAGTAAACAATCTACGTCAATGTCAAATTCATATTTGTGACAGCAGACTTTTTTTTTCTGTAACATAAGTTAAGGCACAGGCTATCCATTAACTATGTCGTAGAAAGGGTAAAATTAGACCATATTTTCAATTGTTTTTTAACTATTTTATTAAGCTATATATTTTTTTTATAAATACAGTATAGTGTTCAGGGGGCAATATGCTTTTGAATCATATATTCATTTTGAAGTGTTTATAAAATGAAATGTTGTCAATTGTAATCAAATATGATGGCAATGAGCTGAAGTAATTAGGCTAATCGAGCTGTCGGCCGTCAGCGGCGTGTCGGCCGCTCCGACAGTCCACAATCACGTCAAAACAGGGGACAATCTGACACCTACGGTTCGCTTTTCAATTTCGCGCGCTCATGGATGAGGAGGGAGGGTATTTGACGCACAAAATGAGACGTTTCATGTCTCTGTCATTCTCATTTTGGGAAACAGAGACATAAAGGTGGCAATATACTTAAACATCGAAGCTGCGACATGTCACATTTTGAAAACAAACCGTGGCCCTGTTCTCGTTTCAGAATGAGCGCGCTCAACACTTGGACGTCAAATTGTTATACAAAAGTGACAAGGATACAGGGCGAAATCGGGTGATGACGAGTCTGTCTCAATTCAGCGTTAAGAACATAAAGCGCAGGGTCCTTCTCCATTTTTAACAACGGTTGATCGGGTTACGGCCAGATGTGTCTTTACCCGTTACTGTGTAACCAAGGATTTGAAGCCTGTATGGGCAGCCTGTGTAACATGCTTATGAGAGACATCTGCCACCCGCGGACTTTCCACTCGGATGCTACATCCCTTTGTCATAAATCAGACGTTATTATAAGGGTTCGGTTTGTCGACACAAAAAGTTTCGGGTCGCGGCTTAGTCGAGAAATGATCTCGTGTAATTTTAAAGGTCGAACTTCGAAGAGGGCAAATGAAAGGTTTGTGCGGAGTTGCGGCGCCCGGCGCGAGCATTCGCGGCACACGGGGTATTGCTAGGCGTAGGTTAATATCAATCAATATCAATTAAAGTTTTAGGGCATAGATATAAATCAAGCATATATTACTAATGCAAATTAATTTTATTAGATATTTAGTTTTCCTTAGTTTCCTTTAGTTTTGGATTATAAGAAAACATTGTATTTTTAAAGTTTAAAGTTATATTAAATACACATTTATTAATTAAATTCCGCGTGTTATTTTATTGTTGCTCTCTGAGTCGGTACATACAGTATTCTCGTAATTTATGAGGTTAAATTATACTCTCGTCGATACGTGCGCCAAACAGTTTGATGATGTGCAAAGACTAAACTCATTAAATAGGTATTGTCTGTGTATCAACATGGTGTAACCAACCCATCCAATTATCACTGTAATCTGAGTAAACGTTTAACTGCAATAAAATGTATATTGATTAATTAAGTCGAGATAGGTTTAGTTGCGGACGCGCTCGCTCAGCGCCGGGCGAGCGCCGGCACGGCACCTCGATTATAACTTAAAACATTCATCGCTATTCAGGACGGGTGAATAATTTTGTTTGTTCAGGAATAATTTAGCGACCTTTTCCCAATCATGCGGGAGGGCGGCAAAGTTAAATATTAGTGGAACGTTTAGAGCCCGCCCGCGGCCCCGCAAACAGGTATCGCTGTTGCCAGGGCCCTTTGTAAGGCGGATTACTGTGCACAATGTTCGCTTTTTTGCGGGTTTTCGAGCAAGAATACTAGGTGCTAGTTCATGGCGGTCCTTTTGCCAGTTTAGTAAAAAAAGTTTGGTAAAATCTTATTCCTACTAAATTATAAATGCGAAAGTTTGTATATTTAGATGTCTGGATGTTTGTTACTCAATCACGCTTAAACGGCTGAACCGATTTGGATGAAATTTCGGACGAAGATAGTTTTAGCCTAGATTTAAATACAGGACAGTTTTTATCCCGGGACCACGCAGATGAAGTCGCGGGCGGAAGCTATCATCATCATCAATACATTATAATAAAATCGTAACTGATCGCTGTCTGTACATGGCAAATTTATAAAAAAAACTTTTATGGGGGCCTTCATAAACGCAATAGAGCCCAAAAAAAGGTTTTTGAATTTCCTGTCTGTTTGTCTGTTTGTCCTATCTCTCTCTGTCTCTACTATCCAATAGAGTCAGAAAATGTATTTACATAACAAAGAAACTCCGCTACTGTGCCTCGGAACAAGTGCTTCGTATTGTATACTATGCCCTGTGCCAAGCAATACTACAATATGGTATATCTGTTTGGGGTAGTGCTCCAAAAAGCACTCTGATAGTTCTGGAGAGGGCACAGCGCGCAGTAATTAAAGTAATGCTCCGAAAACCTTTTCTTTTCCCCACAGACGCTCTTTATCGGGACTCCAAACTATTGAGTGTAAGACGACTTTATGTCTTAAAAGCTACTTCACGATCCCATGCAATAGTTACAAAATTATCAATTTTTCCGCAGCTCCTGACCAAACGTGTATTTAGAGCCCCTCTCCCTAATTATAGAACATTATTCGCAAAACGCTCACCTGACTATATGCATCGGCGAATTTACAATAAGATCTGCGAAGTTCTAGAGATTCAACATTACTCTATTGGTAACGCTATGGCGGTTGTGAAAAAGTGGCTTGTCTCTCTATCATATAGTGACACAGAGGCCCTACTTCTTATCAAGTAAAACGCAATCGTGCACACTAACTAACGCACACCTGCGCGCACACACACACATACACACACACACACACACACACACACACACACACACACACACACACACACACACACCATACACACACACACATATATATATACACGCACACACATTTTTCTTATATGTAGGTATAATGCTTGTAATTACTTTCTTCCTTTGAGTTCATTCTGATTTCTTGAATAACTTCATATTGTTTTACAAATTGCACTCCAGGGTCCCAAGATTCAGGCACAGCCTAGTTTGGGGTCCGCCAGGCATTTCATGTTATATGTAAACATGTGTATTGTTAAGCAAATAAATGATTTTTGTTTGTTTGTTTGTTTGTTTGTCTGTGCGTTTGTGCACGTTAATCTCAGAAGCGGCTAAACCGATTTGGATGCGGTTTTCAGTAATATATTATGCTAGACTTCCCTTAATATTTAATGTTTATTTTATTCAAATCGGTTAATAAATAAAAAAGTTATGTCAATCTAAGTCACATAGTATATTATTATAAGTAACGCATAAACTGGTAGTAATACTGATACTGATCTATACATATAATATTGAATAATAGGTAAAACAAATGCTGAGCTGAATTATCTGAAATTTAGGTAAAATAAATATAGCTTCTGCCCGCGACTTTATACGACGCGAAATTATAGCCAGTTCGCTTCGGTACCGATAGCTAATTTCTTCGAGTTACGTAACTGACCGGGTGGGGTACAACTTGGGTTCGATCCCCAGCGAGGCGATAATTTATGCGTTAACTTTTTTCTTGCGTGGTTATTTTTAAATTTAATTTGTATTTTTTTTTTTTGTGAAATCTTCATTAGCGGCGCTGAGCACTTTTTGGGATGGGGAAAAATTGTTAAACACGCGATAGATTTTTGAGACGTTAGATGTGAAGGAGGTCATGTGAGCGTAGGATGGGGGGTTTTTTTTTTGCAAAATTAAAATTATTCAAGTTTTCACTTCTACCGGCACCTCCGAAGTGCAACCCGGTCTTTTTTTTCTTATAGACAACTGGTTTCTTTTTTTCTCTGATTGATTAATGTTTTTTTGTTGTTTATAAAGGCACTGCAAACAACACACACACACACACACACTACACTAAACTACAATGCCTCGAAAAAGATATTATATTTGCTATGAAATCATAGGTCATCTAAAATTGTTTGATAGGTTGAGTTGAATACTTATCTCGGATTATCATAGTTCACCAACGTCAAAGAATGTGGGTATAAAATTTGGACAAAACTGTTTTACGCGGAGAATTGGGTTTTTTTTATGTACAAAACTCCCGTGACTTTCTGAAATATTAATGGGGCTTTCTTTTCTACGAAAACCTCAGCCTTCGCTTCGATTCTTCTTCGCTTGCCTCCCTGTTTACCTTCAGGATTTCGGCCCTAAAGTTTCGCTTGCAAGACATCGGAAGATAATGAGTGTCGTTAGGGGTCATTGCTGTCATTGAGACCGCTATCAAAAGGGTTGCGAAGGGCCCAATCCTTTCATTCCAACAAAAAGGCCTTGCTTGCCTCGCCACTTACCGTCGGAACTTTGGTCTGGGGTTTCGCTTGCAAGACCCCGGGGGATAGTAAATGTATGTGGGGGCCAAGACACTGAGATAATGAGTCTCTCTGTCCATGGGGCGCATTTAGAGCGTTTTCTAAAGGAATGCTTCGAGCCTTTCATTCCAACGAAAAGCACGGCCTTTGGCCTCGCTTGCCTTGCCACTCACCTACGGGACTTACCTCACCTCGCAACTCACCTACACGGTATGTGTCCGTGAGGGCTCGCTTGCCTCGCCGCTCATCTTCGGTACTTTGGCCACAGGTTTCGCTTGCAAGATACCTAGGGATTGTCAGTATTCGTGGGGGCTTGCCGTTGGGTCTTCGGCCTTCGAGCTCGCCTAGGGAGCGCTCTCTAAAAGCATGCTATAGTGCTCAGCCTTCGGCTTCACTTACCTCCCCTTTTACCTTCGGGAATTTGGACCCCAGGTTTCGCTTGCAAGACACCCGAAGATAATGAGTGTCCGTAGGGGCTCGCATTAAGAGCGCTCTCTAAAAGGATGCTTTAGGCCTTTCATACCAACGTAAAGCTCGGCCTTTGGCCTCACTGCCACCTGGGGATAGTAAGTGGCCTTCAGCCCCGAGCGCTTAAGAGAGCTTGATTTGGATCTTTGATTGTTACGAAAAGCTCGACCTTCGGCCTCGCTTGCCTGGCCGCTCACCTTCGGGACTTGGTCCCCAGTTTCGCGGGACAGTGTCCGTGGGGGCTCACCCACTGGCCTTCAGCCCCCGAGCTCACATTGCGACCGATCTCTAAAAGCGAACTTAGGGCCTTTCATTCCTACGAAAAGCTCAGCTTTCGGCTCCGCTTGCCTCCCCGTATACCTTCAGGGATTCGGCCCTCATCAGGTTTCGCTTGAAAGTTACTCGGAGATAACGCGTATCCGTGGGGGGTCGGCCTCGGGCCTTAGGCCCTTGGGCTCGCATTGAGACCGCTCTCTGAAGGATTGCTTTAGGCCTTTAATTCCAATGAAAAGCTTGGCCTTCGGCCTCGCTTGCCTCGCCGCACACCTTCGGAACTTTGGCCTCAGGTCTCGCTTGCAAGACACCTGAGGATAGTGAGGTTCCGTCGGGCTCGCCCTAGGGCCTCCGGACCTGAGGCTCGCATAGGGAGTCCTCTCTAAAATGATACTTTGGGCATCTATATAATATTATTGACGATCAAGTTTATGAGGGAGTTTATTTAGATTCGAAGTGAACTGTTTACTGATTAAATGAAATCTTTATTTTCAAATTTGTCAGATGTATGGTTAAACGTAAGATAAACATAAAAACATCATGTACTTAAATTATAATTTATACGCGTACGAAGTCGCGGGCAGATGCTAGTCATCAATAATTTGCTTTCGCTCGACTCACAAGAAAAAAAAGCCCATAAACCAAGACAATTCGCATAATTTCCGTATCTCGTTCGGTCCAACCCTAGGGGATAATTTTATGGTCGATTTATTGTCCCGGCACCATTATGCTTGTCCTTAAATCGTTTTCTGCAAGCACACATCTCCTCACAGATAGGCCCGTCACGAGGTATCGTATCGTAAAACAGCCATTGCTGATAACTGGTTCTAGCTGGTGTATGCAAATCCTGATGCAAAACGCACAACTTACCGAAAGTTTGAAGGAAGAAATGAGTTGAAGAACAATGATTCATCCTTCAGAAATCCTATTATTATAGTGAGCAGGCAAAGAGTGCTGAGGAGGAATTATTAGTCACCACGTGATTATCTTGGGGCCACTCGCGAGTGCACCGATGTTTTTTTGAGTTTGAGTGGGATAAGTACGAGTCGGCTGCCCGTTCGTTCCCCGGATAACCTCCTTCGTGTTCCTCTTGTGGAGGCATCATACAACTTGACAATGTTTTTATTTTGCAATCATTTTCTAGCTCTTGGAGTGTAGCCTAGACGAATGAATGTGAATACATTTCGTTTGCTTGCTCAAAAACAATCCTACAAAGTTGCAGTTTTGCAATATCTTAAGTAGTAGTAGTAGTAGTACTAGTACGTAGTTTAACTTCAGGGAAACCTGCAGTGCAGCTCACCTACTTGCTGACTCAGTGACACCGCAGTCTGCTCGCACACCTACTAGCTACCTCTTCGAAACTCGTTAATAAATAAGTGTCAAAAAGTTGCAAGTCGCGAGTTCCATCTGAAGTTCACAAATTTATGTGAGCACTTTATTGAGTTTCCGCTTGATACCCGACTCGATGGCTGCTCTGTCGTTTGACTACCACTAAGAGTACGAGAAGTCATGAGCATTTCTGAACTGTGTAATAACTACGAGTCATTTATAACAGGGAGTATGTTTTTGTTCATCACGTATTAGCATTTCAATGCGCGTCGTTGCTAAAGTGTCACAACGGGCACGTGAAACATACTGAAATGTGGTGGCGACACGAAAGTGGCGAACCAATTGAGGCTTTGGCGAAGTGGGAGCAACGATACAGTTGATTAACCATTTGTATCTAAAGCTTAAGTATTGCAACAACTACAACAGCGTCCAACTAATGGAGGTTGAAGTGTGTGTGTTTTGAATACTGTAATAAAATTGAATATTGACCACTGCAATCTAATTTACTTGCGTATTTCCATAAAATGCAATAGTAGCAATTAGGTATAACTCAAGACAGAAAGAGCATGTTTACGGTCATGTAAAGCATGGGATGTGCATCGTTTTGGCAACGCAAACGCATTTGTAAATAGCTTTCCTTCCGGTGAGACATACAGCAGACTAAATTGTAACTGGACCACTTTATGGAGAAAAGCTGAGCAAAAGGCACTCGCATTCTCGATCCCCGCTGTCTAGTGGAAACTGTAACGACCAGAATCCCTCCAGAACCGGCCATAGGTGTTTTTACTCCATTCGGTAACTCCTATTTCACTGCGATATTATCTTTACGCTCTACCAAAGTCGTTCGCCATGTGTCTTCTTTGTCAGTTTACGGAGTCGCATCGCGAGCGATTTGTCTTACCTCTAACATCCGTTGAGGGAGCTCACAAAAAGCGCAGTAAGTAGTGTTAGAGGACTGAAACTGACGTGACAGTTTGTTATCATGGCGATAAAGTGCTCGTCAAGATGGTGGCAGTGTGTGTGCTAGACAGATCAGGCGGCAGGGATGACAACACTTTTGAATCGATCAAGCAAAAGTGTGGTGTTATTGTTATCATTTTTTTATGACTGTTGTTTGTACAAAATTCAGGGATGTTCTGCCTGTTCAGCAAGTAGTAAAAGCCGCTTAACGGCCCGGGCTGGAGTAAAGATTATTTACTTAGTTATTGAATCAGGAGTAGCCTCGCAGGAGCATTTCCGCCGCGCATTGATCGCGCCCGCGCTGATGAATCCTTTATTAAGGCCCGAAGTTCGCCACCTCGCGAGACCGCCCCGCCGCCTTCACAATAAGCTAACATTAACGCACGACCTACACAAACTGCCGAGTTTACCATTCCGCGGGCTCTGTTCGACATTTTAGAAAGAAAGACAGAAAACATTTATTAGTTTAGCGTTACATTATCATGATATCATTGCCGTTTTTGCAGCTGAGAAATGTTTTTCCAGGCGGCTATATTTGGAGAATTCACTACTAAAATATCGTAACCGTATTGCAAGCCCGATGACAGAATTACATCAAGTTATATTGTGTTGTCGCTCGTGGAATATTTAGCTTTTTATAAATGAAAAGAGATCGGGATCAGTGGCGTGCACTCGTATTGGAAGAGATTATGCGATAGCCGTTGTAGCGTTTCGTTTGTACTGAAGCTGTTACATATTAATTTTGTTCTGTTCCGTCTTATTATAATAAATTGTTTGCGTACATAATTCGTCAAGAGTTTAGATTCCGCAAGTGACACCGAGGGCAGATATAACCGCACCTTTGACTTGCAGCGCCGCACGCGAACAAACAGTGTGCTCTCGTACGTACATAAGGCGATATCACTGAGATGTCTAATGGTGCCATCTGCTGAAATGTCGTTTAATAACACGAATACTGTCCCAGTGGCGGCGTATACTCGCTCGTGTGAGCGGGATGTGGCGAACACGTACTTATATATATAACTCCGAAGTTAAACGTGAACTTTGTTAACAGGCTACACATAATAAACAGCGGAATCTGCCGAAGTTGCCCGTTATCAGCGAGCGCAGCCGACGCCGACGTGGCGTGCTCGCGGGTCTAGCAACACGGGCGCAGCGAGCAGCGATGACCGCCGCCGGTGAACGCGATCGGGGCGCCCCGCCCGTCACGAGCCACGGACGAACACGCTTCACGGAACTGTTGTTTACTGCAACTTTCCGAACAGGCCATTGATCCGATACGCAATATCTTAGTCTCAATAGGGCCGGTAGTTTATTATTATTGAATTGTATCAACGTCCGGCGAGGGTTAATTCAGATTAAATATATTAATCATAATCATTTTTATTGCAACCATTACATACATCAAAAATACAGTTCCACATGGGCCCTAGTTCTATATTAGCGATCAGAAGGTATGATCAATGCAAATCTTCCCGTAAAGTCACACATTCTAGACTACCCGAGTTATACCGATGTCGATAAATAAGCTACAGAATTAGTACAGAACCGACTGTCAGTGTCCTTTCTTCCTAGACCTTACTGATCATGCTTTGAAAAAGAGTGCGCAACTTTACTGTAAGCATTTTTTAAGCCACCCTTAGGCTTTCAACTTGGCTTAGCAACTACTGTCATAGATGCGTTTTTGAAAGGGAGTAGTAATGTACATTACTACTCCCTGGGTAGCACGTGCTAGCAACGTACCAACCAATGAGTTACCCATGTGGTAGACCGAAGGCAGAGCCTTTCTATTCCTACCCAGTGCTCACGTGGCTACGAGTCGAGTTATCTCTAACGTTGCAAGTGGAACCCAGCACCAGTATCTTCGTGATTTTTTACCCAAATATTAATTTGGCTGACATTCGTCGTAAGCCGCTGTCTAACTTCGCATATTACGCATGTAATTACACGCAGTTTGTTCGTTCGGTAATCTGACGATGATTAATATTAATGCCATTCGCACTCGCGTAAGAACTCGCGGTCGGAGTTGGCGAAGTTAATTAAATTCCGTGCGGACGGACGCCTGTCATACATACTGCGGTTATTTTCAATTAACAGCGAGCGCAAAGGTGGTTTTAATTACTCTTGTTTCTGATTAAAACTGAAACAGATCCGTCCTAGTTGCGTGCCTACACGGCGCAATGCTGGGAATCTTATTTAGGGGCTCTATTCTCTCATCGCGAAATTGTGTGAGAATTATAGTAATGACGGTCTCACTTCAGCTGTTAGGCGATTCACCCACTGCACCACGTCCCGGCAGATTTTTTACACGCGCATTCATGCGCATTGCCGCGTCGGCAGTGTGTTGTACGCGTTGTTGTTGGCGTGTTTTCTATATAAATTGAGATTCTTGCATACAATGGTAAAATCTGCGGCCCCGCGCTACGCGACGGGGCGTGGGGCAGTGGGGAAATCGCCTTACGCGTCGTAATATCTATGTGCGCGTGTCAATAACGTAATGTGGGTTCAATGGGGTTATTTACTTATATTGTAACAGATCTTTCATGAACTTTCTGGTAAGGAGGAATGACACCTTTGAGTCACGGCAACACGTTACTTTCGACGAACAGCAAGTGCACTGCAACAGAAGCAGAGCTATTGTACATTACGTATGCCCCAAATGTTTGTGGCACGAACCGAAGGTGAGGGCCATATATGTATATGCGATCTCGGGCTTTACGAATGACCGCCCGTGGTGCGTACACAATTTTACGTCTTCTCCTGGGTGTGAAATGAGATGTGCCGCTGCGCCCGTGGGCTGTAAATATCACTTACCGCCCTTGTGACGTAAAATATATATCTTGTATGCTATCTGTTGGCATGTGGCAAATGTTGCGTGCGGCCCGCACCGGAGCGTCGCCACTCGCCGCGCCGCGCCGCGCCGCGTGCCAAACAGTCGAAATTTTCCCTATTCCATCGGCACTTAAAAGTTCCACAAATTCTTTCTGCATGAAAATAAAACTTTAAAGTTGAAATAATTTATCTCGGGTTTATTTCTGCGGCGGCAGGTACTGCTGGCACATGCTAGCTTTTTACAGCCATTTTATTTCCGCAAAATTACTAACTATTGAAACTTATCCTCTTCTCTGCGGAACGGGAATTTTCCGAGCATGCTCCGTGATGTAGGTATGCATGATCTTCAGGCCGGCCGCTGTATGCAGGCATATCTTTACCGGGCGAAGAAAAATTACAATAGAATACAATACAATATGTTTATTTGCAAGAATACTTATTTCTAGTTCCAGGGTGCTCTTGTGAATAGTGGTAGGTACAGTATTCTATCGTAATTAAACGACATGCAAATATTATAATAATTCGTAGCACGCGCATGCAATTACTCAATTAAAATTTAATCTAAATATCCCCCAATTTTTTTTTAATGTCCATGCTGTTTGTTTTTTCGCTTAAATCTTTAACGCTATAAAAACAATTATCTAATAAATAAGTATTTAAATTTCTCCTAAAATCAGTCGATGTCATACTTTAATATTATCAGGTAAACTATTCTTTAAAATTATGCAAATATTATAAGAAGCTTTCCTATAAATTGATGATCGACATCTAGGCTGATGTAATAGATTTTGATATTGACCTTGACGTACCGACGATGACCTTGCCGACCGTCATAAGCGACCTGCTGAATAAAGTGATCCGAAATATGTTAAAGACGGTGGTCCATTGTTTTACAGACAGAAAGTTCATAGAATTTTATTTCGAAAATGTTTCATATAATATTTTGTTCGTGTGTTTTTAGTTCGAATATTATTGTTTCAAGTTCCATTTACTTGAACGAAACATATTTTTACCCGACTGCTGAAGGAGAAGGGTTATGTTTTTCGAGAGTATGTATGTATGTGACCTTATTCTCTGGCACGCCCTGCAGCCTAAACCGTTTGACGGATTTCGACATATGAGGTGTCGTTGGATTCCTCTTAATCGTGGGAGTGACATAGGCTATAACATTAAAAAAAACAGTTGGGTTTTTGAAAAATGTTTTATTAATATTTGTTATTCATAAATACTATTCAATGATTTTTTTTAATAACAGACTTATCAAACAGTAGAATTATCTTTGGAATATATTTGTTTCTCAAACAGAAATTTCATAAAAAATCGTTTCATAGTAAGTACTTTTATATAATATTGATATTGTTGTTTCACCGCCTTCTTTACTTGAATGAAACATATTTCAAAGAAACACGATTCAATTATAATTTTAAAAACTAACTTTTTCAGTTATAAACATTATCAATTAGTACAATTATGTTCTAATTAACATTGCCATTGATACAATCATTGTTTGAATTATTTTGATTTCACATAAAGTTTAGGCCTTATTTTTTTTATTACATCGAAAACGATTTCTACCTATTCTACTCTAAGGCAGGTCCGCGTAGGTAAGACGACGAGCGAAGCGAGGAGGAATGTTAGGTAGAACCGCGACCATACAGCGCGCGAGCCGAGCGAGCGAAGCGAGCGTGCCCCGGGAGCGGCCAGCGAAGCGCCAGAAGCGACCATTTTTAATGATACTTTAATTACTTACTCCATTTACACAGGGTAACACGAATCTACACAAAACGTTGCTTAAATTATAAAAATGTAGTCTATGAAATAACGTGCAACCACTAAACGGATAAATGTTGTAATATGATTTGAAATTCTATAATATGAATATCGCAATATAAAATTTGCTTTACAACAAAAAACTGTAATTAAAATTTCTACATAGTCTGCGTAGTTCTGCGAATTGATTATTGGATGAAACGATAATCTGGGAACTCAGTTGATGAGAAAAAAAATCTATAAAACTATTTTCTTGGCAATAAGTTTTGCATAAACTGAATAATATAAGTATAAAAATATGTGATTTGAAATTCTGTGAACAGAAATATCGAAGAATTAAATTTTCTTTGACACAAAAAAATCTATGGTTAAAAATTATTCTATGAAATAATAATATGAGAACCAATTTATGTGAAACGAAATTCTATAAAAAAGTAGTCTATGAAATAACGTACAACCGTTAAAGAGTACCAGAGTGAGCCCAGTGTATAAGGGAAAGGGTGACAAGTGCGATGTCAACAATTACCGACCAATAACAATAGTCCCCACAATTTCTAAAATTGTGGAGTCTCTCATCTCATCTCATATAGAGAACAATGACCTACTGACTGACCGCCAATTCGCTGATCGGCAAAACATGTCCAGTCGACTACAAAGAGATGTATCCATACGATGTTACAAAAATATGTATACATAGACTTTACTACCATGGTAATAAGATATACATACATAACTTTGTAACATTAAAAAACATACTTATCTTTGTAGTCGACTGTCCACTACAACAGCTGCGCTTAAGATATTTGATTGCTTTTTTTCGGGTCTGGTTGAAATATGTGGATTAGTGATTTTTGAGTTGTAAATATATTTATATTTATGATATAAATAAATAAAGGAAAAATTGAAAAATTTAATGCTCCGAGCCGGATTTGAACCGGCGACCACAGGCATTCATGGCCCGTCGCTACTAACCAACTGAGCTATCGGAACAATCCGGTTCCCGGGAATCCGGTGTTTAATACAAAATTAATTTATGATATAGTTTAGAGTTTTTTTTATATTTATAGTTTAGCAGTCTTACATTACGAGTAGTACAAAAAACAGGAAAACCGTTACATAAAACTGTCCATTGTGACGGTTTAACGTCGCCAGAAGGTAGGTAGGTTGAAGCCGGTAGAAATTAAAATACCCGGAATAAAATTTACAATTATTTATTAGTGGTGAAAAGTAGAACCAACTAGGCCGCGGGATCATTAGCTGGCAATTAGTACCGAAACAATGTCCTTTAAATTGGGGTCACTTCCCTGCGCCGTCCAACGGCACGTAGTCCCCGCAGGTCTTGAAGCCGGAGCTCGAGGCTCTGGGGTTCGGGTCTGCAACGCAGGTCTACCGGATACGCGCAGACGCATGCACAAGAAGGTCGGTGAACTCCAAATGAACCCCAGACTTGGTCCCTGGAATTCCTGAAAAAAAGGCGTTTCACAAATTCGTGTAAGTGACTGCGACATCGGGATTTTTGATAAATAAATATGCTCGTATTTTAGTTGGCTATATAAGTGAACCCCAAAGCATTTAATGGTGATCAAAGGATGTGGCAGTCACAAACAAAATCAACAGTTTATGATAAATTGATAAAGCAATTATGAAGTGAAATTATCAAAACTTTAAGATGAAATGTACTAACTAATTACAATATGACCAAAACATTATTGTTGCATTATACGACGATGAAACTACAATTTTATTATCTAGAATTAAGTGTGCGTTAACTAACATTACATGAAGTTTTTATGAAGAGGGTATATTTAGCACAAGTGATAGGTATTTATGGTTCACTCCATAACTGAGTATCTGTCACACCATATTATTTAGAAAATATATAGAATCTATCTTATTATGGTTATTCAAGTGGTTGACCTGTCGCGCTCTTCGCCGTAATGCAAATAAATGTGTAGTGACGTGTGTGTCTCATTGCTTCGCTGGTCGCGGCCACGTCGCTTATCGCAAGTCGGTGACGTCGCTCATTGCTTCGCTGGTCGCGGCCACGTCGCTTATCGCAAGTCGGTGACGTCGCTCATTGCTTCGCTGGTCGCGGCCACGTCGCTTATCGCAAGTCGGTGACGTCGCTCATTGCTTCGCTGGTCGCGGCCACGTCGCTTATCGCAAGTCGGTGACGTCGCTCATTGCTTCGCTGGTCGCGGCCACGTCGCTTATCGCAAGTCGGTGACGTCGCTCATTGTACTCGTATTCCTAACTTGTTTATCTAATAGTAAAAGTGCGTAGTCGATTCTGTCTGTATGTAAATGAATTTGATTTATTGCAGTTGAAATATGTGGATTAGTGATTTTTGAGTTGTAAATTTATATAATTATAGTTTAGCAGTCTTAATTTAGTACAAAAAACAGGAAAACCGTTACACAAGTTACATCATTACGGGATACGGGACTTGAGTCACAAATTAGTTACATCGTTTTTGTCCGACCGGAGACAGGTAGTTAAATTATACGTGGGCGGTAAACGACAGAAGTCCAGTGCTGGCAGCGTGAATAGGAATCCCTCAAGGTTCGGCGTTAGGAAATACCCTTTTCCTAACGTTTATGAACGACCTTCCCGCTGCCATCACAGCTGGTCTCTCTGTCCTATTCGCGGATGTGGTCGTCAGTGCGCGCACTTATGGACAGCTTGGAGAGAAGATACATGCCGGCTGTGATCAACTGCAGAGGTGTTTCTCTACCAATGACTATACTCTTGAATATAACAAAATCCAACGTCATGGTCTTCTCGCCCGCCTGATGTTTGAGTGGTTAATATAAATGAGCGCTTCCGTGCTTTGGAAGGCACGCTAAGCAGTTGATCCCGGCTGTTGTCTATGACAGTAGTCGTTAAGCCGAGTTAGAGGCCTTCGGGCGGCTTAAGAACTTCTAACAGTCGAGTTGCCCACTCACTTGACAAAGGGGGGACAACTGTTACTCGCGTCCGCAGGAGCTACCTATACCACAACCCCGCACGTGTCCCCTGGGTGGTACTAAAGAGTGACAAAATTAAAGGCCAAAATAATGTATGCCATACGATTAAATAAATTGTCTTCTTAGGGCGCAAAATTGCGATTCCTCCATGTGTAGCTAACAGCCCAATGCGATAGATTGAGTAGTGCAGTCTTTGCTTTGCGTTAGCTAAAACCTTTAATATCCGACGATGCCATGAAGCAGCATGCATGATTTTGCTCATTTCCATTCGCTGATGTACGGTTCGCCCATTTGGGGAAACTCAACAGATGCCAACAGAGTGCTACTATTGCAGAAACGTGCCGTACGTGCGATGATTGGGATCACAATTCCCAATGCACGGTATTATGACGCACTACTCACTCTATGTATTTGAAATTATAATGTTCGTAAGGAACAATCTTTCTTCTTTCGATACCGTAAATGCGATTGACAAAGCACTCCGCCGCACTGGGCGTTTGAGAACAGTTCCCCGTCGCATGGCACTTGCAGGCAAGAACCCGCGTGTCCATTGGGCCTACACTACGAGCGACTGCCCGCTGATCTTAGACAGGAACCATCTGACGAAGCATTTAGATGCCGCCTTACATACCGTTTATTGGAAAATCCATTATACTCAGTTAAAGAGTATATGAGTCTTGACTTGACATGTTAAATGATTATTATTACTTACCTATTTAAATTAGCATGAATATGATTTGACATTGAATGTATTGTGTCACGTATTTTCTGATGTACTAAATATTGTAAAGACTGACGATACGTAGAGGTTGATATATTTGTGTTCTTTTGCTTTCGGTTTGTTTTTTCTATTTCCTTGTTATTGTGTTCTTACATTTGTTGATATTGTCTTAATATTATATCTTAATTTTTCTGTTTTTGACGATCGTGATAAAAAATCTTATTTATTTCACATGTATGCAAATCTGTAATGTATTTTTTTATCATGAAATAAATAATCTAATCTAATCTAATCTATTGCGCTCTTTGTGTCAATGTAAGAAATTCCGATCATTTTGAATAAGCCTGGGCGGTCTTTTACTAGTAAGCAGACCTTTCTTATATACATACATGCCAACGGCAGAATTCGTAACTTTTTGAAGAGTGGTGGACAACTATTCATTATCCACGCCTTAGTTATAGCTCGGATACACTTCTTTTCAATGTCCGTAGAAAATAGAAATATAGGTGGAAACGAATAAACATTTTAAACTGCGGCTCTAAACTTTAACATTCAGCTATCTAACGTATTATTCTGGACTAACAATACTATCAATTACATGACGAGAACAATATTTCTTTGCTATTCCGCTAAAAAAAGGTGCTGGTCTATCAGTGAAGATAAGATGCAACTATATTTGCGTATAAACATGCAAAAAATTACAGCAAACCACCACCAATATTGACAAAAACCTCGACACGTGTTTCGCCTCTCTACGAGGCATCATCAGGAGATGCTGGCAGGAGATGTTGCTTGCGCCACGTCCACTGAGCAAATGAGCCGCCCGGAGCCGTCGCCGGGTTGATGCCTCGTAGAGAGGCGAAACACGTGTCGAGGTTTTTGTCAATATTGGTGGTGGTTTGCTGTAATTTTTTGCATGTTTATACGCAAATAGTTGCATCTTATCTTCACTGATAGGCCAGCACGTTTTTTTAGCGGAATAGCAAAGAAATATTGTTCTCGTAATATATCATGGACTTCCGCAAAGTAACGCCTGATACAATAAATTACTATCAATTACATTTTAAATATTTACCTGTCCTTCATTCTTGCTTCGCAAATGCTGCTGTTACCTACATTGACAAGAATGATAACTACTTTGATAAGTATCATTGTCACGTACACTCACTCTGGCAAGAATGTCCAATTGATATAAAGAACATAATGAATGGGTATAAGTAGTGTAGAGTGTTGTGTCGCAGTTATCGCGTGAAAGTGAATTCTCTTGCCATAATTGCCGGACAGGTTCGGCCCGGTACACAGCGACAACGGAACGAAGTTGCGTTATCGCGGCGGCAATTTGTCGGCGACAGTGCCGGTGACGCGTCCACAGCGCGGAGCCCACATGTAGCTGATGGGCAGTACCGCAACTAATCAAACAGACAATTATCTCTGCTCACTTCTATAACATCTGTTATAGAAGTGAGCTCTACTCTCAGTACGTTTATTGAACTAGATTGTTTTTTCTTCTGATTTATTTTAGGCCTACCCGGTAGTTCCTGCGCACTGTCCGTCGCGGTAATGCCATCCAAGGCGGTCTGCTCCTTTTTAGGATACCAACTTTAGAAGCACTACAGATGGACATACAAATAGGCTGATCCAAACCCATACGGTTCGGAATCTCAATTAAATAAAAAGAATGATGAGGTATAAAACATATGACGATTATCTAAGAAGTCAGAAGGCTCCCTAAGTTGTATACCTACTGTGCGAGCAGCGGCAGGTGGTCGCAGCTCGACACGCAAGATAAACTCCCGCACACGCTTTGTAATCATTTTTCTTCCCACATTTTATGCGTTGTTCGTGCCGGTGATTGGATGCTCGCCACAAAGAACCGGCGACGCGAAAGGAGTGCACGCCGCTTCCAACTTATTTTTAAGAGACATATTTTAAATAGATAGGCAGGCGAAGTATTAACGAAATTGACGGCGCATTTTACATGTTATTACTAATTTAAATATTATTTTTGATATCTAGAGACAATCAGGCAGTAAATGTTAATATTTACTGCCTGATTTTGACGGCTGAACTAGAGACGCTGCATGACCCGCACACGTGGATTGTCAAAGTACATCTTAAGGTACCTACATAAATACATTTCAGTGGACAATCTTACACAAATCATTCTAGCTTCACAGTGATATCGGCAATAATCTGTGTTAATAAATCTTTAAAATCTTTACAGGTATGTTAATGAAATGAAGTCAAAATAACTAATTTATGTACATAATAATATGCCAAGTGTAATCATTCTAGCTTAGTACTTAACTTATGGGCTGTTTACACTTTGATTATTGATTAGTGCGAGTTCATACATTTGCTGCAAGTGCGAGTAGCTTTTGTATGGCCTCGCACTAATCAATAATCAATGTAAAAACATGCCCTTATATGATAAGTTACTTTGAAGTTGTACGATCATCGATGTGGACGTTTTACTGAAGACGGACACAGAGTGGACGGTTTCGCCGCGAGTTTGGAAATTGTGTTTTGTCACTCCTGTACTGTATATAGACATTTCTGTCTTTCATGACTCTTAGCTGTCATCGTTAATATATAGTAGGTACTACACTTTTAAGCTTTATCGCTAAGCAATAAAGTATTAAAAAGTACAAGAAATCTCGTGTCTTTTATATAACTACGCTACCTAGAAGCACCGTAGTTAAAATCGACTAAGTAGAAAGTTTCTGAATAAACATTGCAACCGCATTGCATTGCATTGTCTAATAAACAAGTAACATTTGTACCTTCCTTATTTATTAGTCATAGCTGAGAAACGTTACGACTAAACCTCTGTGTATTAAGCTATAGTATACGAGTATATATTAAGCTGTGTATTTTTAGAAATTGACATATAAATGAAATGTACATTTATGAATAAATAATCATAGTAATGGAATTATTTATCCTTACATATTCGGCCACGTATCGGCGGAAGCTAGACCGTTTTTACCAATTTAATTCATATTCAGTTTTTATACGATATTTAAAATTTGAACGGAACTAGATTGTCGCGCTGATTCGAGTCAGTGAACTGAAAAAGGTTGATTTTACCATTTATTCCATTCCGCAGTGCTTGATCACACTAGTGCTAGTGGAACGGTCCACAAAAAATACGAAACTTGCAATTCACTCGCATGAAATTCACTAACAGGTCAAGCACCACTGGTGAAAACACTAAAACCATAAGTATATAAGAGAAAACTCTACACGCTGGAAAAAAATGGATCAGAATTGGCCCCGAACTTTTTAAGGTTATTGTGGACAGTCTGATCCCACTAAAAACATTACATATAATAATAAATAAATAATTAAATATTAGGGGAAAATCTTACACAAATCGACCTAGTCCCATAGTAAGCTCAATAAGGCTTGTGTTATGGGTACTAGACGACGACATATTTAATAGATAGAGATACTTAAATACATAGAAAACATCCATGACTCAGAAACAAATATTCATGCTCATCACACAAATATTTGCCCTTACCGGGATTCGAACTCAGGACCTTCAGCTTCGTAGGCAGCGTCACTACCCACTAGACTAACAGGTCGTCTTGGCAATCAGTTTACATGTAATGTTTTTAGTGGGATCTCATTCCTTTTTGTAAGGTATAATTTCTAAAGAAGTGAATGGGAAAAAAAAAAGGTGATTTACTAAGAATCCTGAAATGTGTATTTTATCATTTATGACAAGGAGCCCCTATATACATTTTCAGACCCCTAGCAATATCAAAATTTGCGGAAGGAAGTCTCATACAAAATTCCAGGGTTGGGGGGGTGGATGTTCATTTTTTTGGATTTTCTTGTTGATTGTGTACTAATACCAGCCTACATACCAAATTTCAGCTTTCTAGGACTTCAGGAAGTACCCTAAAGGTTTTGATGATCGGCGTGAGTGAGTGAGCGAGTGAGTCAGTGATGAAATCGGCGTTTTTTATATATCAATAAAATCTTAAGTATAAGAGTTATACTGTACCTGAAATTTTATATGTTTAATAAGTCTACTATATATTGACATCATATCCCGAGAATTTTGTTTATGTGGTATAATCCAATCCCAAGTTATGAGGATTAAAAAAAACGACGTCCCGCTTCGAGATAAGGTAGGTAGTGCCCTTACGCTTCGCTTGGCTCGTCTTGCAGGGGGCACTTCCGTGCCCCCAGATAAACAGACGAAGCTATGGACTTTGCTTTTTAATAGTTCGTGCAGTGAAGTAAAAGCAATAACCTATGGTATCTAAGTGACAGTTTAAATCCAATATTATGCTATGAACTGCTACTCACGACAGTCGCGTAGGTACAGTCAGCATCATACAAATGTATGGATTATCGGTGGTTCTAGGACCTTAAAGATAAAGTTGATAATCAATCAATCAATCAATTATTTATTCTGCAAATAGGCCACAAGGGCACTTTTACATGTCAAACGGTAATTTACAATAAAATAGTAATCTTACACAATAATAATTTAAAATTATATATAAAAGGTTAACAAACTAAATGTCACTAAGTTAATGTAAACAAAACAAAATTGCAAAATATGACCCTTACATTCGATATAAGATCTGTATCAGCATTAACAGAAGTTAATGATATTATTCAGTATTCCAGAGATGTATAAGGTCTCTGAGCGTCCAAATACAATTAATAATAATTCTAATATTCTAAGAGATGTATACGGTCTCTAAGCGTCAAAACAAAAAAGGAACATTAATGTTATATTGTCAGAGATGTACAGGGTCAATAACAATAAAACGTGTCAAGATCAGAATGATGTCTCTCGTCAATACGATAATATTAATAATAACACTAGTATTTAAGTAGTTAATTAGGTACTATGCCCTTGCAAGCATGAACAGTCCGGACTCCACAAACAGCACCCGATCACGAGTATGACGCATATCTCAGCCATCGCCTCCCTCAACCATATGTTAGGGAAGGTGGCGACCCGATCAACGACGCCACCGTAAGCAAAGCCCTTTAAGCGAGCATGACATATTCAAGCCACCGACCATTGATAATAGCAAAGATTAAGCGACTTGTTCGGCGAGAAACAGCATTACGTGCTCTCTTCTTACATAAAACGGTACAGTTATTTCAGGTAGGTACTTATAATGATTACATCTATTTAGGTATATTCCTAATAGAATCAGACTAGGTACTACTGGCTTAAAGGCATTTTTGTCGTTTAAGAAATCGTTGACAGTATAATACGCCTTGCTTAGCAAATTACTCTTAACATGAGACTTAAATTTACTGTACGGTAAATTAACAATTTCAGTGGGTATTTTATTGTAAAAACGTATGCAGTTCCCCACGAACGACGTGCTAACCTTGCGGAGACGACTGGCCTTCACTGCGATCTTGTTTTTACTTCTGGTGTTGTAGTCGTGGATATCACTGTTGAGTTTGAACTCATGAAGGTTTTTCCGCACATACATGATATTCTCAAGAATGTATTGGCATGCTACAGTAAGAATGTTTGCCTCCTTAAATTTGTCCCTGAGAGAATCTCGAGCTTTTAGTTCGTATATGGAGCGTACAGCTCGTTTCTGTAGCACGAATATTATTCATATTCATATTCATTTATTTCGTATTAATCATACATTGTCATTCATTACATTAGAAATGTCATAATAATCACTAGGAATTAAAAACAATGTCAACAAGCACATAGAATACAGGACAATCAAAATTATTATTAAAATGGTTCGTCAAGAAATTCAGCTACTGAATAATATATTCATATTCATATTCATATATTCATATTCATATTATTTATTCAGTATTGGTCATACATTGTCAATATAGAGAACGGTAGTAGGTACAGAATTACAGATAGTCATATAAGTCTTACAATAAACCATAAGAATTCATATAAATTAATTTACGTCAATAAAAATTAATATCTACAATTAAAAATTAAAAACATAATTTAAAAAATAAAATAAAGATAAAAAATTCGGCACTAATGGACACCAACACACAATTATACATATTAACGATATTTTTTAATTTCATTCAGATAGGAATTCAGAAACGGAATAGTAGGCCTTTTGTAATAGGAGTGATTTTAGTTTTAGGGTAAAACCTAAGCGCGTCTTGCTACATTTAATGGTAGCAGGGATTTTATTATATATTTGCGGGCCCAAAACGTGCAGACTATTAGCCGCTTTCGCAAGACGGTGCCTCGGCACATCCAGGTCGTGTTGCCTGCTGTCGTGATATCGACCGCTTTTCCATTTTTTCCTCGCGAATGATTCCAGATTCTGCCGGACGAACTTGCCAACTTCCAGAATAAAAATACATGGTAATGTCAGGATTTTGAGATCTATGAATAGCTGCTGAGCCGGCGTGTCCGGAGCGACGCGTGCTATTTTTCGAATGATTTTCTTTTGAATAAGAAATGGACGATCCCTGTCAGCAGCCAAGCCCCACAGGTCTATGCCATATGTTAGCACGGAGTGGCAATACGCATTATAAGCTATCAAAAGGTTATCGTTCGATAGGATAGGCATGAGACGGGTTATTATAAAGTAGGCAGAATTGAGTTTCGTACATACCCTGTCGATATGCTGTTGCCATTTTAGACCACAGTCAAAAGTGAAACCTAAAAATTGGACATGGTTAACAGTCGGGATTGTAATATTTTTCACAATTAGTGAATTAGTGTCGGCAGGTTCTAAAGTTTGCCTTAAGTTAAACTCGACTAGGTTGGTTTTTTCAAGATTTAGGAGCATTCCATTCACCGCAAACCACTCAGAGAGGTTACCTATAACGTAGCGTACATTTGCAAGCAGTTGGTCTCTGCTGTCAGCATTAATAATGGCGCAGATATCATCCGCATACATTATGAAGTCTACCATTGGCGAGTCAAACGGAAGGTCATTCATTAGAATTAGGAAAATGTTATTTCCAACATTCGACCCTTGCGGTACGGACCTGTTTCCCACGGGGACAAGACTCGACTTCTTATTATTGGCGTCAGTTGATTGCCGTCTGTCACCTAAGAAGGCTCTGAGTAACTTGAGTACAATACCACGGACGCCATAGTGTTCGAGTTTGTTTGCGATGAGATCATGATCGACCAAATCAAAGGCACGTGACAGATCAAAGAAAACAGCAGCTACACGTTTCCTGCTCTCAAGGTGTTCCAATACAGTTCGCTTCAGAAGGCGAGCGGCGCCGGTTGTGGACCTACCAACTTGGTAGGCGTGCTGCTGCTTACAGAGTGCGCCGTTAGCTGTTAGGAACTTGATTAGTCGGTCGCACAATCCCATCTCGAACATTTTCGATATAGCCGGGACTATTGATATGGGCCTATAAGATTGCAGTTCTTTCTTAGAGCCTTTTCCCTTATACACCGGCGTTACCTTTATCGTCTTGAGCGAAATGGGATATTCTCCCTTACACGCGGATTTATTAAACTGATGGCACAGTGCATGCAATAGGTTGCAAGGGAGTTGACGTAATATATATGTAGGTAACCCATAAATATCCCTAGTGCCTTTAGGTTTGATTTTTTTAACAATTTTATGTAATTCTGCGACAGTAAAAGGTGCGAAAAACATTGTTTTTGATACATGAGGTACGTTCCTGCGTAAATTAAGCATGGCCATTGCTATATTCGGCCTCTGTGGGGTGTCGCGCACAATAGAAAGATAGTAGGTATTGAGCGAGCCAGCTAGCTGAGCGTCCGAGCCGGTCGGGCCGCACACCGCATGCCGCAGCACCGCGAGCGCATCCCCGCCCCGCGACCCTTTGTTGGTTTGGGTTTTAATCATACGCCACAAGGACTTAGAGGTGTTAGCACCATCAATTATAGTCTGGTTGAGGTAAGCTTTTTTGTATATGGTCTGGATATCAGCCGCCTTCCCCCACAACAGGATTCCGTAGGACATAACACTGTGGAAGTAACTGTAGTACACCAGCCTGGCCGTCTCAACGTTTGTTAACTGTCTTATGCGTCTTACTGCATAGGCTGCCGAACTAAGTTTTCCGGCTAGGGCGGCGATCTGCGCATGCCATTGTAGTTTTGAGTCCAAGGTGATACCTAAAAACACTGTTCTATCTTCAAATTCCAGTTCCTCGCCCTTTAATTTGATCTTGGTAAGATCTTGATAAGTCTATTCATTATTATATTGACTGTACAAACACGATTATACATCAAAATAACTGCCTTTATTCTTTACAATTCCATCCCTGTCGGGTATGTAAACGAAATCATGCTACAAATAAAAGACAGTAAAATAAAATTACCATTTCTTTTCGCGAGTAAAATTGGACGATTCCAAACGTCGGGGGAAATACAAGGGAAAGGTAGATAGAGTTTAACGTTCGTAAAGTCATTTAAAAAGAGCTTGTTCCTTTATCCCGGTGAGCGATGAGTAATGGCGGCGCGCGCAGCAGCGGCGAGTGTTTACCGCTCCTAATGTTACGGATGACTTACGGCCGAGGTACTCTGATGGAGAATTTACTACGCGCCCTAAGTGACTCGCCATTTTCCTGGCGGCGCGCTCGCAAGACAAACGACGATCGGATAATGTAAACAACTCAAATTGTCCTTTATTTTTCAAACTATGCGACATTGAAATAAAGTCGTTTGTGACGTTCTCCGTCAGCAGGGAAACTGTCTTCCCTGCTAACGGTCCCTACAGTATACTCGGACTAGCCTACCATATTACTAGATACGAGTACATCGTCGTAAGACCATTTCAGTCATATCTTTTCTACGATAGCACTGTCACCCCAAATACAAGATTGGATGTCTAGACTATACCTTGACACCAATTTTGTTCTCACCTGATGATAAGTGTTGATGAAGTCGAGGATGTAGCACGCGTACCTTAAAAGAAACTTGCACTCTCAATTTGAAAAAAACAAGTTTATTATGTCATATAGATTTATTTTCATAAAAATTTGTTTTACAAGAGAATTTCAGAATACTTATACTTATGTTACAAGAAAATATAATAGACATAGGTACATATACAATAAAATATCCAAGTTTGATAGCCAATCCCTGTCATTCGCTGTAAGCGCGTACAGATCGCCGAGTGCTCTAGCAAAGCGTCTCTTAGTACTCCTCCACAATATGAGCGGTTGTCTGGTCTGACGCTCCACAGTCGCAACTCGGCGAAGGCTTGTAGCCCCATATATGGAGGTTGTGGTGGCCACGGCTAACACCCGACCTTACCCGGGTCAGTGTAACCCAAATCTTCCGTCGTTCATCTAAGCCAGGTATGTAGTTCCTTTGTTGGCTCAGATAACACGAAGTTATTGAAGGACTGTGCTCGCAAATCCCATTGCTTTTCCCAATGTCTTACAGTGCAGACCCCTCTAGTCCTTGGATTTCCAAGTCCGACCAGATAGGCGGTAATGCGGTGGGTGTGGTAATTGGTCTGCAGATACCTGTAAAGGCAGAATGCTCTCCGTCCGACATGCCACGTGCAGCACGCTAGCTAGGCTGGTGGATCGTTGCTTTGCGACTTACTGAGTAATTATACCCATACTTGCGGCGGTTTTATTATAATAAATCACGGTTTAACATTATCGTATACATATATACAACGGCGGTGGGATACCACGACCGGTGAAATCATAGCAACAGCCGGTTTGTGTACGCTAGTGGGTATGATGGTTGCTCGCTGCAGCTAGCTAACTTGTCATCTTACACTTTTCTCTCAACTGGTAATTCTATATTATTTATGCCAAATATTCGTAAAATAATTAGGTAATCGAAGTCCTGTCCTTCATTTTCAAGCTTTAACCAGATTATCGGGCGTCGCAGTCACACACTTGGTTATGCGCTAACGCAGACAAGATAGCGTATAATTTGCATTCCATAGACCTGTTCCTAGACCGCTACATCCAGAACAGTACTTACTTACCTATGGAAATCCATGCAAGGGGCTGGAAATATGCTGAAGATAATTTGCATATGATTTAAATGCGTCAAAAGCGCGTTCCGGAATGGGGCTCTTGCCTGTCTGATCGCTAATGTCCCGTCCGAAGCAATTAGCAACCGTCGGCGCAGCGGCCGCCGGCGGAGCGCAATCACGTTCCATTCACTTATTGAGATAAAGCTTATTGGCTGCGACGGATGGCAGCTTACAGTTTTATTATTATTTGCTAATAGCAAAAGTAAAATATGAAACTATAACAATTTCGATAATAAATGTCTACACACATTTCTACTTCTTCTGTATACATATAATGTAAAAAATATCATATTATATGTACGTAGGTGAAGTATTTCAGGCCTCCGTTAAAATAATAATGCTTGGTGTTGAAACATATCAAATTAGATCACAAACCTGAGTGCTGTTGTCTCCCAAATCGGCACTCGTGTTTGATATTGATACGTTGTATGTCGTTGTTGATTGGGAGTGTGACTGTGATTTGCATGTCTCTATTTCACGTAATCCCTGCTAGTTGTGAAGTTTGCAAGCAACATTCTATTTGCAAACCAGTTTGCCGTTTGATGTATTCAGCCCGCACCTTTTTGCAGGCCATTACAGTCTCAAAACTAAATGCAAACAGGCGTGGTTGATCGTCGAAGAAGCCCGCGCGGTCCGGCGCCGGCGGGCGGTGAACTAATTGCGCATATTTCATCGAGCCTGCGATAAATCCAGCGCCTCGCTACTCGACTGCTATATTATTCATCGCCAGCTCCGTATCCTCAGAGTTGAGGGCGGCACGTTACTCTGTGCTGCGTGCGACACGAGTGTCGGCCGGCCGGGATTGCTCGGGCAGTTCCTCTTTATGAGCGGTGTAGACTGAACGGACGTATACCTACTTGCAGTTACGGTTCACATTTTAAGTATTTTAACACAACAAAACTATAGATGATTTCGGATGGCTTGATTTGTTTGGTTGGTTTACTTACCAATGATTTGATGTGTTAGGAAATATTGGCATACTGTAGAAATATTAAACTAGCCTCCTTTAAATAAAATACTATTTAATAAATTAACTAAAATACTGGCCATAAATAAAATACTTGTGATCGTCTAGTTCAAGAAGTACGAATAGGACCCTCTACGTTGTGTTAAAATCTCGTCGTAAAACGCATCGTATAAAATAATAATGTCAAATTATGTTCCAAATGAAACCGTAACAAACGCAATAAATAAATGTGAATAAATAACATTCGTAATAAATAAAACGAATGAAACTAAAATTTCAAAATGTATCAGAATGTAAATGTAGTTCAATCGACGCATTAAATAATGCGTTTAAATAAACGTCAAAAATCATACGTAAATGTATGATCATAAGCCGCAAAAAACCGAATCAAAACACGTGAAAGGTCATTTCAGTAATCGTAAACATTACTGTAAATTATAATCCGTCAATAAATTTATCGTCCGCAAATCAAATCGCACGGTAAAACAAACCGTAAAAAATCCGCAATAATTAATTAAATCCGCAAATCAAAATGAACATTTAAAATTGAGATCAACAAATAGTCTATCTACATAAGTGAACATGCGACTCACCCGATCAGGTACAACTCGAACAAAGATAATTGATTTAATTAGTTAATTACCGTATACGAATTATAATTATCTAATACTAATTACATACATATATTTCTAACTTAGAACTAACTAAAATTATACTATAAAATGCTCCATCACGATGAACGACAACGATGACCTGTAAAATAAACAGACTACAAGGGGACCTTGGGATTCTAGACCTTAGGTCTTGAAAATGGGGCCTATACCTATTGTTATGTCTTGAATCTTTCGAGGGCTCCCAACGCTCCTACACCCTCGCCAATCCAACAAATCCGTCATGATGCAACCTATCAACCCTTATTATATATTTGATTCAAACCATCTCTCCTACACATTCATCATCTTACACGAATCTTAAGTACTTAAGTACTTTTAAATTTACTTTACGCAGATTGCCAAGATTAATTTTAATAATTACGCAAAGCATAACGCGCGGCAGAATTTACGCATACCCTATACGTTCGTGCAGCCACGGTATTTGTAACAGAGATAGTGATTGTTGTCGATTATGTACAAGGTGCTCTGAATACCATTTATATGCTATAACATCCACTGTACTGTCTGTCCCTTAAATTGGCCTGCAGTGTCACTCTACTTCCACTAATTGACGCAGATGTCAAAGGTCCGTATAATCGAATGAGTTACATCCCAGAACAAACAGAGCGCAATGTTACAGAACATATAAATAGCTCAGGCCTTGGATGTATACCTATTGTGTATGAAAATTTCACAGCTTCTAAGAAATTGACACGTCAGATTCCTTAGGTGTAAACTCGAGTCGACTCCAGCAATCCAGGATCTAGTATCAGCCAAAAAGCTTTGCGTCGAGTGTACCTAAGTGCGTGTATTCAAATGAAATCTAAGCTCGTGGTGTGTCAGCTAATGTTTGTCGTGTAAATGTGATTTGTGTATGAGTGTATGTCCATTGAAATCAGGCTAAAGCCACGAAATACAATGGGTGTGTATTAGAGTTTTTTTTTTTGTAAGTTCACTATCTTGTCACAAATAATAGGATCAAAAAGCCATTAAATGCATAACACTACAATGCTTTAAAAAAGTTAAAAAGAGCCAGTTATAAAATTGAGATGTGTGTGTGTGCTCTTCCAAAGTTCAATCACATTGCAATGCTATCATTTATTATACCTATTCATGCATCCTTATTTAAATTAGAGTTGTATTTCAAGACAATAGTAGTATATCCTTAAATCCACTCTCATACCAGAGATAGTATATACATAATATTAAAATTTGGAATAATATCTGGCCCTATGGCCCCTATTAATGTTCGATTAAACGGCTCAGCGGACCCGTTGAATTGCAGAAAAGAACTAACTATACCTTTAATTTATGAAGCCTTGGAAATGTCTATCTCAGCAATTAGCACGCAGAACTATATTTCCAGCTAATCTCCCGAAGCGACGACCTAAATATTACAAACCAAAAAATAAACACTTTACTCTTAAATAACTACATAGGTAAATTTTTATAAATACTTAATGTGAACACTGACTCTATAATTATTAACTATTCATATAAAACAAATCAAACACTTAATGTTTCACACTCGCACTATTGTCAATTGTCTTAAAAAATACGTGCCTACACTAAATTCACTTATTCGTCTCTAAAATGTCTTAAAATTGTCTCTATAAATATCACTATAAAATCTCTAGTAATTGAACACTATTTCATACAAATAAAACGCGAAACGCGCGCGGAAATCTAATATCAAATTTAATTGATGATTAATTATAAGGGAAACCGAATGAGATAATTCCAACCTGTCGCGAGGTCCAATCTCGACTCCTTTCATGTAAAAACAAAACCCTATACATGGATTGTTGTGCAATATTAAAAAGGTGTAATTATTTTACATGCCATATTAACATACGTCATTTTGGTTTACAATAATTAATAGTCCTACTATAAATTAGTCAAAAGACATATGTGTTATATCTTGCAACTAATATAAGTCCTTTCGGATCTAAGCCCATGAACTGTTTTTGTTATCGTCAGCTCGCATAGTTTCAACAAGAGTTTAAAACACTTGAATGGTATACATGAGATTATTTAAGTTGGCCAAATTACATCAGTGGTTCATTCAAAAAGCAACTCTACGTTCGAAGGTAGAAGCTTCTAATTACAATGACAGTTTTATAAAAGGCCGGCCACATTAAGTAATCTCAACCATAATACAAAGACGAAATAGGAGACCAGCTCTGTGCTTTATTGTTCCAGTGTTGACGTAAGGTCAATTTCAAGGAGCGCCGGCCGTGTGAAACGGTTTTATAGTATTTGTCTGAATTAGGTACCTATTTTTATGAATATAATCAACAAGTACTGTAAGCTTGCTGTTACAATACGAATAGGAGACTCTTTTAATAACGTCTACAATTTAGCTATGAATTGTGAGTAACTAACGCGTTATTTAGTTTACGGAATTATCCTTTTAGATCTTGAAACCCGCGCACTCTTCTTAATATCACAGCAATCTTTGACTTGTCACGTCGACAAGCGACGCCCGTTGTTGTCTGCTCAATTATTCTCATCCACTATCTCATGCATGCTTAATCTGTATATACCCACTTCCATTTGGCGTGTTTGCGTTAATGCTTATAAAATATTACCAGACAATCCCATTGTTAAACACGACACTGAGGGATCTAGTTCACTAGTTAAACATTCAATTGGTTTAGTGTAGGTATGTCGTGTGCGCTCTTTCTAACACGTCTTCGTGAAGAAGAACGAAGAAGTGTTAAAATGTCATTGGATTGCACAAAATATGCCTAAGAGAAATTAAAATATCATAAGTGCAAAAAGTAGCAAGCAGAAAGATAGGTCGTTATCCGGATGTTCGGATAAGCTTGGTGTCGTTTGTGAGCATTTTTATCTCAGGAAGCGACGACGGCCGCGCAGCGGCTGCTATCACCGAGCCGCCTTCGGGCGGCGGCTCCGGCGGACATTCGATTAAGCTGCGCCTCATCTAATATGCAGCGCTCCCGCGCCGCGGCCGAGGACGGGCCCATGAGGCACCGGCACGTGCTCGGATAAACGAGCCAACACTACACTCCTGAGCGCCCGCGATATTTTTCAGGAAATTTATTGCGCCTCGCTTATCGCTCATGCACCTGATATGTGAGAAAGAAAACCGCTTTAGATACCTTCGTAATAAATGTGCAGAGCGGAGCAGATACCGAGCGTCTGGCGGCGCCGACGTAATACCCACTTAACCCCGTCTTCATTTCATAAAATGCTTCTTTTTATGTTGTATATGTATATCCCTATAAAATTGTGCTTCAATTTCACACACGATAGACTGTGCTACCCAATACTAGATGCAATTTGCGAGATTGGACTCGAAACGGAAAAAAGAAAGCCGGCGGCTGTTCTAATTAATAGAAGTGACATAAATAGGAAACCGAAAGGCCAGAATTGGAAGTTGGCACACGTTGAGCGCTCATTACTCGAGGCAGGCTGCGACCGAAAGTACTTGTAACCTTAAAAAGTTACATGTCTCTGCTTGTAGGTATGTGTGACCGCCTTGTATGTTTTCGCTACTACATGTTTCGGCGTCATCGTCAGTGCAAAATACCGCGCACAACCGCGTCCATTTAAAATTCAAGAATGTCGGAAGTTTTCGCAATTTTACGTGACTGGTTGAAAGAGTCAAGGATACATTACATATTCCAATCCATGCGATGTATTTTTTAAACCTTCCGTTAACTTTTAGGGAGAACTCCCCTGGGATAAATAAAGTTATGTTGGTTGTCTAACCCTGTGTGGGTTAGACAACCAACCCGCATGGGTATGAATGGTCATCGCAGGATTCGCAGGGGTGTACAAATTGTATACTTCATTTACATATTCCATATTGAGTTGTCCTGAACATGCCCATACTTACCTACCTACCTCTGATTGAGCCGAGGGTACGCAACCAATCAATGCTGGACGCAACCGCTATTTAAATGAAAATGACTCGTGGGCCACAAATTGAGGATCAAACAAATATTGCTGGGCGGTGGGCACGGAATGTTAAGTGGAAGGTCGCTGTCGAACCCGGGCTATTATGATTTATAATTAAGCGAGTAACGGCCCGGCCGGGTGCCGCCGGCCACCAATACCCTGGCCCGGGCGTGATGCACATAACAATCATTGCCGACGATTGGGTCCTAAATAAGATATAAGTTTCGGTTTTTATAACATAATAAACATGTTACCAAATAAAGCATCCAAATTACCCGCAAAATGAACCAAAGAAACTTCAATTGAAATAAACCGCATACCTATATTCGTAGCTGTTCGAAATGGTGGTAAACGCGGCTGATGGAAACGGACAGTGCAGCCTGTGGGCTCCTGCGACTCCGGGATGTGCACTCAAGACACTCAAGTCCCTTATGGTCACTGCGACGTCTACTGTACGTTCAATTTAACGGAGAAGTGAGCAAAGAAAAGTCCAAGTTATATTTTGGTATTCAGTGTGTGCAGTGTATCAGTGATTAATCCCGCACAGTGAAGGAAGTGCGGCAATTCATAAACTACACCCCGTTGTACCTGAAGTGGTGCTAACTGTGACTTTCGATTACACACGGCTATCAGCAATGTTGGTATCAAGTTATGCTAGAATTGAGGTCTCAGGTGAGAGGTTTATGAACAGTCGGTCTATATTCGCCAGTCACTTCTTATTCCTATAGTCCATTTCAATGTTCGCGTGCTTCGAAGTGCATCATCTGAGAAATGCATGAGCATGAGCTATGCATCAGAACAGGCGTGCAAAACATATTGAAATGCAAATAGAGGAGCCGAATCTCTCAGGGTTGCGATGGAACCGGCTGACGCGGAAAGTGTGGGTGATTAGACCGGGGGGGTGCCACTCGATCCGTAATGGCGCGCCCGCTCGTTAGCGCTGATTGGGTTACGACTCGCACGCAGCACAACTAGCCGGTGAAGAAATATCGTCTGAACTGAAACATTGTAAAGGGTTTTTGTCTTGGGCCTACACTTGTAACTACGAATAAGGGATCACGTGGACCTTCCGTCGCAGACGGTTTACGGGCTTTGGGCTTTACTGTCGACTTTTAAACGGAGTATATGCGAAAAGGTACTGATGAATGGGATACGAGTCGTGAAAATGATCCAGGACGTAATTGATACGAGTAGTATGCGTTCACGGCGCGCTATACTAACGCATATAAATTAGATTGTAATTGTATTGAGATGCATCTCCTATTCGCTAGAGCGTAAAAATGTGCGCAAGGGAGAGTAGGTATCTGTAAGATAATCTAATCTCAATACGTCTGGTAATGTACGGAGGCGGTCTGGGCGTGACGCGTGTGTCCGGACACGGGCCCATATACGGCCGAAATTGATTAGCCTCTCACCCTAATGAGCTGCCACTTCAGCAGCTGGCTCGAGGACTCATTACGCCGTGCATTACCGTACCCGGGCTATTTGTGTCCCCACGCCGCCCGGGCATCAGATTACTCGACGGGGCAATAGACAAGCGAAGGCAACACGATGTTTTACGCGATATGATGCTGCAGTTTGGGGAGTAGTAAGGGGTAGATTTCACTTAGGGCCCCCCCACATTACGGCGTCTTGCGAACGTTTTTCATACAAAATTGTGCGTTGCGTCGACGCGGCGTCGACGCCGTAATGTGGGGGGGCCCTTAATGTCTCATATATTCAGTAATTAAAATTAGGCATGACTTTATGTAACTAGATTTTGTCCGCGACTTCGTCTGCATGGAACTTGTTTATTTATGTCGTGGCTCCATACAAACTTTCGCCTCCCATTTCACCCCCTTAGGGATGACTTCCGGGACAAAACTGTTATGTGTTCTTCCCCGTGATTAAAAATATCTCCATACCCAATTTTATCTCAATCTGTTCATCTGTTAGGGATTTGCGACCTGCCTGATATTTTTTATGACAAAAATAAAGCCGATTCTAATTGAATACGTTTCGTGAACAGAGCCCCGGGTGAGTGTTAGATCACCTCGCACGGGCCGCCCCGCCCCGCTACCTCTCCCCACATGCTCGTGTCCCGACCTCGAAGATTATATTAAGTTTGATGGCGGCCGCGGCGCCCCGCCGGACCCGCGGGCGCCATTTACGAGATTGTTCCATCGGTCCAATATTGCTTTTATTTTTTTCTCCAGCTCTGTTACTTTCTATAACTTGGAAATATGGAATCAATAGAACACTCCCGAAAAGGCCACATATTACAAACAGAACAACGGAGGAACAATGAGTATTCCACAATTGGATGCAAGACTTAGTCTCCGGCTTAATGGGGGATCGATGACAGAAACCATTTAGAATATTGTTAAGGTAAGCCGATTACGCGAGACTAATCTCGAGGGAATCAGTCGCTGATCCGGCGCGCCTTACGGCGCCGGCGGACGGCCGCGCGCACACGAGCCCGCACGCGCACGGTGCCATCAATATTCATAATAGGTCATCATCCTCCTGGTAGCGTTATTCCCGGTTGTGCCCTAAAGATTTCGAGGTCCGCTTCGACATCTAATCCCAAGATTTGGCAAAGGTACTAGTTTTACAAAAGCGACTGCCATCTGACCTTCCAACCCAGAGAGAAAACTAGACTTTACCGGGATTAATAGACCGGTTTCCTCAAGATGTTTTTCCTTCACCAAAAAGCTACGGTAAATAATCCGTACATAAGTTCCGAAAAACTCATTGGTATACGAGCCGGGATTCGAACCCACGACCGCCGCTTGACAGCCGTATACCTGAACCACTAGGCTAGCGTAGCTCTCCAATATTCATAATAGAATAAGAATTTAATTTGAACTGTCACTCCTATCACCGCGACTCCGATCGCGCCGTCAATATCGTAAAACGGTTTTAAATATCGCGATATTGAAATCTTAATTGTTTCTGTCCGCGCGAGCCCATCGCTCACGGCTTTTAATAACCGACACAAAAAGTATGAATCTAACGGTCATTGTGTGCAAATTATTTTCCCATTACGCGCCCGGTCCCCCTCGTGTGAGGGGGAGGGGAGATAGGAGGAAGGAGGACGGTCGTCAATCAAACCGCCGAATACGAGACGTCGCTGTATTATAATGTGAAAATCTTTACACAATTGATGAGCAGCCCGAGTCGCGGCCGCGGACACCGGCGCCGCGTCAACAACACACAAACTAGTACCTACACGCGCTCTAGCGGACAGCTTTACTGTGCCTCTTAAACAATAAATATGGCCATTTATGATCTTCTTGATACAGTAGTTCAAAATATAGACAAAAGAGTGCCAATTTGTGCTATTTACACTGATATGACAAAAGCTTTCGATCACGTGGATCACAACAATACTACTCCACAAAATTAACGCCTATGGAATAAGGGGTAACATTTTAAACTTATTATTCTTATTAAAGTCTTACTTATCGAATCGAATTCAATATACAGAGATAACTCGAATATGCTTCAAGACGAAAATTTGAATTCAAATACACTTCAGACCCTAGAACTATAACCTACGGTGTACCACAGGGCAGTGTACTAGGCCCACTACTCTTTTTGGTCTACATAAATGACTTGCCAAAAGCTGTGCACCACCCAATGATACTCTTCGCTGATGATAGCACAGCGATAATAAAATGTCATAGAAGCACCGAATACGAAAATAAAATCAACACTGCCTTAGATGAAATTGTAACGTGGCTTAGCAATAATAATTTAATCGTGTGCGTAATGTTTCATATAATCAAATCAAATCAAAATACTTTTATTATCAGAGCATGTCCATAGTTGTTAGTAAAAAACATGAAAAACTTAATTCTAGTGTTAGATAGTTATGTTGCCATCTGCGTATTTATAACTGTTGGTTGTCCTTGTATAAATAAATAAAACGAAATAATGTCAGGAAAACTAACATACACTTGGTATACATTAAATTGGCATAAAGTTATTTAGTATAATGTAACGTTTGATATAACGGTTTTCTAATTTTAAAGTGTATTTTGTATTTGCGCGATGGTTCATTAAATAGTTGAATTATGTTATGGAAAACGTTTTGTGATTTATTGTTTCAAGTATTTTTAATGAACATGCAAATTATTACAAGGATTATAATTTAAATTTAAGATATTTGGCATACACAGTTATCTATGGCATTACCATTACTAAGAACATGTTTGAACTTATAATTTTTACGCACGGCAAATATTTTAACCTAACCTAAACCTAACCTAACCGCCAGCGTGTCGACGTCACCTCGCTTCGCGGGGTGCCTATTTCCGCTCTGAGGAACACAAGTCAACCCTAACCTAACCTACTTATAATACAATTGTTACGGTTGTTTGTTTTTTACTGCGGGGAGCTTATATATTTTTTGATTTTTCTGTACTATTGTAAGAAAATTACGAACAACTGAAATTCGTTGTTTTGTTATTCTGCCGTTTAAAATTCATAGAAAATGAATAATTTGCCAAATAATATTCCCTGAACAGTTATTCTATGAAAAAATAAAAATTGGAATGATCTGGTCATTAAATAAAATTACACCAAACAATAATTCGTGAACTAAATGTTACTTGAAACGTTTTCGATGAAATGAAATTCGATGAAAAGTTAATCGAAAAAACAAAAGACACCCTAAAGGGGTTTATGCTATATGTTGAAAGTGCAAAGGGATCGTGAAATTGATATCAGTATAAAATGTCAATTAACTTTTCTCTGTGACCATCCGTTTTGGAAATAAGGGGAATGAAAGGTGAAGATTACAACGCAGTGACTGCTAGGTATTCCGACGGAGCTTCGACGGGTCTCGCTTATTTATTTTATTAATCATTATATCATTATTTTTAATGAATTGTTTATATCTAAAGTTAATTGTCTGTTATTGTGTTGTTAGTTGTCTGGAAGAGATCGCTCTTCAGCGATAAGACCGCCTGTTGTCTACCTCTACCTACATGTTATTGTATTGTTTCTCTTTTTAACTGCTTTGTCTGTGTGAGGTGTGCAATAAAGCGTATTTGTATTGTATTGTTAATTATTGTAAAATCAACTTATATCTTCTAAAATTTATAGCATTGACGAATTATGTCAAGTAAGTCATTATGACATACACGTTTTATACCAAGTGATAAATATAGTAAATGTCTTTTATACTAATTGTAATTATAGCCTTAAATCATTATATCACTTTTTACATTAGATCATTTGAAAATTATCTAAAACAATATTATACCATCCGTTACATTATAATAAGCAATGGTATATCAAACCAAAATAGATTAAGTGAAATTATATAAAACGTCGTGCACCCAATTTAATTATTAACTTAAATAAAACCAACATAATGCATTTTTACCAAAAAAAAGGCAATATCTTGTACAAATATTAACTATCGAGAAATTAAGATAAATGATAGATAGCAACTTAAAATGGAAAACACAAGGTATAGAAGTATGTAAAAAAACCGGCCAAGAGCGTGTCGGGCCACGCTCAGTGTAGGGTTCCGTAGTTTTTGTATTTTTTTTCGAAAACTATTCAACCTATCAAGTTCAAAATTATTTTACTAGAAAGTTTTTATAAAGTTCTACTCTTGAGATTTTTTTCATATTTTTAAAACTTATGGTTCAAAAGTTAGAGGGGGAGACACATTTTTTTTACTTCTGGAGCGATTATCTCCGAAAATATTAACATAATCAAAAAATGATTTTAGGAAACCCCTATTCATTTTTAAATACCTATCCGACAACATACACTCGCGGTCAAAGAAACCGGGTCAGTGACGAAAACCTCAATATTTTGTAAATCGTTGGTCGTATCTGCATGAAACTAACTCTGTTTTATAGAGAATTTAATATCCTTCTAAATCCAACCTTCAATGTTCTACGTAGTAACTGGAAAAAGGTTTAATTGAAAAAAAAAACCAATTAGGTACTTATTTGAAATTTTCTATTCAAAATTAAGCGTTCGTTTTACTTTTGCTTGTTTTTAAGCAATTGTTTTCAATCTGTCAAAGAACTATGATAAAAGGCTGTCATTGTTTTATTTTGTGGTCATTCTTGAATGTCTATCATGCCGCTAACACGAGATGAATGTACTCGTATCATCACTATGTTAGAAGAAGGAAGAAGTCAGAGGTATACAGCGAGAAGAACAGGTGTGTCACTTTCTACAGTGCAGCGAGTCCTCCAACGTTACGTACAAACTGGGCAGAACCTTAGAAGACCAGGAACTGGCAAAACAAGATGTACTACAGCTAGAGAAGATCGATTTATTGTTACAACCATGCTCCGAAATCGGCACCTCACAGCAGTTGAAGTGAAAAATCAGCTTTTAGAGACCCGAAGGGACGGCATCAGCGAGCGGACTGTCAGGCGGCGGCTCAAAGAAGCAAATTTGACCCCACATAGGCCGGCCAATGGCCCAAAACTTGAAAGAATACATCGAACAGCAAGACGACTTTATGCCCGCGATCACAGATACTGGGGTGACGAAGATTGGGCAAGAATTTTGTTTTCCGATGAATCCAGATTTATGCTCTATGCAAATGACGGGCGGCAAAGAGTTTACAGACGGCCTGGTGAACGTTTTATTCCAGCATGTTTTGAGGAAAAAGTGGCGTTCGGCGGTGGGTCAGTCATGGTTTGGGCTGGAATCTCTTCAGAGAGTCACTCTGAGTTAGTTTTAATAGAAAATGGATCATTAACGAGTGCAAGATATGTAGAAGAGATTCTTAATGAGCATGTCGGCCCATACTTAATTAATATGGGTGGAAATTCTATGTTTATGCATGACAACGCCAGGCCACACACAGCTCAAATTGTCAGAGATTATTTTTTGGAGGTTGGTATCAACTGTATGAACTGGCCCTCGAGGAGTCCGGACTTAAATCCGATTGAGCATGTATGGGACGAGCTTGGGAGGCGTGTAAGAGCTCGAAACCCCGCCCCAGCTACACTTAGAGACCTGAAACAGGCGTTAGTGGAAGAATGGGACAATATCCCGCAAGAACGCATAAAGAACTTAATAAACAGCATGCCGAATCGTCTAGAAGCTGTAAGAAGAGCCCGAGGAGGCAATACGAAGTATTAATTTTTATTTTTTGTGTTGTATGTGAAGTACCTACTGCTTATTTTTGTACGTAAAATTGGTTGATTTTTTGTTTCCTATGTAATTTTATTAAACAAAAGAATTATGATTCCACCATTTGATGTTATTTAATTCAGTATAAAATTATCTACAATATGCAGTTTAATTCATGTCCCTAGCTTTATTATTTTAGGAGATATTACAGATTTTCGTACTGACCCGGTTTCTTTGACCGCGAGTGTATCACACGTTAGGGTTGAAATGAAAAAAAAAACACTCCCCACGTTACGTATAGGTGAGGGTACCCTAATAACAAAAAAAAAACACTTTTTATTTTACATCTTTGTCGGCGTACTTAATATACATATTAGTACCAAATTTCAGCTTTCTAGTGCTAACGGTTACTGAGATTATCCGCAGACGGAAGGACAGACAAAGCGAAATTATGAGGGTTCCTAGTCGAGTACGGAACCCTAAAAATCAACAGAACAGCTTATGCCTTACGAAACTTATCCAAACTTGTAAACCGAAAAGCTTTAATAACGGCTTATCATGGCTTAGAAGGGTCAACATTAAGATATGGAGTTATATTTTGGGGATATTCTACAAGTATAAGTAATATCTTTAAAGCCCAAAAAAGTGTATTAGAGCTATGCTGAACTTAAAGTCTAATGAAAGCTGTGTCCCTGCATTTAAATCTTTAAAAATAATAATCTTTTTTTTTTCCTATGCTTTTAAAGTTAGCGTTATTTGTAAAACATAACATGCACTTATTTGTATCTGCGTCTCGAGGGCGACCGCGGCCTGCGCGGCCACAACACATGTACAAACTCCGTTGTCCAGCAGGAAAAACAGCTCTTTTAAATAAGAGTGTATTAAATATGGCCTGTTATTTATAATAAATTACCCAATAACATATTACAATTAAATTCTAAATTATTCAAGAAAAAAATAATAAATCTGTTGTTAAATAAATGTTATTATTCTATAAAAAAGGTATAAGGCTAAAAATACAGGTCATATTTTTTTTTGTTATTATTATGAATTAATGATTATAATTGTAATAGCCTAATAATAATGTTTAAAAAGTATTTCGTAATGACCAAGTGCGCTCGTTTTTTTTTTTTTTTTTTTTTTTTTTATTAAATGGTTTACTTCGTACTAGAATAATAATCTGCATGCTACTTATATTTGTACACCTACACTAGTGGGTAAAACATAGAGAACGATTTTGTTATATAACCAGCTTATTTGTACCTATTTCACAAATAAAATTTCTAATGCTGATTCTGATTCTCTTGCGGCCGTAGGTACGGTCAAACAAATCTGGTTTTGCAAGTCACGTTCGAGCCCATGCACGTAATGTTTCCCAACTTTAGATTAATTTTGTCAGGATGTCATTATGAGGACATCGTCATCATCAGTACCTATTTCGCAGTCTAGTTGGATTCTGACGTGCTTGCGTTAGGTGTGACACATTAGCTCGGAATTGAAATCAAATTGTAATGCGAACCGTAACTCCCAGATTGACCTCTCGGTGTGTTCTATGCGGCGGAGCTTTGTTTCTCCTCGGGCGGACTACAGGGTACAGCCGCGGCCGCTTTGTCTATTATACGGCGTTGCGCTCCGACTAATCCGCTTACTTCGCCGACTAACATTCACCCGCCCGCCGTCGCGGTCGTGACCGCCGGCCAACTTGTTCTGCGAGCGGCTGCCATCTTTATTATCCTGCAACCGATCCCCCGCCCGCCTCCCCCGCGAGCCCCCGACTAATCAAAGCAACGATTCAAAACATCACGTCGTATCACACTTCAAAGGAAAAATAGAAACAAGTTTAAATTGAAAAGATGTTCTTTCACCGGAAAAGTAAATGGAAATGAATACTGCCTTCCACTGCGCGAGGCGGAGTCGCGGGCGGGGCGAGTCGCGCGTATGACGCGATTTACATTTCCATTCCTACATATTTATATCCTTTTGTCGAGCCCAACAATTTATTGCTTGTGTTTCTGGCGAGAAAGGCTTTCACGAACATATTTTAGTTTCGTAGTTTTTCGAGATTGCCTCATGAAATAACCAGGGCCGTTACGCGTCACCTTTCTTCCCGCCCCGCGCGGAACCCCGCTGTCACTCGTAATCGAAAAAGAAACGGCTCTACGTTTTTCGGGCGGCTCAGGTGAAAAGTAGGTATGTCCTTCCTTGTATTTCATTCGATTAAGGGTTAGTAAATAATGTTCCGCCAGCAATCTCGCAAAGCGACGAGTGGTAATTGTGTTATGACGTCACGGCGCGGGCGCCGCCGCGTCTCTGCGGACGGTCCGTCGGCTGCTAATTTCCACTGGCTTTGTGGAACCGTGACTCTTGTATGAATATTAATCCTATATTTTAACACTTTCATCCAGCCAAGCAACGCTGCAGTTTCAGAGATATTAAAAAAGTCGCCGGGGTTATTACGTGTACGTTGGCTACCGACGGTGATCTGCATTATAAGAAATAATGACGTTTAGAGGACATTATGATTTTTTTATCATCCTTCATATGGGTTTGTGTAGGTAATGTAATTTCGATGTTACGAGATCTCAAGTGAAATTTCAAGATCGTTGGCGGAAATCTTGTATTATAAAATCTAGGTCGTGATCTAAACTCGATCGACATAGTAGAGGTTTCGAAAGGAACTTTAATACTTCTAACAAAATACTGCTAACAACATTAATTTTAAAATAACCACAAGGCATTTAGTGCGCGTTTGCATTTTTTTACTAAGGAAGTAATTTCATATAAAAATAATTGGTATTTTATTCTAAATAATTTATTTCCAAAATATTGTAAACACTGTAATTACTTAGCATTGAATCCAGGCTTTGGTCCTCTTAAGGCACTTTTTTATATACATATAGACGAAATCCCGATCGAATAGAGATTTATCGAGATCTCATTATTTCTGACGAGATCTCGAATCACTAATCTTGACCTCGGATTTTTCTCGCGTCATCTCGAATTGCCAATCTGTGCTGCATTCTTTGTCTACTTGTGCTGTGTTCTATTTTTAGGATGGGTGCATCAAATACATTACACACGTTTACAAGCCAGTTAGTGTTAGATATAGCGTCGGTAGCTGTTATCTTACAGAGAATTGTCAAACTTTCCACACCAACAGATTTGACCGAAAGTAACTTAAATGATTAGCAACGGTAGGCAACAACTGGCAATACAAAATATTTCTCCGTATTTTCCATACAGTTCCATCAACATCGCGCCACCGTGCACCGCGGCGCGTCACGCGGTGATTAATGCCCGGGCACTTATGGCCGACTGTTTGTCCCGACTTGTACCCTGCGATTCCTGCGGGACTGGCGTCGTGCGCTGCTGCAAGTGGCGACGAGAGTGCTTGCCACGGATGAGCTGCTATTTATTCAAGACGCACCAGTGCAAGCTGTTCGATCGCTGAATGTTGATTGGAACCGTCTTGGGGTAATAATAAAATTAATCGCGGGCACTTCCGCTACCTGAATTAAAGTTGAAACCGTGGGTCTCTATTCTACCGCTGTAAACCAATTGTAATTGACGATAAATTGAGTGTCAACATTGCATTCTTGTGCTGACTACCTCATCGCAAAAACTAGTAAATGCATCGTAAATGTGATATGTAAATAATAATATAATATGGTACTTTACGATTACGACTTAGATGGTAGGGACCCACCACCAGGGACCATCTAACTCGTACTCGTATAATATAAGTCACATTTTCATTATTGCAATGTTGGATTTATCACGAGTAGGAAGTGTTGCGATAAACGCTACTAATTCCTTTTACACTTCCATACATAACGGCACGCGAATAAAGTCCCAGGTGGAACACGCGCTCGTTGTTACTGATGTGAACATTAAAACACGTTGCAAAAACAACTCTTGCTCTAAGCAGCGCCGGTGTTGATAGGGCCCAGGAGGACTCCCGTGATTGCGTGTTTAATCGCCCGTGTAATGACCGCACGCGTGTCCGTGCGGCGGCCCACGGGCGGGGCGCGCGGCAGGCGGCACACGGGCCGACTTAATTGCCTCGCGGCTCCTTTTGCAGGAGCAAATTAAACCCGCGCGACTGTCCCGCAGATAATTAAGTCAGGAACCTGAATTATTTTCTTTCTTTATTCACGGAACTGTTGGCGCTAGGGTTAAATTAAACTGGTACACAACACTGTGTATTTTCTTTGTGAAGGTATACCTGCGCCGCGGTATCATTTGTCAACCGCCAAGTATTACAAGTGCCTCGCGTCGCCGCCGCTATCACGCGGCGCAACCATTTTCCCACTCACTACACGTAGGTATAGTATAATAATGTAGAGAATGTATATAATGTATGTGATGTATTTTAAATTGACACTTAAATAAAGTGTATTTCTCACAACATATAAAAAAACGAGGATGCGTCGCACTAAATTACTAAATTTCAAAGTTGATCATCAGTCGCTCTATAATGAATTAGATGCAAATTGTTTGTTGGCCTAAATGTTACCTTGGCTCGAAGTGAATTTTAACATAAATTAACTTTCATGACCCTTTTTAGTTTCAATGAGATCACCAACCGCTTGTTTAATTTGTTATTTTGGTCACGATTCCCTTATTCAAACATAATATTGTATAATTACAAGTTAATGCATTATAATTTATATAAGTATTTTGTACTTGCTTTTGTAGCGCGAGAAGTCTAACGCTTCTCTAGATTTTTCCCTTTTATGATTTGCATAGTTGTGTTGTACCCATCTATTTCGATTTAACGCAGAAATGGATTTATAATGTTTTGGTAGGCAGCGCTACTTTTAATACAAGATATTTCGAAAGTTTTTGTTGAAGAAAAGAAAAAGGAAGCTTTTTGAAAGAAACGCAAGAATATAATACTAAAGGTATTGAGAATCAGATGTAGTTTGCTTGAGCGGCAGTCGGCGGCCGAGACGGACTCGCGCGGAATACTCTGTGTATTGTATCCGCACGGCCAATGAATAAATGCAATAAATATAGTGCTCGGTCTGAAAGCAATCTCCCCGCGGCTCGCGGCTTAAAAGCAATCAAACAGTTTCTTTTCCAGCCGCGCGAGCCATCGAGGGGCGGGCGAGTACTCTCACTCGAACAACTTTACTCCTTTCTGAAACGAGTCCGTTTGAATCAATCGCAACTGGATTCAATTTAGGTCTTACACTTAAACAAACTTGAAGAGCACGCACGATGGAACACGAGTCGTTTCGCCGATGTAACTCACTCTTAGTAACACCATAGGTTTGTATCTGGGCGGCTTCGGGCGCCGGCACCGCGTCGCCGACCGCCTCGCTTATCCATACAAGTGGTCTTACTCGACTGCAAGATAAGCCAAAAGGATCAACGATTTAATCGACAACATAAGGACGAATGCGAGTCTCCAAGTATTCGACAACAATAAAAAATATAATATCTATGTATGGGCAAAAAACTTTCCCAAAGTATCGCATCCCAAACAATTTTTCTCAAATTATCATAGGGCAAAGAATCATTATTAGTCAAAACAACTCATCGCAATTTTACTGTTACCAAATTTTTATTTCGCAAATTATTGTTTAACAAATAATTACTTGTTCATGTTTCATTTTACCATGTATCATTTAGGCGAATGTACGAAGACAGTACACCGCTCAAGGCATTAAGTCCGCCTTTTGTAAGATAAGTTGTTCCTTTGTGTAATAAAGATTAAATAAATAAATGTTTTTTACATTACCAATAAACAAAACTTTGAATATGCTAGGTAAAAATCAAGCTCCAACTTATTTTGGTATTTGAAAGAGTTTGTTTTTTACGGAATCTGTTTGATCCTACAAAAGTGTGACGTCACTAGTCTGTATTTTCCTATAAACTTCATAGTAACGGAGCATTTTGACTTTTTATTAAAAGTTGCTGATTTGACTATGAGTCAAACACCGTAGTATTCGACGAGCCGAGAACTAAAATGCTACGCCGCTATCAGCGATTAGTTGGTGGAGTCGAGTACATTCGAGTTTCAACTCGAGTTTATCCGAGATGGGCACAATACGAGTGGTCACATCGCTAGGGCTCCGCGCCCCCGTCCCGCGCCCCGCCGGCGGGTCTCCGAGTTAATTCGCGGCTATTTCGGGCGGCGCCGGCGGCCCCATCGATTGCGCTATTTGAGGCGCGTACACTCTACTACTTAGATATGCTGCTACTCGTCAAGAGTCTGTGCTTACTGCTTTATTACCGTTTCATTCTGCTAAATCAGCGTGAAAGAGACGCAATATCTGTGTTGATCGTGTAGTCGAGTGATTAAATGTCATTTATCGGTTCCGTTTGAGTCGGATATGAAGCTAAAAGCAATCCATTGGGTTCGCTAATCAGCGTGCTATTGATGGTTGGATAGACGGCTTAGGCTGGCATTGATTGATTATTGAACGTTTTTGGGAAATTTCAAAAGTATCATAAATATACATTCCGTAACACAACGAGTAAGGGTGGAAAGGAGTAGTATATATGTAATATCTTGTTTATTCAGATGGTAAAAAAGTTCCATGTGCATTACACACAGTGACTTCGTATTAGAGTGGCAGAATAACAGCGTTGCAATTTGCATGCTTGGCAATAGCAACACATGCTGAGTCTCAGCCTTTTTTCTATTGCACACATTGCTGGACGCTTTGGGCAAGTGCCTTAGGATTTTGTCTAGGTAGTTTCAACTTATTTTTAATCGAGTTATGTGTGTTTTATGGAATAAATGGAGTTCTCTTTATTCTTTCCTTCCTTTCATTACCATTTCACTAATATAAGGTGCTTTGGAGGACAACACGGACACACGGAAGGAAAACAAGGAGACATGGAAGGACAACACGACACATGGTAGGACAACACGAACTCATGGAAGGACAACACGACACATGGTAGGACAACAAGGAGACATGGAAGGACAACACGGCAACATGGAAGGACAACAAGGAGACATGGAAGGACAACACGACACATGGTAGGACAACAAGGAGACATGGAAGGACAACACGACACATGGTAGGACAACAAGGAGACATGGAAGGACAACACGACACATGGTAGGACAACAAGGAGACATGGAAGGACAACACGGACACATTGAAGGACACCACGGAAACATGGAAGGATGTCTTGCATACTGGTACGTATGAGGGACACGAGTGAAACACACCGTAGTTAATTGCACACTGGTTTATTAACGTCATAGGCCTACCGCGGGGGAGCGCGGGCGCAGCCACGCTTATCTATCTATACGTACTATCCCTCCACCTTTATTTAACAACAATTTATTTAACAACAATCAAAAGTATTTCCTAAAATCAACATTAAGTTTAGCTTTCCGCGGTGGCAAGGGTTTCAGTTCATCCGTGTCTTGAGGATCTGAGTTCTCGGGTTGCTGAGAGCACTGACCTTCTGGAGATATGTTATCACTCTCTCCCCCCTCCGCCGGAAGAAAAGTGTCGAAGTCTTCATGTTTCTCTGGAAGTGTCGGTGGAGCCGACCTCAGCACTGGCTGGCCGACGCTGGTGGAAGCGGCCGGGCCGGGCATGGGCACCGGCAGGAACACAGTTGGCTCCTGTGTGACCGGCATCCTATGTGTAGTGGTCTCCTCACATGGCGGAGTGGGTAATTTGGTTTGTTCTCCTTTATATAAAACCATTTGGTCGATGTGTTTTTTTATAACATTGCATGTGTCTTGATCCTCAATTACGTACAAACGTTGACCTAGTTTTTTTATTATTTTTCCTCTTACCCATTGAAACTTGTTTTTATTAATATATTTTTTATATAGTATTTGGTCCTCGATATTAAATTCGGTTCTTGTTGCGCCGCCGTGATAGTTAACCTGTGAGGACTGCTTATCTTTAACCGACGAGGCAAAAGTGGTGGACAAGGACGGCGGTGAGTTTTCAGTTGTCAATAAGTCTAATCTGGACTTTAACTTTTTACCAAACACTAACTGCGCTGGTGAGGTGCCCGTGGTCGAATGAATAGAATTTCTGTAGTCAAATAAGTATTTCATTAGTTTACAGTTCATTTTGGTATTCGAGACGTTTGACATAAGTACAGTTTTTATACCCTTCTTGATAACTTTTACGTATGTTTCGGCCTGTCCGTTGCTAGCGGGGTGGTATGGCGCGCTAGTTAAGTGTGTTATTTTATTAAGCTTACAAAACTGTTGAAAATCATCTGACGTAAATGCCGTACCATTGTCACTCACTATGCATTGCGGAGTGCCGAACCGAGACATGACTTCGCAGAGTTTCTCAATAACACTCTGCGACGAAGTATTCGATTTTACATCGAAACACTCCACCCATTTACTAAACGCATCCACTACTACCAAATATGAGTGATTATTTATTGGCCCCAGAAAATCGATGTGCAGTCTTTGAAATACGTATTCTGGATACGGCCATGGTGCTACTGTAACTCGCGGCGGCGAGGGACGCAGCTGTATGCAAATGTTACACGCCCCGATGATTCTCTCAATAGCCTGGTCTACTCCAGGAAACCAAAACTTAGAACGAACTTCCGATTTGCACTTAACTATTCCTAGGTGCGAGCTATGAATTTCTTGCAAAACCCGTTCTCTAAGGGACAGTGGTATAACAATTTTATGCCCTCTCATTAAGCAACCGTTCTCGACTGATAGTTCATTTCTGCACAAATGAAATGGCTTTAAATTATTGTTGTTATTTTTCCTTGGCCAACCGTTCCTAACGAAGTCGCATACTTGTTGTAGCTCAATATCCTTAAAAGTTTCGCAACGTAAATCTTCAATGCTTAAGGGCAAGCATCCATCTACTACGAAGTTTATGTAGGCCGCGCGATCGTCGAATGAGTCAGCTGTGGTGACGTCATGCGCCTGCGACGATGCGCTGCTGTTGCTAAGTGCAAGCGGTGCGCGCGATAAATAATCTGCACTGTTATTTTCGCTTCGAACGTATTCGATAACAAAATTGTACGCAGATAAAAACATTGCGTATCTCTGAAGGCGATTGGCCGTGACCTCCGGAATACCTTTATGTGGCCCAAATATGGATAGTAACGGTTTGTGGTCTGTGCGGAGAACAAAAGGCTGTGATCTACCGTAAAGATACTGATGGAATCTTCTAATTGCAAAAATTATTGCCGTTGCTTCCCGTTGGATTTGAGCATAGTTTTTTTCGGAATCCCGTAAGACTCGCGACGCGAAAGAAACAGGCCTTTCGATTCCATCTTGCCCAATTTGTGATAGGATAGCCCCAAGGCCGACCGGAGACGCATCAGCTGTGACTATTATCTTAGCCGTAGGATCAAAATGCGCTAAAATTTGATCAGAGGCCAGTTGCCGCTTAATTTTCTCAAACGCATTTTGATGAATCGGCGTCCAGGACCATTTAATATTTTTCCTAACCAAGCCGTACAGGGGACTTAAAATGCTACTGGCGTCTGGCACGAAATCACGATAATAGTTAACTAAGCCCAAAAAAGACTGTAACTGACCTACATTTTCGGGACGCGGTGCTTTAATAATAGCGTCTACCTTATCTTGTGATTTCGAAATGCCGTTTTTATTTATGACATGGCCTAAATACGATATGTCGTCCTTGAAGAACTCGCATTTGTCTTTTTGCAAGGTTAAGCCTGCGTCCTTGAACCGTGCTAGCACCTTATTCAACCTCTGCAAGTGCTCCGTTTTGTCGCGTCCCGTTATTAACACGTCGTCCAAAAAACACAAAACACCATCTAACCCTGCCAGCAGCGTATTTAAAGCGCGTTGAAAAATAGCTGGCGAACTGATTAGTCCAAAAATTAAACGCTTATATTTATACAACCCCCGGCTGGTATTTATACACGTGATATTATTGGGATCATTTATCGGAAACTGATTATAGGCCATAGACATGTCTAATTTCGAGAATTGAACGCCGCCGTGTAGTTTGGCGAATAACTCATCTACCGTTGGGAGCGGGTAAGTCTCGGCGATCAGCTGTTTATTGATAGTGCGCGAGTAGTCTGCACATATTCGCACTGACCCGTTCCGTTTTAAGACGGGTACTATGGGCGAAGCAAACTCTGAGTATTCCACGGGTTCTAAAATGTCCAAACCTACTAACCGATCAATTTCGTTCTCCACTTTTTCTTTGAGGGCAAATGCTACTGGGCGGGCTTTAAAAAAAACCGGTTTTGCGTCATCCTTTAATTGTAAATTTACTTTGTATTTATTAAAGCAACCCAGGCGGTCTACAAAAATATCCTTATAATCTGACAGGACTTTTTCTACCATGTTTACATCCGAACAAAAATAAATTGGTGCCGTAGGACATTGGTTTGTGAATGGTGCCAATTCAAGGCCGAACTTTGAGATAAAATCACGACCTAGGATCGGCGGTCCTCCGTTCGGAATTACGAAGATATCCATCGCGATTTCACGGTCGTCATAGCATAACGGTAAATTCATTACGCCCATACTATTTATTACCTTTTTGTTGTAACCGAACAGTTTTTTGCATGTGAGTGACAATGGCACGTCATTAAAAAATGTTTTATAGGTTTCGTCCGAGATAGCTGAGACTGCCGATCCACTGTCTACTTCGAATTTAATCAACAAGTTGTGTAATTTAATAGTTTCGACCATAGGTGCCCCATCTTTAGAACGAATATTAAAAAACTCACCGTCATCGCTTTCGTTCACCTCTTCCGCCTCGATATATTTTACCGCCTTGCACATGTTACTTAAATGCCCTTTCGTTTGACACTTTCTGCACTTATAATTTCTAAACCGACACTTTGCAGCACTATGTTTGAATCTACCACACACCGAACACTGTACGCTAGACGAAACCTGGGACGAGCGCGCAGATGCTTTTTCTATCTGGAACAACCCGCTGGCTTCCGTGGCCACCGGCGCTCCAGCTGGGCCGGCGGCAGCGCCACCGGTGCGAGCAACTCTGATACTCTCCGCCAGGTCTATCGCCTTATTCAACGTGAGCTCACCGACAGCTTGCGCGAACAACTTTTCACGCTCTCGACCGGGAAGCATGCCCATCAAGAATCTGTCGAGAATAGCGTCCTCCATTTCTTTAAAACCACAGTGCGCGGCGAGGCCTTTCAGACGCGCAGCCCACTGCATGTGACCTTCGCCCGCTTGCTGCGTGGCAGAATAAAAATGGAAGCGCTCCACGTACCCGCAGCGTTTTGGCGTGAAATATGCATCCAAAATCGTCACCACATCAGAAAATCCTTTTTCTTCTAACGTAGCCGGCAACGCTAAATTGCTTGCAAGTTTGTAGGTTGATTCGGCGAGTGCGCTTAACAAGATGGCGCGGCGTTTCACTTGGGCTTTATCCGTGTCGTCGTTAATATCGTTGGCTATGAACCACTGCATTAAACGATTCTTGTAGGTTCTCCACTCCTGAGTTTCATGGTTAAAAACCGAAATTAACCCAAAAGTTCCAGCCATCGCCGCCAATTGGTACGTATGAGGGACACGAGTGAAACACACCGTAGTTAATTGCACACTGGTTTATTAACGTCATAGGCCTACCGCGGGGGAGCGCGGGCGCAGCCACGCTTATCTATCTATACGTACTACATACTGTACGGATTACAGTATCCAAGACGTTTAAAAGTCAGCTCGGGACATGGTAGCTATGTTACTGATATTGTGACTTCGTATGGTTAATGGTTAAAACTAAGGGAAGGAAAGGTTAATAACTAGTCATAGCATTAACCATTTAAATAAAATGTCATAGCATGACCACGACCCCAATTGCATTTCAATCAGTTGTTGAGGTATGAATGAGTTGCCGAATTGAAGCCCAAAAATTATACCAAAATGTGACAGATCGCCGCTAACTCGACGGATTACAGAGAAAGGCAGATAGGCCCTAATAAATTGAACGTTTTCTATACATCCGATCTCTTCTTACTTACGTACTGAACGACGAGTAAGAAAGGGATAGAACCATGTTATCTGACAGGTCTTCATACGTCATTGTCTCCGCTTTCTCGCTCGCACGATGTAATTCGCTCCCTCGCTCGCTCGAGATTTAGTGCAGAGAAAGATATTTTCTTACAAGTTATCGATATCGATATATACTGTTAATATATTATATTCGTAATATGCGATACTCGTAAGTAAATTGTATCTATTCAAACTATACAAAAAATTATATGGCACTTACCAAATAGAAAACAACAACCATTATCACACAAAACAAAACACAAAATGTAAATCATTATTATTTAAGTTGACATGTAAAATACAATATTTTATCAAGAAATAAATGAAATGAAATGTAATTACACCACTACGAAAATAATAAACTGCATTCAAGATTCATAATATTCGCTACAAATGTAATTATGCAAATACATAGGTAGTCAGACCAGTTACTTTTTAACCCTCACTATTTTGTGGATTTTTAGTGGAACACATTTATTTTTAACCGACTTCTAAAAAGAATCAATTCCGCGGGTTCTTTATTTTTTTATGTATGTTCCTCGATTACTCTTAGACGCCTGGACCGATTAAGATGGTTTTTTGTTAGAAAAGTTGGTCCTAGGTGGTCCTATGGTCATCAGGTCAGGATTTGACAATGGGATCCTGGAGACAACCAGGGAAATCTTCCAATTGTATAGGCGCAGTTAAAACGATTTGGGAAATTTTAAGTGTCTTCTGTTTTAATAATAACGAGACAGTCGGATTTGAAATGTTTCGAACATATCCTGTCGTATTTTTTCGGCGTCCAATTATTGCGCCCTACTGCGTCAATCCATTTCTGTCGAACATTATTTCCCGGAAATCTGAAGTTAACAGTTAACTACATGTAACATTGAAATATTTTGTCTTAACGCCTACATAAATATAATGATAACATACTCTTTCTTTATTTGATCTCAAAAATGAAACAAATACTTAATTGCGTTTCTGTAAAGAATAAGAATTTATTTACTATTTATACTTATTAAACCGATAGTAATTATACTATGCGAAACAAATAATTCACTCACCTGTAAAGAATAAGAAACAACATTTAAACTTTAAAGCCTTTAATTTCAGGTCTTTTAACAATTAATCACACATAAATTAAATAATATCTCTTCAATCTCATGTCACAGTCAAAGCTGTCAGAAGTCAGCTATCAACTTAAAAATAAATTAAGGAAAGAGGTTACACTGGTATACGAGTATACTTTTCTTATATAAATAATTCATGCCGACGAAATATCGATATATACATGGTCACAACACTACCCGTGTTTACAAAAATTGTATTTTTACTAAAAATCCCAAGAAGATCAAGTTGGATCCATGTAAAAAGTACTTATTCGATAGAATCTACCATCTGCTGTAATCCCAGACCATTATTGCGTAATATACATGAGATACTTGAAAACTAACCAAATGATTGTTACCGATGAAAACCAGTTCTTTCTCCGGTCTTCTTTAATAATCTAGGGTAACTCCGACAGTACGAATGTACACAAGCCATTTTGCTACTTCATATGAATTGAATCTTTCACATATCACACAAATATATCGTTTTAAAACACAATATTTTACAAATAACCAATTTTCCTCAAGATTCACAAAGGATTTGACGTTGATTTGACTTTGACATCTCGGCAAAATTGTTTACTATTTGAACACTGTGGTGAACAGTATATGGAGACGAGTCGTCAATAGACTCAAAATATCATACTATTCGTCTCATTCTAACTCACGTCAGCTGACCATAAGAAGTGACAGAGACAACTTTATGAAACATTGTCTTGCGCCGCGCTTGTCATTGTACCGCGTGTCTGTATTAGTCTGTGGGTATCACTTGGAAATGACAGAACCACGTCAAATAACTGTCCTGTATTTCAGCACAGCGCGGTGCACAGGCCGTGTTGCCGTTGTCGGGGATTATTGTAGCGGCGGATGCGGGGGTATGCGGGGGGTGCGCGGGGGGCGCGGGAGGGAGGAGGGGGTGATGAATGACGGCCGGGATTTATTGATACAGCTTATTGCGTCCATGGCGACGGGCGCGATAATCGCGCGCGTCGTCTCGCGGACCGCACACACCATGTCTCGCTTCTACGCGTGTAGAGTTAGGTATAAAAACCGGCCAAGGGCGAGTCCGACTCGCGCACGGCAAAAAAATCACGTTTGTTGTATGGGAGCCCCCTAAAATATTTATTTTATTCTGTTTTGTTTTTGTATTTTGTGTTATAGCGGCAACAGAACTACATCATCTGTGAAATTTTTAACTGTCTAACTATCACGGTTCACGTGTTCACAGACAGACAGACAGGCAGACAAACGGACGGACAGCGGAGTCTTAGTTATAGGGTCCCGTTTTACCCTTTGGGTATGGAACCCTAAAAAACGTGCGAAACACATTGAATGAAAATAATTTGTTGTTTGATTTTTAGATGTTTTGTTTGTTACCCAATCACACTTAAACAGTTCAACCGATTTGGACGAAATTTTCCACGTCGATAGTTTATAGCCTGGATTAAAATATAGGATAATTTTTATCCGGGGTCCACGCAGACGAAGTCACGGGCGGAAGCTAGTTGCTAATAAAGACAAGGACCGCCATTTGTCGTCGTCGGCGACAGATCGTGATATTGCCAAATTTGCAGTCACATAGCATAAGTGGTTTCAATATCCGCAATGCTGAAAAGTTGTCAACTGTTAAATTGTTTGCGTTCACCTCAAACATCGACGAACACGGCGAAAACCGCGAGACAAACAGATTACCTGGCGGGGACACAATTCTATTCCTCTTGATTGGGAAAATGGGACATCCCTGGGATATGGCTTTTGCTTCATGCCTCTATGATTTTGATTTTGAAAGACAAGCAAAGACTATGTGATTATTTCTATGATATAATATGGTCTTGTAAATCCAATACCGGCCTGACTATCAGTATCTTTAAGAGAGGCAGGGGGGAGGGCGTCACCCCACCTGCAGGCTTACTCATTTAATTTAAACTTTGTTATTTATTGGGGCTTTTATTATTTATCGTTTCTTTAAGGCCGTAAACACGCTGAATATTTAGCAGCGGGCGTAGCATGGACTTATCGTTGTGGATACGACACCCGTCACGTTCTGACAAGTATGCGAGTGCGAGAGGGACGGATATCTTATCCACAATGGTACGTGATACCATGCTACGCCCGCAGGTTTCGTTGTCAGCCGTAGCGGAGATTATGGTCACGACGCCGAGACGTAACGGTCGTAGCGGGAGTGCTACGAGTTCGTGCTACGCCGTAGCCCCAACGTAGCGTAGCCCCCGTGGCACGCTTCGCCAAGTTAATTCTAATATTTGAGACTCGTGTGGGGGCAATCCCGCACACTGCCAACGTATTTTAATGAACAAGCAGTTGGAGTACCCGCGGTTTAATCTTAATGCGTCAGTAAAGCTTCCATCTTCCCTGCAACACGGGACGATGGAAGCTTCAAGGATCTATTGAAATAGAAACGCGCGCGACAAAAATATCAAACCGAGTTCAGTAGACTACGTTTAGTCGTATTTATAAATCCCTTACGTTGTTGAAAACTTATTATCAACCACATAATAATTCAAAGTGCAAATATTGATTCAGCAAAGACGCTACAAAGGCTCTTTCTCAAGTCTAATTCCACCGGCACTTCGGAATATAGGTCACCCGAAAGAAGGCATCCCGCGAGACTCTCCCATTTACTTACTGGAAAACGTCTACAAAAACCGACCGGGAGGTAATTTGTTCAGCACGCGGCCATGGGCGACTTGAGCTTGTGTTCCTGCACCGTTCAAAACTAATTGAAATTGAATTTCGATTAGTCTTGAACAGTTAATCTTGATTCTGCAAAATGATTGGTACTAATTGATATTCAATGCATGGGACCAACTGAGATTAATATTTTGCATTCCAATTTGGTTTTAATTTGTTTCTGATACTTTTGTGTAGCTCGGCGCGTGTGGATGCGAGCGGGCGATCCACATTCGAATACAAATCATTAGCCTGCTGCTTGACTGCCGCTAACTACACTGTTGTGCAATAAGATCACGAATATAACGTATCATTGCGGTGAAAAACGGACGTTTGCGTCCACACCATTGTATCTCATCGAGATAAGATTGTTTTTAAGTTGTCTCCTTCCTTATTCCCCACTCGCCGCGCTCCCGTTACACGGCGATATGTACGAGTAAATGCGCCTAACAGCGGCGCACGCCTTAACTGTCGTCGATTTCATTTTATGGAGTCGGAGTCTTGTCGTAAAAGCACAGAGATAGCCAGCTCCCTTCCGATTAGCTCGCATACGGCATTCAAACACACATACACACGTGCGCACACATTCACACACACACACACACACACACACACACACACACACACACACACACACAAACGGTAGAGGATAACCATGGTCACCGAGGGAATTCGTTTCAGATACTAACTATGTGGCTGGACTGGACGTCTGACGACTGACTTTTTTTTTTTTTTTTTTTGTAATAAAAAAAAAAAGTCGTCAGGTTACATAACACAAAAATTAACCTTATCTGCCAAACTGCATAACAGTTTGTTGGCAGAAAACATGAACCCTCAATTATTACACTGCGAAGCTGTTTATATATGTACCTACCTTATAAATCGTTTAAACTAATTAGGTATATTGAGATAATATCTACTTAATACAGATTCGGTCGAAACGGAAAGGTAGCTGCCGCCGCACGGCGGCTTGGTCCAGTGGTAGGTACTTACTTATTTATACCCTATTCCTTATAAGATCAGTAAGTAGTAATAAGTAAATCTAGTACATTATTTCCTTTTGATATCCAAGATAAACGCAGAAAAGTAGATGATTTCATCCGTTTAAATTCTAATGCTATATGGAACGAGATATTGTAGTTATTGTGACAGGTTGGTACCTGCTCGAGTTGTGCGGCAACCCCGCTATCCGCGCCCGACCCAGTACCGCTAATTCAATGCACACTAAAACTATACACTAAAATATTTACCAATAATCATATCGATTTTCTTATGGGCACAAATAAGCAGTTTTAATCTAAATTTATTCTAATTTTAGGTCTATATATGGACTATTTTTAACCGATTGCCTCAGCGTTTCGGTTTTTCGAGCCTATGTATGTACGAGTAGGTATGAAGGTAAGTATGTGTTTATTTTTATGGACTGGAATACATTTTAGGCTATTTCATTCATTGATTCGTATCTGCTGGACAATATCAATTAAGTACACCGATCGAGTCTGTCCATCAGCGCTTTCTTAAGCCTTTTTTTATATACAATCTTTGACAGATCTTGGCAGGATCTAAATGATCTAATATCGTCTGGGACAATATTTCCTGGTGCGCTTCCCGTAATAATTGCAAACTTTAGGTACTATTAGTTTTCGATGTGACATTTCTTTGGCAACACTTCTCGTCAGATACGAGTAACTTAATGGCTTTTTATAATCATTACATTGGTATTGTTCCAGGGCTATGAGCAAAGAGCGCTTTTCATGTACCGGCAGTACCTTACAAATTGAGAATAGTTTTTCATAATTGCTGCTGCACGAACGTTTAACGTTTTTATTTACCAGGTACTTTAGGAACCTAATTTGAATCCTTTTAATATGGTCAAGGTATGTAGTAAAGGTGCGACTGACTAAAATATCGGTTCGAATGGACTTGTATTCTGCCCAGTTTTCGAGATATAGGTACATACATTTTTGTATAATAGCTCGCTTCAACAATTATTTTTGATTACTTATTACAACGTGTGTTATACTCTGCATGAAGGTTAAAATATTATATTTCGTATGTACAAAAATAGAGTTAATGTTGCTATTATGCTGCATAAACCCATGCGTGTACCCATGTGTGAAATGATCAGAGTTCACGAAGTTTTGTATCGTGTCGGCAGTAGGAAGACACTGCTATTTATTTCACGCCGGGCGAGCGGTAGCTGGCGATATCGCGCGTTATCAGCCACGTGAGCGGTGGCCGACGCGCCGGCAGGTGGGCTAGCCACCGCGCGGTCTAACGCAGGTGGCTGGTCCAACGCACACCGTAAACATAGTCCATTAAGGTCGAGAATGCGGTGGCTAGTGCGCGGGCCCGCGGCTGTGTGGTGCGTGTAGTGCTGGCTCGGAGTTTTTCGCGCCGTGTCTAGTGAGGGGGGGGGGGGGGGAGCGGGGGTAGTGACACGACTTTCGCATTAGCGCCGCTGTTGACACTCCCCTTCACCGCTCGCCGCCAGCTCCATAAATCACACATCCTGCCGAATAACTCTTTCCGCTGATATATTAAAACAGTATAACGTGTCAGTCCGCCCCGCCCGCCTATTTGCGCCTTCATAAGGGCGCCGCTATATATGAAAACGTATCTTGGCACAAACTGCTACCCTGGCCAACTAAATTATTATCTATTTAAATCAAATCTAGACTAGGGTTTATGAGGCTATTACTACACCTCCATGTAACAGACGGGACGCATCAATTGAACCAAACCGTGCACAGTGCACACGCGGAACCGAGTCTCTGGTCGAACAAATCTTGTTTCACACTAGATCTTTGAAATCCTCATATACTAAGTGTTATTGTAGGATTGTTGCCATCGTCCATTATGTTTTTAACCTATCTTACAAAACTTTTTACAAATAGTTATGTAGGTAAACAATATGGAAGACGAAAAACCTATGATGGCAATGTAAATAGCTCGGCTCGACTGTCGTTTGTGAGAGCTGCGCCGGGGAGCCGCCCGAGTACCTGATCCCGGCGCGCTCGCTCCGTTCAACGTAATAACATTTCATTTCCTCGACTTGCGGCGATACGGCTCCGTTTCATATCTTATTTGGCAGAGGCCTATACAATTTGTATATAATCTGGGACGTTTTGTTTTAGCCTCGGCGGAGACCGGGATGGATGATGACAGCGAAAAATTCAATTATTCACTGAAATATATAATAATAAGTCCGCGCTCTTCGTCTTCACGGGGAATTAGAGCCGCGCGCGGCGGGAATTCTTTATTTAATTTACCGCCCATTCATCGGTGACGCCATGCATATTCAGGCGCCGTCGCGAGCCGCGGATCGAGAAAACCTCGAATGTAGATGCTAATGAACACGTCCGATACGGCGCGCAATCAGCCGCCGAGACAAACCCACTTTATTGAATCAGTAAGTAAGTCCCGCTCGCCGCGGCTCGTCTGCGGCCCATTGTCTCACGGCCACGTTAACCCTGAATATTTGATGCGAAGGCTGAACCAGTAACGTCGGTGGAATACGCGGCGAGCCTCCTGCAGAATGTACGCCACGCGAGTTCCGCCTCTTAAGTTTATTAGTCCCGGAATGCGTCGGTGTGAAAGAGCACGCCGTGGTAGATAGCCGGATGCCCCAAATACACATCAAAATTAATGAAAACTGGGGCACAAGTTGACGGCCCGTAAAGGTATATAAGGCCAAAGTGGCTGTACAAATAGTCATAAAACATGAAGTGGAAGATGTCATGGTTAAAATCGTGATATATTTCATTGCTAAACATGACATTTATTGTGCATTTAAATTCGTAATTGCCTCGATACCTACTACAAAAGGGTGTGTCTATATACATACTACCATAAGCTCTGCCATTTCAAATGTACTTACAGTAAGCTCTGGTTGAACACCGCGGCACAGTGCCTGCCGCCAGCGGGCGCCGGCCGCCGCTTGCTCGTAATGTTACGGCGGCGTGGTTGGCGGCGCGAGAGCACGCATCAAATTTTTAGCAAAATTCGCAGGTAGGAAGAGCTTCTACTTCTGTGCAATTTACAATCATTAATGAAATCATATTAAAACTTTTTGTCCCGAAGGGGATAAAAAACGAAATAGACTATTTGACAACAGTGAAAATAATTTGTTTTTTCATTAGCAACAGATAAAAATGACGAAAATACTGGGACCCTATCAATCTCTCATTTAAGTTGTCATTTTTAAGATTTTGAAATTCATAAAAACGACCTTCAATTGTGAAGTCACAATTCTGTAATCCCTACAAATTCCATACTAAGGGAGCGACCACATCGGTGCGTAACGCTGCGTATACGCGTTAACGTGTCGAATGCGTCACGTATTCTTCATACATTTTGCTGCGTTTATGGTGCGTTAGCGTATTTTGAGCAGCGGTGTGGGCGTACCTTAACAGAGCGTTTTTGACGTTTCATAAAAATAAGCTGATTTGACTTTTGTCAAATAGCGTATTATCCTAAAAGGGCACAAATACGCACACACCGGAAATGGTAATCGTGTTGAATTATACTTAGAAGATTGTTCGCTCTGTAATGGTGTTTGTTGCGTCCTCTGATCAGAATGCGCGGGGCACGCTCCGACGGCATCATTCCAAACAAGACCTAACAGGATTATACGACAGTCATGAAGAAGCGAATCTGATAACTCGGACAATCAGAAATTCCTTTTCAGAATATTAATGTTTGTAATACGGTCTTGGTTCGGTATAATTTGACTGTGTGGTGTGTCGTTGGGTGATAAGGTAAACAACCGCACTGCACTGAAGCTAGTTTATTACTGGTTTGACGTAGGACGCGCTTACATATATATCATCTCTCCACCATTAGTTTGGAAACCTGGGAATAAATACATTTTAATTAGGATGATGTAAGTAAGTACCTACCTCATTAACATCTAAGTACCTACACTAAAAGTAAGGCTTATAATTAACAATCTTTTTGGGCCTTTTGGAACGCCTCACCGGCTCATTCCTAATACCAACTGTAACCGGAGAAACGTCTCGTTCGGCACCAGCGACTTGGCGATTTGGCGTACCTCCATCACCATCGTCACAAGCCTCTGCCCACTGATCATCCTCCGTTCCACTCTCCACCTCTGCCGTTTGAAAGTCAGCATCGCCGCTCTCACCTTCCGCGCCGTCTGTTATTTGAATTGTAACCGGCGGGGCGGGTGAAGGCAGGGGTGGGGACACGTCGGCCGAGCCCGCGAGCGCTGGCGCTGGCGCCGCCGCGGGGTCGGCCGCGGGGACTTGCGCTACCGCGGCCGTGTCCGAGTCACTAGATCCGCACGAGAGGCTTCTTTCCATTTGTGAGGTTTGAGGATCATACAACTTATCATTTACATTAGTATGTGGGTTTGTATATCTACGAATTTGATCTACATGCCTATTACAGTTTTCTTTAAACTCGGTAAACAATATTTCGTACATCCTATTACCCTTAATGCGAACGACTGTCCCTACTTTCCAAATGTACTTCCTTGCAGTGAACCACTTAGCCCACACTGTTTCTCCCACTTGGAAATTGCGGCAAGGTTCTATTAAGACGTGGTCATGAGTTTTATTACTAGCACCCTTATTTTGCGGTAGCACTAGATCTAATCTTGACCTTAAATTCCTTCCTAACATTAGCTGAGCCGGTGTGCGCCCTGTGACACAATGTATGGTATTTCTATAGTCAAACAAAGAACCTAGCAATTTTTCTTGTAAGGAATTATGGCTGACACCCATTAAATTTAAAAGTACACACTTAAGCATCTTCTTACAAGTTTTTACGGAGTTCTCCGCTTGGCCATTACTACATGGATGATAAATTGGGGACGTTAAGTATTCTATACCATTTACAACGCAGAAGGTTTTAAACTCCGTCGAACAGATCTTGACATCATTATCCGACACAATCGCGTGCGGAATGCCAAACATAGAAAATAAATATTTCAGTTTTAATATCAGGGCACCAGTGGAAACACCTTTATCCATATAAATACACTCTAGCCATTTCGAAAAGGCGTCGACCACGATCAAGTAATCCTTTTGCTCGAAAGACATGTAGTCAATATGAATGCGATGCCACGGGCCAGGCGGGCGCGGCCAGGGCGCCGTCGGCGCGCGCGGCGGCGCCGGCGCCGCCGCCGCGCACACGCCGCACGCGCCGACCCAGCGCTCAATGTCGCCATCGATCCCGGGCCACCACATCCTAGCGCGAGCCGCACTCTTCGTTTTAACGATTCCGAAATGCGATGAATGTAATTGAGTTAGCATCGCTTCTCTATAAACGCAAGGAATGACTATCCTATGACCTCGAAATAAGCACCCGTCTATAACTTCCAAATCGGTTTTACAGCGAAAATAAGGCATTATAGATTCACACATAATCTTCCTAGGCCACCCATGAAACATGTACTTAATCACTGTTTTCAAAACTTTATCGCTGTCCGTCGCCTGACTTATCTGGTCGAAAGAAACCGGTTTGACGTCAGTGTCTAGAAACAAAAAATAGTTATCTGCATCTTGCTCCCCTTCGTTGTCGTTCTGTACGTGCAAGGGAGAACGAGAGAAATAATCCGCCACCTGATTATTTTTCCCGTTGATATACCGCACGTCATAGTTATAGGCGGACAATAGAACTGCATACCGCTGCAAACGTAATGCGGCCGTGACCGAGATTCCATTTTTTTTACCAAATATGGAAATTAATGGTCTGTGATCTGTTTTTAAAATGAATGGGACTTGCCTACCGTATAAGTATTGATGAAAGTGTTTAACGCCAAAAATTATTGCAGTGGCTTCTTTTTGAATTTGGCTGTAATTTTTTTCACTTACTGATAACGAACGGGATGCGTATGCGATCGGGCGCTCGATACCTTCGCTGTCCACGTGGGCAATTACCGCCCCGAGGCCCGCCGGGCCGGCGTCCACGGTCAAGGTCAGCTGAGCAGCGGGGTCGAAATGAGCCAGCACGCGGTCGCTGGCCAGCTCGCGCTTAATGCTTTCGAACGCCGCTTGCTGGCGCGCGCCCCAGCTCCATCCTGCTCCCGCACGTAATAATTCATGTAACGGACTTAACACTGCCGATGCGTTCGGTATGAATTTCCTATAATAATTAACGACACCTAGAAACCTTTTAATTCCTAACACGTTCTCTGGCGCTGGGGCGTTAAGTATTGCTTCTACTTTATTTGGACATGTTTTTAAGCCATTTCTATCAATCACGTAACCCAAGTATGTTACGTGATCTTTAAAAAAAAAACATTTATCCCTGTGCAAACGTAACCCAGCGTCATGGAATCGTTTCAAGACTTCTTGTAACCTTCCTAAATGGATTTCTTTGGTGGGCCCCGTGATGCAAACATCATCTAACCATACACTTACCCCCTCCAATCCTGAAAGTAACGTTTCCATGGCCTTCTGGAACACTGCAGGACCATTTGCTAGACCATAGACTAATCGAGTGTATGAGAACAACCCCTTATGTGTATTAATCGTGGTCAGTCTCTGCGATGCTTCTGTTAATTTAAACTGATTATATGCGTTGCTTAAATCGATTTTGGTATAGTGGAGTCCTCCTCCTAGCTTAGCAAATACCTCCTCGATTCTAGGCAACGGATATTTGTCAATTTTGAGGTCTTTATTCAAGGTACACGAAAAGTCACCTGCAATTTTCAGTTTTCCATTATCTTTTAACACTGGTACTATGGGGGTGGCATATTCTGAGTAATTTACTGGTATTAAAATACCTAACGCGACTAACCTATCTATTTCAGCACTAACCCTATCCTTCAAGGCAAAAGGCACTGATCGTGGTTTAAAAAATTTTGGTTTTGCGTCATCTTTCAAACTCAACTCCACTTCAAACTTATTGAAACACCCTAATTTGTCGTCCCAAATGTTTGGATATAGCTTTAAAAGTGATTGTACTTCATTAATTGAGCTAGTGTCAATATGATTGAAGGTATGTTGCTCTGTAGTCAAATTAAAATTAAATATCGACAAGAAATCTCGCCCCAAAAGCGGCGGTCCACCATTAGGTACGACATAAAATCGAATAACCTCGGTTCTATTCTCAAATGTAATGCGAGCCAAAAAATATCCCAATGGCGATATCTGGTGCCCCGTGTAAAAACACATTTTTAAATCATTTTTCAATAACTTATGATCATGAAACTTCTGTTCATATAAATCTAAAGATATAACGGAACACCCGGAACCAGTATCTAGTTCCATAGATAAGTTTAGGTCGCACACAATGACCGACACTTTAAAAGGCTTATAGTTTACGTACCTCATATTAAACAATTTGCACTCCTTACAGTTCTCACAATCTTGAACTGCTTGCTCTTCAGTACCGATACTGTGAAACCTTGACTTGTTTACTCCACAGACCTTCTTAAGATGTCCTTTTTGGCCGCAATTTTGACACTTGTAATTACGGAACCTGCACCTTGCGGCCTCGTGGTACTTCAAGCCGCAAACCGAACATCTCTGACCTCCGGCGTCGTCGTCCTTGCGGCCGCTCGCGCCGCCGCCGCTGCCACCGCCGATGGCGCCGCGGCGCTCCGCGCGCGCTTCGGCGCGGTATACCGGCTCGTCCTTCACGACCTGCGTACGCGCCTTCCGCGCGCACGCCGCCTGCTGTGCTATTTCAAGCGCCTTCGACAGCGTCAACGTTTTCGAATCACTTTCGAAAAGACGATCGCGTTCCGGTCCCATATTGAAGCCAAGCACGAAACGATCTCGAAGTAGTCCTTCCAGTTCCGTACCGAAATCGCAGTCGACGGCTAGCCCGCGGAGCCGCGCTGCCCAATCCTGACAGCTTTCCGAGCTGAATTTACTGGCCTCATAAAACTTCGCCCTATCCGCGAAAGTCGATCGTTTAGGTGTGAAATGCCCATTGAGTACTTCAACTAGCCCATTAAATGTTTGAGTTTCCAGTTGGGCTGGGTGTACAAGATTTCGAACCAGGCGGTATGACTCATCCGACAAATGAGTTAACAACACTGCACTTTTGCTATCGTCCGCAATCTTGTTGAGTTTTATAAACTGCGATAACCGTCCATGGAAAACGTCCCATTCGTGCACTTTGTGGTCAAAAATCCCAATATTTCCGACAAAATTAGCCATTTTTAATTATTACGCACAAGGCGGGTAGATCTATCTCGTCGCCAGATGGTGTGTCGTTGGGTGATAAGGTAAACAACCGCACTGCACTGAAGCTAGTTTATTACTGGTTTGACGTAGGACGCGCTTACATATATATCACTGTGTCCATTAGAGTTGGTAGATAGGTACTTATATATTAATAATAATAATAAATCGTTTCTTTCAGGCAGTGCCCATAAAATGTTAGTAGGTATGTACAAACTCTTACACATTTAATGTTAGTAACATACAAGGATCCTAGAACATAGGCAAGAATTTCAGGTTACGGTAAATGAGTTAGATCATAATACAACAAATATCGATGAGCTGGTGCCACATAATTATTCATATTGTTACGACGGCGGGGTCAATAACAGTTTTGTTGGCATAGTGACCCCGCCGTCAAGGTGTTTCAAAATTCGCTGTGTCGACTAAGACATCTGTAGCCCAGCGGTACAAACTGCGGTCGAAGAGCCGATGTGCCCGGGTTCGAGTCCAGCGACCGACATGCACTTTTTGTATGTTTTTAGTTAATGGTGAGTACATTTTCAAAACGCCGAGTAGCATGGAATGTTCTGGAAAGGGTAAGCGAATAGAACATTCGATGCTTAAGGAAATTTATAGACGAATGTATGGGCTTGGAGTATTCGAGAAACGTGGACGTAGCACGTTTATCTGGAAAAGCCCATGCTACTCAAAACAAGTGAGTAATGAAATGAACAACGAAATGAAGATCGAAATTAAGGACTAGAATCTTCGGTAAGGGGTATATAAGGGGACCACGTTCGCGGTACTAGTCAGTCTTGTAGTGAGTTCTTGAAGAGGAGTCTTGGAGCCAGTCTTGAAGAGTCAGTCTTGAGAAGAGTCAGGGTTGAGTGGAGTCTTCAAAGTGGAGTTCTCAGAATGGGATACTAAGGGAGTAGTATCGGGTGAGAACTGGTTGAAGAAGTACAGTGGAAAGTTGTGATTAGTGAAGTGGTCTAGTGCGTAACAGTAAAGTGTAGCTGTGTCAGTACTAGTAGGCGCGAACTCAGTCACTTGTGTGAGTTAATTGAGTTGTCAGCGTTAGTACGTGTGGACTCAGAGGACTTTACCCTGTGTAAATCGCAGAATAAATCTATTGTCGTGTTAAAAAGGTGTTTAACTCTATCCTACCCCCCCACGCTCGTAACAATATAAATAAAATTCTAATTAAACATTAATAAAAAATAAAAAAAGACCGGGTTGCACTCCGGGAGTGCCGGCAGAAGTGAAAACTCAATAACATTGTAACAGTTTTTCGATCAGGTCACGTGACATCTTACGGTGTCACCCTAAAAATGAATTTTGCATGAATGTTCGACGCCAAGAACAGCGGACGGCACCAATACCAATTTTTTTTGCCATTGCCAAATATTTTCCAAAACTTTATCTCTTTAGGAATAACGTCCAAATTCGATCTATTCGAATTTGCAAGAACAGCGGACGGCGACGGCGAACAAAATACCAATTTGTTTTTGCCGTTGCGAAATATTTTTCAATTCTTTATCTCTTTAGGAATAACGTCCAAATTCGAACTATTCGAATTTGCTCAATAGCAAAACGGTAAAGGACGCGTGGACAAAATTACAAATTCATTTGCAGAATATGCTATTGCAAAAAGTGTTTAACGGCTTTATCGCCTAGCCTCGCCTTTATTCTTTAGCGCCTAGTAATTATATAACGGGTAATCAAATGTAAAGTGTCATCCTGCGAGACAGAGACAGGCATAGCAGTGCAGGTGACACGGGCAATCTTATTATTCTTAAGCTATAATGACAGTGTTCCGTAACCAGTATGTCACAGAAACCATGTTTTGTTTAAATCTATGTCACTGTGTAAATAAACAATTTTGATTTCTTTTTTTTTTCTTTTTTTATACTCTTATGAATAGCGTTCAGTTTTGAATGAAGTCGAATCGGCTAGCAGCAAAAAGTGACCTCCTTCACATTAATTTGACGTCACAAAAATCTGTCGCGTATTTAGCAATTTTTCTCCATCCCAAAAAGTGCTCAGCGCCGCTAAAGAAGTTTTCACTTCAAAAATTCAAAAAAAAAAAAATTCAAAAAAAAAAAAATTCAAAAATTCAAATTCATTTATTTTCTCTGATTTCAATTTAATAATTGAAATCAGAGAAAATAAATTTCATCAAATTAAATTAAAATTAAAATACAATCCAAATTATCAAAACAACTAAGTACAGTTAAAAAATAAAATAAATGAGATTAATGGGTCAATGTATTAACATTAGCATATTATAACAGTTAAAATCCACATGACTGGAGTAAAGACCAACCCATCTCCTCAACATGGGCGAGTCCCATCTCTCAGCGAACACCCTCAGGATGCTACTGGGGCTTCTTCGAAGCTTATCCAACACAGAGGGTATTTGTGGTGGGTATTTTATGGTCGGTATTCATTAAAACTGTGGTTCGTTAAAATACAAATGTGACGTATTAAGCTTTGAACTAGCCTTCACAAGTTTGCAAACAAAGAAGCCGCCACTTCAAAATACCCGCATGTTCATTGAATTTATTAGAAATACTTTTCTGATAAATGTGGTCGTTTGAGTCAGCGTAGGTAGATACTATAACTGGGGATATGGGTTTGCGTTATCAAATTGTTAAACTAATTTAACATTACCTACCAATTCTGTGGAGTGTCGATGAAGAATGGTGATGGTTAAAGTATGAATAAAGTTGTGTATTGATCGCAATGCGCTCTTTTTATTAAAATAGTAGCTTCCGCCCGCGATTTCGTCTGCGTAGACCCGGGATAAAAACAACCCTATATTTTAATCCAGGCTATAAACTATTTTCGTGCTAAATTTCATCCAAATCGGTTGAGCCGTTTAAGCGTGATTGAGTAACAAACATCTAAACATCCAAACTTTCGCATTTATAATATTAGTAGGATAACTAACCCATCAGTTTTATCTCGTAAAATCTATTGATATATGTGGTTTTTTAATTAATTCTTGAAGTATCGATGAGTATTGAAGGTTTGTCCCGAAAGTCCCGAAAGACCCGGGAAATCCCGGTTCTGATTTCGGCCAGTCCCGAAAATCTCGGTTCTTTGAAACAGTACCGGTTCTGCATTCTCTAGTCTTCATCATCAATTAAAAATGGTGGATGGGTGTAAATACAATTGTTATAATAGAAAACACCAAAATCACTGCAACGCGTGCCTAATATAATTGAGGAGTTCCCTCAATTCCTCATAGATCCCATCATCCAACAGATTTTTTGAAAAAAATGGGACCCACCTGGAAGCATATACTTACAAACAAAAAAAAAAATTTACGAATCGGCTCATCAATGACGGAGTTCTGAGGTATCAATCAAACATTGAAAAAACTGATAAAAGAAAATAAAAAAAAATACAACCTAATTGAGAACCTCCTCCTTTTTTTTGAAGGATGGTGCGGTTATACAATGGCATTCCGGACTCCAGGGGAGTAGATATGGGCATTTCTCCGGAGTGGCATTTTTTAGTGTCCAGGGCCAAAAATTCTTCAAATAGGTGCGTGATATTTTTGAATAAAATCTCACATATACTTCAGGCTTTTTGATACCTGGACAGCTATTTAGATATTCTGTAGATATACATATGTTTGAAGAAAAAAAATAATAGCGCCCAAATTGACGTTCAGTGGGAGCGTCCACTACCCAAGTTGGTTTAAACAAAAAATCATAACCCAAGATTGGAATTATAGTACATGTTTTACATCGGTTCACGTAATCAACATTAGTTTCCCCCATATATAATCCATATTACGATAATTTATCTATTAAACTTACTCAATAAAAGCATTTTTTCGAAGCGTCCGGGGGTAACACGTAAACTCAGTGACATTTAGAAAACGCGTCGGAATCATAACAAAGAAATGGCGTAGGAATCTCGCGACGCACACGCCGGTAGCTTTAGTCGCACCGCGTTTGCCGACGAGAGCGGACGCCGGCTGATGTCATATAGGCAGCTACTACAAAGGTTTGTTCGTCGTTCGGTGAGTTTGGTTACGTGTTTTTTTGAATTCGGTGAAGCTATTAAATTGTGTAGTGTTTGTGTTTTAATTATTATAAAAGTAAATAAGCAATCCTCAGAGGTATGTGATTTCGTATTGAATAACTCTTTCCCTGTACTATCTATACTTTTTGTGTAATTTGCAAATATCAATCAATATTGAATTCGGTGACATTGATTTCCGCGGATTCGGTGTACTTTTTGGTCACCGAATTCAATAAAATGAGGACCGAAATCAATCTTTATGTATAAGGGCATTTCTCCGGAGTGGCATTTTTTAGTGTCCAGGGCCAAAAATTCTTCAAATAGGTGCGTGATATTTTTGAATAAAATCTCACATATACTTCAGGCTTTTTGATACCTGGACAGCTATTTAGATATTCTGTAGATATACATATGTTTGAAGAAAAAAAATAATAGCGCCCAAATTGACGTTCAGTGGGAGCGTCCACTACCCAAGTTGGTTTAAACAAAAAATCATAACCCAAGATTGGAATTATAGTACATGTTTTACATCGGTTCACGTAATCAACATTAGTTTCCCCCATATATAATCCATATTACGATAATTTATCTATTAAACTTACTCAATAAAAGCATTTTTTCGAAGCGTCCGGGGGTAACACGTAAACTCAGTGACATTTAGAAAACGCGTCGGAATCATAACAAAGAAATGGCGTAGGAATCTCGCGACGCACACGCCGGTAGCTTTAGTCGCACCGCGTTTGCCGACGAGAGCGGACGCCGGCTGATGTCATATAGGCAGCTACTACAAAGGTTTGTTCGTCGTTCGGTGAGTTTGGTTACGTGTTTTTTTGAATTCGGTGAAGCTATTAAATTGTGTAGTGTTTGTGTTTTAATTATTATAAAAGTAAATAAGCAATCCTCAGAGGTATGTGATTTCGTATTGAATAACTCTTTCCCTGTACTATCTATACTTTTTGTGTAATTTGCAAATATCAATCAATATTGAATTCGGTGACATTGATTTCCGCGGATTCGGTGTACTTTTTGGTCACCGAATTCAATAAAATGAGGACCGAAATCAATCTTTATGTATAAAATGATTGCTTTTTAGGGTTCCGTAGTCAACACCCTTATATTTTCAGCATGTCCGTATGTCTGTCCGCCCGAGGCTTAGCTCAGTGACCATTACTACTGGAAAAGTGTAAATTGGTTTGGGTATGTAAATCAATCACGCCAACAAAACGGTTAAAATAAAATAATTAACAAAAAATGGGTACTTGTCTTACACGTAAGGTGGGAATGTCATTTTTTTTGTTAAAATGTAGTGTAGGATATTGGTAAATATGTAGTTCTAAAAAAAATTGTTTAGTAAAACCATTTGTCAATTCAGGGATTCAGGGGAACTATGTGGTTTTAAAACTCTAATTCTCATTAAAGTTTAGTGCTGGCTAAATGATTAGTTCAGTCAAGGGTACAGTAACATACGTACATAAATAAGGACATAAATCTGTACACGCTTTTATGACATTGACAATAGAGTCCTGTACAGATATTTATGTCCTTATTAATGTACGTATGTTAGTAACCTTGACTGTACCAGGCTATAAACTATCTTGAGCCGTTTAAGCGTGATCGAGTAACAAACATCCAAACTTTCGCATATATAATATAACTAGGATATGTCCCACGGCTTACTATGTATGTAGGTTTGATTATGATCCTGGTGCTGAGTGTAAGGTCACTTGAACTTCCTATGGTAAGCTGTTTTGAGAAAAAGGGTATTTAATTTGTTTGTAGGTGTCGACACAACGAATTCTCCTATTACTAAAGGGTCGGCAATGCGCTCTTGGTTATTCTGGAGTCGTTAGGCTAACACCATAATATACTCCTTACGTCGGCATAAACCGACCTGTCTTCTTTATTCTCGCCTAATCCCATTGCAGTTGGGGTCGGCTCTCCTAATCATTCTTCGCCGGGACAGTCTAAGTTTTAATTTATTAATAATTAATTGATAAGTAATAAAGCGTGCAGTATTTAAGTCAAACATATAAAGCTTCTGTAAAAGTTATGCTTAAAAAAAACGGATGGTCAAATGGACAGTTTTTACAAGTTCATACTGTAATTAGGAACAATGTATGAACTTATAAAAAGTGTTGATTTGATCGCCTGTATTTTTTTAAGTCTAAATTTTACAGAAGCCGTATGTGCACTATATTAAATAATATTTAAACACGGTTACATCCGTATAATCAGAAACAAAAGTAATCAAACACATTATAAATTATCATCAAATTTGAACAGTCATATTTGTATGCAACTGTATGGGAAAAAAATCGTGTTTTTAATTATGTGCCCACGACTGTATATATATATATTTTGTAAGTGTACCAATTGGAAATAAAGGTTATTTTGTAGCAAAAAACATTGTTTAATTTCAAATTTGATTTCGGTGTAAGCATTTTTTTAATTCGGTGATACTATTTTATGAATATTGATTTCGGTGTGTGTGTTTGATTTCGGTGTACGCAAAAACCTGAATATCCCATGAACTACAAGGTTCCTATGAAGGCCTTTACCACCAATATTTTTTAAATTTAGGCCTTTTCTTGAATACCGAGGTCACCAATCGAAAAAGTGAAAAAAAAATACGTTCACCGAAGTCAAGCAAATCGAGCCGGCTCGGAGAATCGCCCATATATTCAATGACTCAGAAACAACATTCAGGAAAACGATCATCTCTCATCTAACTTCACTGGAAGAAAGAAGGTGATTGTGCCGACCCACTTTTGTCGACATCTCTCGTCTGTATGTTCATGTTGTATTAGTTTACTTTAGATTAGTGTATCATGGTTGTGTCGAATGTGTCCTACCTACTGCACACTGTGCATTATTCACTATGTAGGCACATACCATTCTGTTTATTATTATTGTTTTATATCATTTTTTGTTTTCTTTTTTGTATCATTGTTCTTTTTTTAGTATTTTTAGTACCTATTTATTCTTTAACACGTGTGTGAGCTGTGGTCACCTGTAAGTGGCTAAGCATCTTACAATGATTTTTGTACTAGGTTAGTTTTTTAGCATATTGATGCATTATCTGTTGGTGATCCTTAAATAAATAAATAAATAAAGTCGGTTAAAAATAGTAACTATGAGGACTAATGGCAGAGACAGATAGTGCTCCTTTAGGTGTGCTTTGAAAGTACCGACAGATTTAGCACGGGCAGAGAATTCCAGAATTGAATGGCTTTGAACGTAAGTGAGCAATTTAGAATTTTGTAGAGGACGGGATAGTGAGAAGAATATTTTGGGATGACCTGACCGCATTAAAAAAACTGAATCGTTCTTTGAGGTAGCGGGGTGTAGCGGGATGAAACAGAACATTATATATAGAAGGGTCAGGACGTGAGAGTTACGACGATAAGGAATAGAGAGTCACTTAAGATGATAGCGAAAATAAGAGACATGGTCATACTTGCGTAACCCAAATATCAACCGTATGCAGACGTTTTGAATGCGCTCAAGCTTATTAAGTTGGTCTTCAGTGAGATCGAGGTAGGTAATATTAGCGTAATCTAATACAGGGAGGAGTAGTGTCTGAGCAAGCGCAATTTTGGTAGGAATGGGAAGAAAATTCCGAAGACTTCTCAGGGAACTAATTGAAGCAATCATCTTTCCTGACCTCGCCCACTTGAGGCACTTGAGGCATTACGTAACTATTATTATTATTATTTATTTAATCAGAAACAATACAGAATTGTGTTTGAATATTAAGATTAAACTTACTTATAATTAATTAAACATGAAAGTTTGCTCAAACTATACTATTCAATAACTATAATTTATACATTTCATTTAACTTATTACATGTCATGTCTCTTATAACTAGGTATCACGCACAAAAATCTCGTCAATACTGTAGAAGCACCCTCTCAATAAAAATGCTTTCAGTTTTCTATGAAACACCTTATAATTAATTATATTTTTTAGGTCAGGGGGCAGTTTGTTAAAAATTTTGACAGCCTGATGTTTTGTACTGTGTTGAGCTACTTTGAGCTTCGGGACAAAACTCTGTGTTAAGTTTTAGTTCGCGTTGTAGGCGCAAATCTTGTTCTTGGATAGACTCATATTTTAAAATATTTTTGACAAAATCAGTAAGCAACACGAGTACATACAAGCAAGGAACTGTTAGGATGCCTAATTCCAGGAAGTGTTCTCTACAAGATATTCATTGAGGAATGCGTACAATAGTACGGATGGCCCTTTTTTGAACAACCAAAGCTTTCTTTCTTTCTTTTCTTTACCTAAACTTAGATTCTACTAACGCATAGTATATGACTTTAAGTTGTTCTATAGTGAGTTCCTCTCTCAGGCTGCTCAGAGCATAACAGACTACATCTATCATAACATTATTTATAACTCAGGCTGCTCAGAGCATAACAGACTACATCTATCATAACATTATTTATAACTCAGGCTGCTCAGAGCATAACAGACTACATCTATCATAACATTATTTATAACTCAGGCTGCTCAGAGCATAACAGACTACATCTATCATAACATTATTTATAACTCAGGCTGCTCAGAGCATAACAGACTACATCTATCATAACATTATTTATAACTCAGGCTGCTCAGAGCATAACAGACTACATCTATCATAACATTATTTATAACTCAGGCTGCTCAGAGCATAACAGACTACATCTATCATAACATTATTTATAACTACAAGCTTGTCAGACTTGGGTTTTGTCAGTATTTAAACGCAAGTTATTGATATCGAACCAATTTTGGAAAGCCGATATCGCCTTTGTCGTCAGCTCGACAAGCTCGGACATACTGTTTGCAGCAACAATCGCACTAGTGTCATCTGCAAACACGATGATTCGGCATCCGGGAATGGTGTTGCAAATATAGTTGGCAAACTAATTTGGAAAACAGCGAGAGTGCAAGGTCACGTGTAGATCCCGAGCAAGTTGTGATGTAAGTAGTCCGTGTGTCTCGGTCCGTTAAATAAGTTTCAGAAAATTATCGAAATTTCGCAAATCGGCAATATGGCTGTCATTCAAACTGCGTGACAAGAAGTAAGTGATAAATTAAGTTGTAGGTACGGTTCGGTCGAACACATCCCTGGGCCAGGAGCGCTTCTACCGCAAGCGTCTTTTGTTTTTCGTTGGATGGCACCGCGAGCTTCACCGAGTGCACGCCCGGGACTTTCTTTTTACACTTTTAATATGATTACCATTATAAAGTTCGCTCAAGCGACCTTCTGCACTGTCTCGAGCGGCCCGCGCGGGACCGTTCACAAAGTGAAACGTTATACATAGGTATGTATAACGTTTCACTTGTGCAACAGCGATTGTACTCACCTCAAACATAAAAAGACTTTGGCTTCTCTTGAGGAGAATATTCCGTAGAGACGCAGCGCTTCCAACGTATTATTTATGTAGGAATTAATGCTGGCGGTTATGGTAATGTTGAAATTAATTCAAAATGCGTCGTTTAGGCGCGGCGAAGCGCCACATACAATATTCACGCGCGCGTCGACAGCTAACGGCTTCGCGGAACTCTCGGCCGCTAAACGCCGGCGTGCGGGCGAAAACCGCCCTCTTCATATTTACTAACTTTTAATTGGAAGTTTTCGGCGGTCCGCTCTAGTTAACTCCATCCATTAGTGAACTGATTAAATTACCGCTTTCGGCTGTGATCATACACGGAGAGTCCAGAGGGGAATTCCGTCGAAACTAAATTGTTTATAGCGTTTGGCGTTTGGACAAAGTCCGGCGCCTACTTAGTACTAGCCGACCGAGCGAGTGCATTCATTAGTCGTGTGTTGTGAAGTGCGGCGCCGGAGACGGCGCACATACTTGTGCAACTCTCGTCCTAAACTATTAACGATCCCATTAAGCGCTCATCGCGCGCCTTCCGCTCGTTTATAGTTTAACATCGCATCAAACAACACCGATTCTCGTCTAGCGACGATAATTAAAGTGGAATTACGTAATTAGGAGCCCGACAGGCGATGCGTCAACGCGCGGCGATACGCTCCCATTTCGCGTGGAATTCGATTTATCTGCACAAAGCCAACCGCATAGCAGGAGAGAGAACGTCAAATTTAATTATTGCTTTTTGGAAAATAAATGGAAAACAATAATACGGTGGCGTGCGGCCGACCGCGGCCAGAATTGTGCAGCGGCCGCCGCCGCCGCCGCCGCCGCCGCCGCCTCGGGCCCCGCGGGGGCCGCGCGCCGGGAATATTATCTCGCAAGAGATTGTGCCTTTTGTCATATCCATGCTATCTGGCACCAAGCACATTGATGGGTATATCACCGGCGTCGTGTCTGGCGAGGTATAATAAGTGCAGATGACGAAGACCAGACCATTTTGTATTACCAAAGATAAGAACTAACTATGGGAAAAAAACGAAGGAGCAAAACTTAATAATGAATTGACAATAGAAATAAAAGATCTCATTAGTATTCGGGAATTCAAGTCATAATTAGCCAAACATCATGAACGACATATATCACTGCTTCGTATCCAAACCCTGACTGATCCCACCCTCTATTATTTACTTCCACTATATAGATATAGGTAATCTTAGATTTAGTCACACTAACTATCATTTTAGCCTTACTTGAGCTGTCTAATATAGCATTAAATATGAGGTTTTAAATATAAATAACAATTGAAATTGCATGAATCTTTAACCAAACTGTTAAACGAGCAATATTTGTAAATAATATGTTTGCAAGTACATTATTTTTCTCAGTAATTTCCGTTTTTCACCTAAGCAGAACTCGGTCGCCCACCTATGTCCACTGTACTAGGATACCTAATAAATCCATGTTCACTATGTACTTATAAATTACTTGCTACCTTTTTCAATTAAAACTAAGAGTAAGTAGGTACTTACATTGCATTGTATCCCTTAAACGTGAGTACAAGTACTTAGCTTGAGTATAACCTTATGTAAGAATATACACAACTTACAAACCTTTAAAATTAAGTTTCTCATTAAGTGACAATTTGTTTTAAATGAGAAATAAAAAAATATTTAAACCGAAATAGAGTTCACATGTGCCAAACCTTCATTTTCCTCGACCGTACATATATTAATGAACTTGACTGTAGAGTGTAGGTACCTACTGAAAGTTACAGAAAGGTAGGTTTGAGATCGATAATTCATTTAGGTAAGTTGATAAGAAGCAGCGCCGTCAGTGCTGAAATCAACAGCGCACGCAGCGAGTGTGATCGCAGGTCAATCACGCCACGCAACGCATTGTACGCACGTGAGATAAGATCTAAATCTCTATTTTTATATGGAAAAATTACAGTTAAACTGTCCTAACGCGCGTTTGAAAACTTGCCCCTGGCGGCGTCGACGGCGACATATCAGTTACATCAAGAGCAGAGCTTTGAGCCGCTTTTGCAGTTTGATTTATAGTGAAAATGCCCTTACATCCAATATTTGACAGTCGTCCCAATTCAATTACAAGTCAATTTATGTCACCATATGACATCATTGACGTTTATTCAACTGGGATGACGGCTGTCAAATATCGGCTGTTAAAAAAATCGAATTATATGTATATATAATATATAAATGGAATAAATCAACAATAGTCGCACAAGAGACAAGAGAGTCTTGTGTGGGACGTCGCGACTCCATTATAATTTAATCGATGCAGGCGGGTCGCGGGCTACAAGACGCGGGTCGCGGGCCACAAGACGCGGGTCACGGGCCACAAGACGCGGGTCGCGGGTCACAAGACGCGGGTCGCGGGTCACAAGACGCGGATCGCGGGCTGCAAGACGCGGGTCGCGGCTCGCGAGCCGGTGTCTGAAGGTCGCCTCCACAATTAATGCGCGTCGCACCGCTTTGATGCCGCAGCTGCTCAACTTTCACTACAATCGAGGTGCGTCTCCTCGCCCGCCGCCCATTCGTTAACCGGAACTCTCAACTCAAGGGCTTACTTAAGTAACTCGCACGAATATAGCGGCGGCGCTCGGGACAATTTGCGGTGCAACTCGTAAAACCTCCATCAAGTGAGAAGTACAAAAACCACTCGCTAAACGTTATATTCGCATTTTTGTTCAAGAACAAGGATACTTTGCAAAAAGACTTGTATATGTACCATAAGTACCAAGATTGCAAGTACTCGCGCAGCCTTCGGTAGTGGTATCGACTTCGTCGCCAGAAGAAGCAGGCTTTCACGTACCCTTGTGTCCCTTTATTAATATTTAACATCTTTCCGTCGGTGAATATTTGTCGCGCGATAAAGAGTCGTGTGGCTAGAGTAAAATTTCTAATTTGTAAGCACATACATATGTGTGAAAGTCTACAAATTTAATATGAGTACTAAAGAAACCTGTCGCTCGCAAAGCGGAATAAAACTTGAGCGCTGCGAGTGGGCGGCGGCATCATAATCACTTTACCGTGTGAGCTCTCGCCTTCATCAAAGGGAGTACTCGTAAAGCCGCTCGTAAAGCGCGCTGCACACGCGACACGACTCCCCATTGCGTCACACGAACTGACACTTTTGTTCAATTCTAAATTGTATTTTCATAAGATTTGAAGTATTTGTGATCAAGTGAGAAGTAGCCACCACGCCGAACCTTGATTTATGTAGGTATTTGAGTTTGACTGGTTTATATTTGAGTACCTAGTTGGAGTCGGTGTCGGGAGCGGCTCGCGTTGAGCCCGCCACTCCCGGTCCCCCGCGGCGAAGTGTCGGCCGACAGCCGGCACGCCATCGCCAGCCACAATTACCCGATAACAGTTCTACAACAACTGTCGGCAAGTTCAGCGGCAGCAGGCGCCCTCCCGGCGGTGCGGCACCTTTCGCTTATGCTTAGGTGTGATGGATCGGAGGCCAAACTTCGTTAAAGTACCGGAGGCAGGTTAATTTCCGAGTGTCGACCAGCGGGACGCCAGCGGCCGCTGAGGTGCGGCCAATGCCGGTCGGGGTGACTCACCGCACGGCCCACTCAGTCAGTGCTATGTTAAAGCTATCCTCCAATAAACATTACAACATTGTAAAGTTAGGTAGAGTCACGGTGACAGCGTACCTGCAAGAATACTTTATACATAAAATAATATTGAAAAAAAGCTCTCAAGATTATCAATCTATCGTTATCATTGTTACGAATATTTTTTATTTATTATTATTACTAGCTTCTGCCCGCGACTCCGTCCGCGTGGAACTTGTTTAGGTATATCGGACCTCCATACACACTGTCCCCCCTCCCGTTCCGTAGCCAAAATGGCAAAAACGCAACCCTATGAGCCCACACAAGGTTTCAAGTCTCTCACTTAAAATTTTACACCATCCCTATACAAACTTTCAACCCCCTTGATGGTGAACTTTTCAAAAATCCCTTAGTGGGTACTAACGTTATATAAAACTACCTATTTACAAAAAAAACAGCTTTCTAGGTTCAACGGTTTGGGCTGGGCGTTGATTTAAGTGAGTGAGTCAGTCAGTCAGGACTTTTACGTTTATTGACATAATAATGTCAGCGGCCGATCGTTAAATCCGCCAGATCTCGAAATTCCTAGGCATATCGTGAAACGCTGCCATTTCATGATAATATATGCCTTAAAGTTGGCCAGATTGATCACGATGTGCCTGATAAACAATACGGCAGATCGATTAGAGCAACGCATTCGTCGATATTCCTAGCTCTATACCGGGCACATCGTAAAATAGTTTCTTTCTTGGGCCACTGGTGGCGCTGCGTATGCGATGGAGGCCGTGTTTCTTGGGAGCCAATAATCAGGGCAGACAAAAATGGCTTGTCATAAGCGAACTCCATCTTAGGTCGGTTAGGTTAGGGTTCACTTGTGTCCCTCAGACCAGAAGCGGGATGGCGTTGACTCGCTGGAGGTTATCAGTCCGCACACCTTATTTTTTATTTATTTACCTACTTCAAATTTTGACACCTTACTTACGTATAACGGTGAGTATTGAACGATATGGCGGCGTTTCATGATATGCCTAGGAATTTCATGATCAGCCTAAACGTCAATGGCTTGGCCAAATCATGAAATGCCGGCGTTTCATGACATTGAATATATCAATTCTGCTAAGAAAGCGGTTGACTGCGGGGTCCCCCAAGGATCTGTCTTTGGCCCCTTGCTATTTATTATTTGTATCAATGATCTACAGTGTAATATAACTTATGGAACAGTTGACCTCTATGCAGACGACACAAGCATTATATTTGAAAATGAAAATGATGTAGCATTTAAGGCACAAATTGGCCAGACATGGGCGGACCTTACGCTTACTGGTTTGAAAGCAATGGTCTTAAGATTAACATGGATAAAACGCTGTATTTGCCTTTTCTTAGACATACAAACAGCATAACGTACGACTTGCCTTTACCCATAGTAAAAGTCACTAATGTCAAGTTTCTAGGCGTAGAACTAGATACACAGTTGCGCTGGTCAAACCATATAAGTCTACTAAGGAAAAGACTGGCCAGTGCCTGTTACGCCTTAAAGAATCTTTCTAAAATGTTAAATTCTTCAGTACTTAAGACAGTTTATTTTGCATATTTTGAAAGCTTAGTAAGGTACGGCCTTGAGGTTTGGGGCAATAGTGTTCATGTGAACCGTGTTCTCATACTACAAAAAAAAGCTCTTAGGCATGTCGAAAAAGCAAAGCCTCTCGAACACTGCCGTCCACTATTTATAAAATATAGAATACTGACCGTGATATCGCTTTACATATATTTACTATTCATTTTTGTTTACAAAAACAAGTCCAGTTTTGTATGTAGGTAATAGTAACATTAGATCACGTAGATTATGCAGAGACAATTTTGACATTCAGCTACAAAATCTAATAATTATGTACATTTTAAAAGAAGTATTGAATATAATGGTATAAAAGTTTATAATAAGTTAAATGACGACATAAAGCAATGCAATAATATTAGTGAATTTTCTAGAAAATTAAAATCCTACTTGATTACTCGACCGTTTTATAACTTGAAAGAATATTTTGATAATTTGTATAAATAGATTATTGGTGTAATTAGATTAGTATTATGACGTTTTAAATTAAAATTTATATTTTGCATGCCAAACTATGGCGGAACATGCCCTCATGTAAATTAATTCTACATTTATAACACCTGTGTATGTTTTTCATAATAAATCATTTCATTTCATTTCATTTCATTCCTAGGAAGTTCATGATCTGCCTAAACGTCAATAGGCAATCCGTTCAATTTCACTTAAACTTCCAATAAAGTTTCACGATATGCCTAGGAATTTCGAGATCTGTCGGATTTTACTATCGGCCGCCGACATAATAGGTTAATTAAATAAACAAACTGATCGATTTACCTTCTTCTCTTTGTTCTGACCTGCCTAAAGTTGCACAACTTTATGGTTCATTAAAATTATTATTATTATGATTAGGTATTTAGGTATTATTATTATTAACACATTTTCTGCTCCTGCGGAACACTCATGCATAAAATAAGTACCTACCTAGGGCGACACATCGTGCACCCAGAAGGGGTACGACATCTCAAAGAATCTGGAATGTCCTAGAGGCAACGGGCCTTAACGGTGAAATCTAAAAAAGGGCTGCCACAATAGATGACTTGCTGGTCGAAGCGGCATATAAAGGCCCACAAGTCAACAATAATAATAATGATTATAATTATGATTACGTAGGCCGCATTGCCGTGCGTCACTGCTATACATGTCTTCTCGTCTGACCATTTTCCGCTCATAGTTAAGTGTGACTTGAATTTAGTTACTGAGAAAACCATAGTCATTTTTCCCATATCTGGGGAACATGGGGTACCGGACCTTTAGAAAGCTTGCGTGGGGCCGAAGTCAACAGCGTAGAGGCCCTTACACAAAAACTGCATGTTTGAGAAAAAACTATTATGACTCATTACATGATGTTACCTCAAAATTTGCATTGACTGATGTGCGTGGTGCCAAGGTACATTACTTGGAGGTCATAACTTTAGATCAACATTTCTCAAAATTAAAAAAATATATTTTAAAAATTGGACACATAAGGTTACTAAGGAAGCGTCCTTCTCCTAAATATTTGCTCCTGTTACAGGCCACACACTGTATATGTACTCGGCCGGCAACCCCTTACTTCCCGGCCTCTGTAGTAATGTACTATTAAAATAGAAAGCTCTTCCAAATATAATTACACTGGCAAGGATTACTTTACTGTTGTTGTTTTATATATATATATATCATATATGCATGAAACATCCGCGATGTAAGTGCCTATGTTTATTTAGGAGTAGGTAAGTACATATTTAGTTGAAGATACAGTTTTCAATTGTGCCGACTAGCAAGCGTCATGCATACTTCAATACGCGCGCGGCCGACTGCAAGTCTAGTCCAAAGAGTAGGTAATAAATAAATATGGAATACAGGACGAGTAGCGGCATCTCTGTCGTCAATTTGCATGCATAAAGTGCAGACGCTCGTGCCGTGCCGGGACGGCTCCGGACACGTAGGTGGAGGAATGCACGTCTGGGCAGGAATAGAACCAATCAATTATTACTCTAAAGTTGCAGACTATAATCATTGTTTGTTCTTCAACATTTGTTAAAACAATTCCTGACGTATTAGTCTGGGGTTACTATTATGTTGCATAAAATTTATTGTCATAATTTTATTTTGCATAACAGCCCTGGCAGAATCATCATTTCGCAGAATTAATTTCAACTCGACGAACTTAATCACGAGCAAGGGTTTTTACGAGTGAGAATTTACTCGCGCTTCCGAAATCAAACCAAATACCAACTATGGGTTGCCTACCGTCATCGTCATGATATCGGTGAAGAATATGATGATCGGAGCGAATGAATCCTGGGACACTATTGCATGTGCATGACCGGTGCTAGAACAATAGGGTGTTGTGCCCATGTAGCGAGTGTTTTGTGGTATTTAGGTTATGCACGACACTACGATAATATAAAGTATCCTAGCAGAGCCTTACTGACATACATTCAAGACTGTAGCAGAGAGCAAGTGAATAGACCAATGGACCAATGAATCAGTCAGGGGTAAATCTAAGAGTAATTGGCGTAGATGATTAATACGTGTAATAGAAACAGAATATATTATAATGTGTTATATATAGATCATGTAAATTGTGTATTATATAATGTATAGAGAAAGCAAAAACTTTGTTTTTTTTTAAACTATTCATTGGCGGTGTTACACCCTTTTTCAATTTGAATTAGGAAGTAAAAGTCTACATTATACCAAAATTTCAGTCAATTTGACTGAAAACTATTTTTCCATTCATTGCATACAGTAATTTCGCATAACTTCCTTGGGCAGAATAGTACATTGGCATAATGACGATTGTAATAATAGTCCTATGATCGAATAATCTTGTCACCGAATTGACCGAATTTGTATCTCATAATATTTAGCTGGCATACTGTCATTTGGCACAACGTTCTTTGGCAGAGTCGTACAATGGCATAATGTTGTTACGAATAATAGTCATATGACCAAATAATTGTAATGTATAAAAAAAATAAGGAATTGTCATTATTTTTGGTTTAACTTTTAAATATTTTATACAGAATATACAGATATCGATTTAAATTAATTAAGAAGCAAATCTATGCATGAAGGATTCGGATAATGACAATTCCTTATTTCATATTTTACATTCTTCCAAATATTTTCAGGATATATATAGCCATCGGATTTAACATTGACGTTAACGGCGACGGTTATTAGACATTTTCACTTGAAATTCTAACTTTGGTCGAATATTCGAAGCTATTCCGTTGAAGATGTAGTTCAAAAAATAAATAATTAAATATAAGGTCAGTCAGAGACAGTCAGGGTCTTGGCTATAATGTCTTTGTATTATTTCACTTCTAATATAAGTATGTTTATTGTTTTCCTACCTACCCATAAATTAGTAGAGTCGACTACGAAAAGTTGTTTTCATTTCATTATGTGCCTTGTTTACTTTGGGAATTAGATTGATTATTTAGATTTGTTTGTACGTGCGTTAAATTAACAGCGTACAAAGTCACTCTGCAGTCCTACACAGGAAGTTATTTTAGATATCATTGTGTTTGCGTCGACCCAAGCTGTCACTGAAATAAATGGGATTTCGCTCAGCATTACGACACGCGCGCGGCCATCGATGGTGCCATTTAAGAACTGAAACCTTTGTCTTATGGTATCCGCCTGTTGTTACTAATAAATGAGTTTAGGTAGCCCACGTAAAAGCTTTTACATTAGTAAATAAATGATTTGGTAAAAGACGGCTGGAGACAGCGTGAGCGGGTGACAGCGCGACCCTCGTTACCGGCGGCGGCGGCCGGCGCGCGGCGTCACAGGGGCGTGTCCGCGCCATTCCTGATTGGTAAACTGGCTGGTGCCAGATACTAAAAGTTAGGCCTGATTCTACCGTACTGTTTCACATTATTGTATAGAAAGGTACTGAATCTTCATACAACGTGAGCCTCTACGCAGCGTAAGGCGTCTACTGTAACGCAACGCCGTAGCCTATGCCCGGGGTGAGCGAGAAGCTAGCCGCAAATAGGCCTCAGTTCGATTTATTTTGCATTTCGGAAAGAAGTCACGATCAGAAATAGACCAATCTGCAGTCTGCTGTGAATATTACAATTCATAGTAAGATTATTCAATATTAAAAGATTTTTTTAAAAACCCAATTGCTTTTTTCAAATTTTAAAGCCTATGTCACTCCCACGATTAAGGGAAATCCAACGATACCTCATATGTCGAAATCCGTCAAGCGGTTTAGGCTGCAGGGCGTGCCAAAGAATAGGATCACATACATACATACATACATACATACATACACACATACGCTCGAAAAACATAACCCTCCTCTCCTTCGGCAGTCGGGTAATAATTTATGCCGTATTCTTGCAACCTTGAGGTCCTGTGGCTTTATACACTACGTACGATAAGAGCGTGACCAGTCAAACTTTATACACTACGTACGATAAGAGCGTGACCAGTCAAACTTTATACACTACGTACGATAAGAGCGTGACCAGTCAAACTTTATACACTACGTACGATAAGAGCGTGACCAGTCAAACTTTATACACTACGTACGATAAGAGCGTGACCAGTCAAACTTTATACACTACGTACGATAAGAGCGTGACCAGTCAAACTTTATACACTACGTACGATAAGAGCGTGACCAGTCAAACTTTATACACTACGTACGATAAGAGCGTGACCAGTCAAACTTTATACACTACGTACGATAAGAGCGTGACCAGTCAAACTTTATACACTACGTACGATAAGAGCGTGACCAGTCAAACTTTATACACTACGTACGATAAGAGCGTGACCAGTCAAACTTTATACACTACGTACGATAAGAGCGTGACCAGTCAAACTTTATACACTACGTACGATAAGAGCGTGACCAGTCAAACTTTATACACTACGTACGATAAGAGCGTGACCAGTCAAACTTTATACACTACGTACGATAAGAGCGTGACCAGTCAAACTTTATACACTACGTACGATAAGAGCGTGACCAGTCAAACTTTATACACTACGTACGATAAGAGCGTGACCAGTCAAACTTTATACACTACGTACGATAAGAGCGTGACCAGTCAAACTTTATACACTACGTACGATAAGAGCGTGACCAGTCAAACTTTATACACTACGTACGATAAGAGCGTGACCAGTCAAACTTTATACACTACGTACGATAAGAGCGTGACCAGTCAAACTTTATACACTACGTACGATAAGAGCGTGACCAGTCAAACTTAAATAACTGCGAGGTAAAACCTCCACGCGGACTTCTCTCTCGAGTTAAGGGGCTCCCATACGCCATGACCTTCGATCTCAATCCTTTAGTTTTCTAATGTTTTTTGTAGCTTATTATATTAACAACAACAGCTTTAAGCAATATAGTATCCCCTATTTACTTCAAAGTTCTTTGTTTTCGAGATATTTGGCATCAAAGTTGACCAATTTTAGGCCAAAAAACTGGTTTTCTGGCCATAACTTTTGTGTTAATTGGTTTAAAATGAAAACCATGGACCAGTTTTTAGAAACCTCACAGACGAACCCAAATATGTAGATTTCGTATGTGTTAGATATTTCACGTCAATAGAGATACGAAATAAGTGTTTTTTTAGACAATATTAAAAAAACATACAGAATTAAGTATTCATTTGTTTCAAAATCCGGTGAACCAACATGGAGATAAAAAATTCAAGAACCGATAGCCGTTTGATTTATAATTCTATCTGTAGTGCAAAAGTAGGAGATACAATTCAAAACTTGTCAATAATCGATGAAAACCTCGGGTAGCCCCTTAAGTCAGAAACACTAACAGTATTTTTTCCCCGTAATTTAAGCTTCATCCATGCCCAAACATTTTCAATTAGATTGGCGTCGGGTGATTGTGAAGGCCAATCCAAAACGTCGCCGCCATTTTGAGTTTTCTATACAGTACAGTACTGACTACGGTGTTTAGGGTTATTATCCTCTGGCAGAATCCAAGACGCGTTGTGCTGTGGGAACATCTTTTTAGCGGAAGGCAACAAGGCCTTTTTATAAATTTTGGCCATTTTAAGGGCGTCCAGTGTACCGGTGAACAAGTGCAAGTGGCCGAAACCCTGGTTCGAGAAGCATCCCCAAACATGTACCTTTACCGGGTGTTTAACGGTTCGCATCACGAGTACTCTATTATCTGCCGTAGACCAAGCCCGAGTCGAGTAACTAGCTGCCCAAGCTCGCTTCATCGGAAAAAAAAATATTATTCCAATCTCGGTTTTTGTTTTGTCTCGCCCGCGATAGTCTTTTTTCCATGTGTTTTTCAGTAAGGAGTGGTTTCTTCACTGTACTGTGATATTTCAAACCATTTTCATTCAAACGCCTTCTGATTGTATCTAAAGTTATCGTCAAACCTTTTGTCTTCAATTTTTCTTGTCCAGAACGCAAAGACAGAAGTGGATTTTTTGAAAACATCTGCAAACCCGTTTGTCCTCTGCAGAGGAGGTCTTCTTTGTTTTCCCGCGTTCTGGTTACACCCACTTAGTTACAAACGCCTTCGATTGATTCATATACTTAGCAGCTTGATTTCGTGACATTTTGGGTCCTTTTGGGTGTGTACAAAGGTATACTGCCTCATAACGTGAAGCGTAAGCGGCATTCATTTTTGAAAATGGACTTTGGGCGGGAAACTGTCCATTATTATTTTTTCTTTTTTTATGTAGCATTGTAGCCAAGTAAACGTTATATTCAGCCAGTAACTTTTTTTTCTATGCCACATTCTTAAAAGTTATATATGAACAGGTCACGCTCTTGTCAAACACACTGTAGTTGCTTGCAATCAGCTATTTTACACTTGCAATGTTCTCACATCTTTCAGATTGACATTTAATATTACCTACTATTGGTAAGAAGCCAGGTAACCTTTCCGTTCCTGCCTTGTAGGAAATATCATCGACGTCTCGACTTAACACGTTCTAGATTAAGGTTTATTAATCGTTTATATTTTATAATAGTAACTCGTCATAATTATATCCTTCAGTAACCTAACGTATTATATTAACCATTTATTACTTTTAACTTCTAGGTACTTATACGTTATTCACTTTAAAAACATGTTATAATGATCTACTTCGGTTCGCATTAAACTTGTGTTTTAGTTCCTTTAGTATGTTGTTCACACTAAATTATACTTTATATTTCCAGTAAGCGTGTGTTCCAGTTAATTTAGTAAATATAATAATTATATTAACTAAATTAACATCCTAATTATAAATGTACTGAACACAATACTAAGAACTCTAGAACTTAACATTACTAGAATAACAAGGGTTTAAATAATTTAAACCCTTATTATTCTAGTAATAGTAGTATAGTACTTAACATTACTAGAATAATAACTAGTAATGTTTAAGTTCTAGAGTTCTTAGTATTGTGTTCAGTACATTTATAATTAGGATATCGTAGGGTGTTCATATATTTAGTTAATGTTCAACTCTCGTGTTGAATATCGGTTTTCGTATGGTAACTTTAAATATAACTTCCGTGTATGTAGGGCAACACGATAGGATAGCCACTTCCTGTGGCCATTGCTACTACAACTTTCTGCTTTTGAAGTCGCACGCGCTGCGCCTACTTTTTCGTAATTTCATATAAAGATCACGCTTTCCATATAGAAGTTAAAAGTTTTTATTCTTAAGAGTGCACGTCACATCAAGAGAGTTTGGGATGTGTCGTTGAGGTATCTTTAGGCGAAGACCGGTGGTAAGTCAGATCTGCGCGCCCGGTGAGTAGCTGAGAGTGCCTTAAGAGAACAGGAAGCCCTGGGGAGGCTCCAGACCTGGACGCTTCAGGTATGTGATTGTGCACTTTCTCTTCTGTCTCGATTGTCGAAATTAAAAATTATTAACGTGTTTCTCGCATTCTCGGATTTTGCTAGAGTTCAGTCTTTTTACAGTCTTACATCTTAATTTATCGCGTTTAAAAACAGTTAAGGTTATTTTATTTTAGTATAACATTTAGTTTCAAAAATAATTACATCCCTAAGTCAAATCAAATCAAATCAAAATATTTATTCAGCAAATAGGCCACGAGGGCACTTTTACAAGTCAAAATGTATCTATTTAAAGTCTTTCTATAGACTCTAATTTATTTAATTTATTTATGTTCGAATGAACTGTACATAACTATAGACACTATAGTACCTCCATTTATAATAAATAATGCATGTTAATACAATTTTCGAATACAGTTTTTATATTCTGATGCACAAATTACGCCAACCCGCTTACCGTGGTGAAAATAGTCTAGCGTGCAATGCATATAATAAAATGTTTTATGCCAACGTAAAGTGTGTAGTTGGTTGATGAAGCACCGCGTCCGCCCCACCCCCCGCCCTGCGTCCCGCGCCCCTTCGACCTCTTAAACACCCGTCTGCAAGAAGTGCTCTTTAAATAAACGCGCCACAAAGCGATCGCGACAAGGGATCGCTAATTGATAAGCGATGGTGCAGGTCGCACTACAGGGCTATTCACAACGGCATCCTCGTCTGTAGGGCGAGTGTCGCTGGAGGCGCTCCTCACGACTCGTAGTCGTTACAAGTGGAGAGGTCGAAGTATACTAGAGCGGAGCTGCCGGTCGAGTAGTGCGGGTAATGGACGGGCAGGGCGTCATTAGGCACGGATGCAATCAGCGCGGCTCGAGCGGAGCGCCCTCACCACGAGTATCGACGAGCATCGGCCCTTGGTGGGTGGCTTCCACGGCGAACACCCAGTCTAAAAGTAAATCATCCTGTTGTCGTGGTAGAGACTGTATCGACGCTGACACGTTAATCCTCCATTTCATGTGTAATTGACGAATTGTGAACTTCAAAATACAAATGCATGAATCTGTAAAAATTTGTTCACCTTGTCGCATCGCAGGTCCAAACGCGGCTGCTTTAAAGTGAAATACGAAAAGTTCCAAACCGGTGATATTCTCGACTTTAGTGAGGATGTGGTCTGTTCACGTGTGTCACGACGCATTGTCGATTTGACGACCGGTTAGCCTAGTAGGTAGCGATACTGCCTACGAAGCTGAAGGTTCTGGGTTCGAATCCCGGTAAGGACAAATATTTGTGTGATGAGCATGTAAGCCTGTAATCGCCCACTGCTGAGCGTAAGCCTCTCTTCGAGTATGCCACTTGTCCCGGTCCCGTGCTATGAATACTACTGTCTGAGTATTGGATGTTTTCTATTTATTTAAGTATGTATATCTATTAAATTCAATTCAGCACTATCGACCACATACACTCTCTTCAGCTGGCAATCGAGAAGTTCCAAGAGCAACAACGACCATTATACATTGCATTTGTCGACTACCAGAAGGCTTTCGACACCGTTTCACACGAAAGTATATGGGAATCTTTACAAACTCAAAATGTAGAAATGAAGTACATAAAAATACTAAAAAGCATATATTCGGAAAGTTCAAGCAAAGTGAAGCTAGAAACTATTGGTCCGAGCTTCCCCGTCAAAAGAGGAGTACGACAGGGCGACCCGCTTTCTCCTAGAATTTTTATTGCAATTTTAGAAAACGTCATAAGCAAACTTGATTGGCAAAAACAAGCTCTACGTATCGGAGACAAATACCTGAGTCATCTCAGATTTGCAGATGACATAGTGCTACTAGCAGAAACTGGATCACATCTACAATACATGGTTAAAACTCTTCAAGGCGCTAGCAAGCAGGTGGGTCTCTAAATGAACAAGTCGAAAACAAAAATCATGACCAACTATAAAAAACCCAAAATATGAATTGATAACGAACCACGAGAATACGTCGATCAATATATCTATTTAGGTAAGAAAGTTGGATTCCAGGGCAACTCTAACGAATTAGAAGTCGAAAGAAGAATAAACAACACATAACAAGAACAAATAACAACACACAAAAATGGCAATCTTTGGAAGAGCCCTTTTCCTGAGAGGGCTTCCTGATATCAACAGTATATTCTACCAACCCAAATGTAAAAATAAAACAAAAATAATATATACAGGATGTTAACGGGGTCATGATCCGGAATGACAAAAAGCGAATAAGATGATCATACTGAACAACCTTTCCCATGGGACCAACCACGAAATCGCAAAAAAAAACCAGGTATTCCATACATTAACTCTCAATTAAATCGCAGTTAACTCACAGTTAACTCTTAATTGGCTCTTTTTTTTTGCGATTTCGTGGTTGGTCCCATGGGAAAGGTTGTTCAGTATGATCATCTTATTCGCTTTTTGTCATTCCGGATCATGACCCCGTTAACATTCTGTATATATACATATATATATTTCTAGTAGAATAAATAAACAAATAAATAGGTATATACTTAAAAGTGCACAAATGTAAAAAATTGGGAAACAAAGGCTTTTTTTATTTTATTTTTTTAGTATTATTATTATCTATTAAATAGGTATATCGTCTCGTCGGCTAGTACCCATAACACAAGCTTTATTGATCTTACTTAACTATGGGGTTAGTTCGATTTGAGTAAGATTGTCCCCGAATATTAATTTATTTATTTATCCACATTTTCGTCGGTGTCCGAAGGTACACTACGTGCTTTCGTGTACATCTAGTCTCCGTCTCCACGGAGGTCGAGCGAGCGGCGATTACCCCCCTCGCCCGGCCTCGTGCCGTAACGAGCCGCCAGTCCGCGACGCTCATCCCGGACTACAGCCTCGCGCGTGCACTTACACGACACATGCCGCTGCCATGCGGACTTACCTCCTCTCTAACATCTCGTCTAGGACTGTGGGTGCACCGGGTAAACTTTTCAAAGTCATTGTGAATTTAGGATCATACAGACTATTAGTAACTTCTTGGCTGCATCGACGAATAAAAATATCGTCATTAACTAAGATTTTCTCTGTTCCGAGACGCGCTATTGACTATTTACGCATCTAAGCTGAGAATCGTATTGGTTATTGCCGTTAATGTATTCCCTTATGTATGTATTAATTATTCTTCTTGTTCTCACTAAATCACTTACTAATACGATCTCTCAGTTTCTCGTTCTGAAATCGAACCCTAGTTTCGTGTTTCGAAATTGAGGTACTGGATAATTTCCAAGCTGCCCCGACGGTTCCCCCAAAAATTTGCGCAAACTCTCACAAAGTAGTTAAGGAACTCTCTCGGTGGTCTGTTGCTCTGCTCAATACGTTCGGGCTCGCTCCGGCGATCAAAGTTCGCCGCCGATGCTATGCCGCGGTACATACGGGAGATAAGAGTCCTTAGGCAGTGCGCCGGCCCGTGCGCCCGGGCCAGGTGACTGTCGACCCTGCGCCGTGGACATACGGCGTGGTCGTCTGCAAACGGCGCGAGTGACACTATTTAATTAACTTTCCTTCCATACCCCCGACCACCACTTGCATAAACTATTGCACGGTGTCGCTCGCCGCACTACGGTCTTAGCGCTTCTACGGCGTAGCGCTTCGCCGACTCATCTATGTAGGTACCGGAATATAATAATATCATCGACATATACCTAACACGATTAAAAACCACTAGACATTCGACATATGAGTAACGGCGCCATCAAACTATACCTGGGGTTGAATCGAGACATATGCTACGCATTCCAATAAGACCTGAATGGATGCAACCAATACATGAATTGAATTGAATCTTGATTGGAGTGCAAAATTTCAAGGCAGATTAACATCCTTGATATGTTTAGGAGACTCTTGAAGATATTTTTCCATGTCGCGCGTGGAAGTTAACACGCCCGACGAAAGTAATTGTGTGTAGGGTCGGTTCGCCGGTTAGCGACCACTTAGCCGCGAGTTCGTCACTTTAGATTAGTAAATATATACATATTAAATGTACACGCATAACAGATGGCATTCGTATAGGCCCGGAGTATAGTCAAGTTTTGAAACCAACAATAAAATATAGCACTTTTATCCATAGATTAGTCAAAAATATAGAAAAGGTTCCAAAATAGAGAATTCGCTAGATAGCGACCGCTTTCGTCGGTTTGCAACCACCTCTTAACTGGTTTGCGACCAACTTTGAAATAGTACATTGTGATACAAGTGAGGTATGTTGTTAATCACATCAGAGGCAGAATTGTTCACGCGAGCCGCAGGTGAGCGTGATAAGAGAGCCGAGGATGTAATTATCAAAGCTCACGCATTTTATACGACCTTTTTCAACACATTTTGCGAGGAAAAAATCCTTTTCATAAGATGAAAATTTTACACATATTGTACATCGCCAAGAATTTTCAGTAGCGTCCATTCTATTTATCACTTTTCTAGTCACCACGAGTCACAATTTTTGATAATAACCAAACACGCATTAACGATATTTACAAATATTTATGAAATAACCTATAATGGCGCGCAACAGTTTTTTTTTTCGTAAAGTTTGCGTAGTGCGCGCGCATGTGTTAAGATTTCATCTAAGTCTAGATGAAATCTCTAAACAGCCAATACAAAATAAATTAAATATTTTCGTTTTAAAATGTTATCTTTAGGTATTAATTAATGTAAAATGTTATCAAAAGTGAATAGTTTTACTAAATTAAACGTTTCTATATCATATCCAAAAGAAATAGTCAATTAATTAACAAAAAGGATTTAATTTGTTTAGTCGAGTAAGATCCATTTGCCGAGAATAAAAAAAAAGCTGTAAATTCTGTACAAGCCGGTTAATTTAAGAATGCACCGTGTTTATGCATACATCTTACTGCAAGGTGCCAACGTGATTTAATCGGGATATACCTAACCATAATGGGGTATATACATGTCATGATTTGTCAGCCCCAATTTATCAGAAGCTGACTAATTGCTATCGCCTGGAGGCATGTTGCGAACTGTCAAACGAGTTGTACTGAGAAATTTGTATGCACATGTGGTCGGATTGTTACATCTGTATCTGTACGGTACGCTACACCCAATTATGACTACGACATGTTGTGGTGACAAATTGGTGTAAAATCAGATAATCTGTATACCCCATAACACCCGAGTGTCGTATTGTTATGGGGTGTATACATACATGTCATGATTTGTCAGCCCCAATTCATCAGAAGCTGACTAATTGCTATCGTCTGGATGCATGTTGCGCTGCTGATCCAACTGTCAAATGAGTTGTACTGACAAATTGAATGAAAATCACAATTTAGACCATGGAATTTGCATGATCTGCTAAGTGTTTTTTTCTCACAAATTTCATTCAAATAAATTTAAATGAAAATTAAAAGGAAGAAAGGCGCCCCGCAAGGTGGACTGATGACCTGGTAAAGGTTGCTGGAGTCCGCTGGATGCGGGTGGCGCAGGACCGGTCACTTTAGCACTCTTTGGGGGAGGCCTATGTCCAGCAGTGGACGTCTTTCGGCTGATATGATGATGATGATGATGAAAATTAAAAAATATATATTATAGAATATTGTTTTAATATTTTACACTGTAATTCTCATATTTCGTCATTTTTTTAAAACCAGTTGTAGATGGAGTAAGAATAACTACGAAGAGTCGTGCTAGTTAATATAATATCAATCATATACAATCAGAATCACTATCAGAATACTTTAAGATCACATAGGAATACATGCGCTAGAGCAAACATTCGTTTTCTGTTTTTATTTCAAAGTCAAGTCAATTTTGTTTTGACAGCCTGTACCGAGCACCAGACGGCCCTGCGTTGCGGACTGCACGTGCTATATGAAGCTGTAAGGTAAAGCGGGATGGGGATACCTATGAAATACATTTCCAGCACGTCTATCATAAGACGGCCGCGACATACCCTCGATTTTTCTCGCACTATCCGTCTCTCTCTTATAAGAATACTTAGAACAAGAGGTATAGTGCGAGAAAAATCGAGAGTATGTCGCGGCCGTCTCATGACAGACGAGTAGGTTAGTATAAAACAATGTCTGTTTTTATGTATCTATCCTTCAAAATCAGAATGAAAGAGACATCAATCTAATGCAATATTCTAGGTATGGCCTTTTCTGTCAAATAAGACACATGGAATCGTGGCCCTGTTTTCCGCTCTTGTAGGTGAAGTGAGACAGCGATACATACTTTTCATTCCGACAATAGCAAGTTAGTGTGACAAATTGCATCGACTGTAGCGTGAACGTGAAGTATTTCCACGTATTCTTTTTTTTTAAATGCTATAGGCTTTTCTCTTCACTTTTACAAGTCGCAGAAGTGGCGTATTTAAAATTGTCTCAAAAAGTTTCAAATAGGAAAAATACTCACAAAACTGAATTCAAAATGAACTGAAAGTTGTTTAGATTTAAATCTAATGGATCGTTTTCAAGAAAGTGATAAAGTAGATACATACATACAAGCAAACACTACAGGTACCTACAGATGATATACAGCGTGTCTCTGACTTAGGGGCTTTAAATGCAAATGTCCATTACGGTCCTGAAACTGAACCACTTTTGTTCCGCAACTTTGTAAAATAACTATTATTTCTATCATTTATTCGTGTTTGAACTTTAACTGTACCATCAATGTATTGCAAACACGGCCTCACTATTTGACATCCATGACACTGACAAGTATGAAAACTAACTAATGGATGATGTACATTAAACATTTTATTTTATTTGTATGGAATAATGAAAATATAAAAAGAACGTATTTTTGAAAAGTTGTAGAGCAAAAGTAGTTCCGTTTAAGGAGCATAATTGACATTTGCATTTATAGCCCCAAAGTCAGAGACACGCTGTATATTAGATAGATATATACTTTTTATTAAGTAAATTTTATTCGTAACAACATAATTAATAATCATTGAAACTACAAAATTCAGTTTCATAATAAAATTAAGTGACATAACGTACCTTGGCGCGCCAAGTGTCACTTTAATTTTTTTACAGTTTCACTGCACGTCACAGTCTGTGTTTATTCTTAAAAAAAAAGCCTACGCATAATATTCAATCTAAAAAACGGGGAATCCTTAAGGGAAATCTTTAAAAGCAATAAAATTTTAACTCTGACGTGTATCTATATACTAGAAATTTGTTTATTTGTTAAGGAACGACATGATATTTTTAATAAAAAAGTGACTCCAAAACTAATCTAAGATCCCAATATAAATATGATGCGTGTACAGTTAGGCCTTCTAGTTACATCATTAGAAAGAGTACCTATGCTACTGGAGTCAGAATCTTTAATAACTTGCCTGAATTGATTAAGTCACTCGACAGTACCAAGTTCAAAAAGGAACTGAATGAATGGCTTGCAATTAAAGGCTTTTACAATCTTAATGAATATTTCGTATAGGTCTACAAACAATTAAGTTTAATTTTAAGTTCAAATATTGTACGTGCGAAATGGGCAAACTGTTGATACCTTTTAATGTATGACATGAGATCTTACGAGTATGTACAGTTTTGACAATAAATGATATCTATCTATCTATCTATCTGTCAACACGTTACGGAGGCCATGTGAAACTAAAGTTTTATTTTCTCGTTTTGGGTTAAGTTGTCGGTTTTAAAGTAATAATAAATACTTAAAATGGAACTATTTAAAAATAGTTTATAATTGACACTTTATCTTATTGGTTTGTACAAATGATAACATCTTTAGTTAAAGAAGCCTAGTCAGTCTAGTGGTCGCCAACCGAAGGTGGTCGCGTAACCGGCGAAACAACCCTACAATACAATACGTTTAGCCAAACTGACCTCAAGTACCCTCAAGGTGGTCGCGTAACCGGCGAAACAACCCTACAATACAATACGTTTAGCCAAACTGACCTCAAGTACCCTCAAGGTGGTCGCGTAACCGGCGAAACAACCCTACAATACAATACGTTTAGCCAAACTGACCTCAAGTACCCTCAAGGTGGTCGCGTAACCGGCGAAACAACCCTACAATACAATACGTTTAGCCAAACTGACCTCAAGTACCCTCAAGGTGGTCGCGTAACCGGCGAAACAACCCTACAATACAATACGTTTAGCCAAACTGACCTCAAGTACCCTCAAGGTGGTCGCGTAACCGGCGAAACAACCCTACAATACAATACGTTTAGCCAAACTGACCTCAAGTACCCTCAAGGTGGTCGCGTAACCGGCGAAACAACCCTACAATACAATACGTTTAGCCAAACTGACCTCAAGTACCCTCAAGGTGGTCGCGTAACCGGCGAAACAACCCTACAATACAATACGTTTAGCCAAACTGACCTCAAGTACCCTCAAGGTGGTCGCGTAACCGGCGAAACAACCCTACAATACAATACGTTTAGCCAAACTGACCTCAAGTACCCTCAAGGTGGTCGCGTAACCGGCGAAACAACCCTACAATACAATACGTTTAGCCAAACTGACCTCAAGTACCCTCAAGGTGGTCGCGTAACCGGCGAAACAACCCTACAATACAATACGTTTAGCCAAACTGACCTCAAGTACCCTCAAGGTGGTCGCGTAACCGGCGAAACAACCCTACAATACAATACGTTTAGCCAAACTGACCTCAAGTACCCTCAAGGTGGTCGCGTAACCGGCGAAACAACCCTACAATACAATACGTTTAGCCAAACTGACCTCAAGTACCCTCAAGGTGGTCGCGTAACCGGCGAAACAACCCTACAATACAATACGTTTAGCCAAACTGACCTCAAGTACCCTCAAGGTGGTCGCGTAACCGGCGAAACAACCCTACAATACAATACGTTTAGCCAAACTGACCTCAAGTACCCTCAAGGTGGTCGCGTAACCGGCGAAACAACCCTACAATACAATACGTTTAGCCAAACTGACCTCAAGTACCCTCAAGGTGGTCGCGTAACCGGCGAAACAACCCTACAATACAATACGTTTAGCCAAACTGACCTCAAGTACCCTCAAGGTGGTCGCGTAACCGGCGAAACAACCCTACAATACAATACGTTTAGCCAAACTGACCTCAAGTACCCTCAAGGTGGTCGCGTAACCGGCGAAACAACCCTACAATACAATACGTTTAGCCAAACTGACCTCAAGTACCCTCAAGGTGGTCGCGTAACCGGCGAAACAACCCTACAATACAATACGTTTAGCCAAACTGACCTCAAGTACCCTCAAGGTGGTCGCGTAACCGGCGAAACAACCCTACAATACAATACGTTTAGCCAAACTGACCTCAAGTACCCTCAAGGTGGTCGCGTAACCGGCGAAACAACCCTACAATACAATACGTTTAGCCAAACTGACCTCAAGTACCCTCAAGGTGGTCGCGTAACCGGCGAAACAACCCTACAATACAATACGTTTAGCCAAACTGACCTCAAGTACCCTCAAGGTGGTCGCGTAACCGGCGAAACAACCCTACAATACAATACGTTTAGCCAAACTGACCTCAAGTACCCTCAAGGTGGTCGCGTAACCGGCGAAACAACCCTACAATACAATACGTTTAGCCAAACTGACCTCAAGTACCCTCAAGGTGGTCGCGTAACCGGCGAAACAACCCTACAATACAATACGTTTAGCCAAACTGACCTCAAGTACCCTCAAGGTGGTCGCGTAACCGGCGAAACAACCCTACAATACAATACGTTTAGCCAAACTGACCTCAAGTACCCTCAAGGTGGTCGCGTAACCGGCGAAACAACCCTACAATACAATACGTTTAGCCAAACTGACCTCAAGTACCCTCAAGGTGGTCGCGTAACCGGCGAAACAACCCTACAATACAATACGTTTAGCCAAACTGACCTCAAGTACCCTCAAGCCTCAGTTCTTATCAACTGACAAATTAATTAGCACTGAATAACTTGACATTGATTCCCCTCTTAAGCGTGTCATATCTAATTGTATTGATAAAAGTTATGTCACCATTTCCGCATTCAATCGATCGTCGTAAAACACACAGACGCGGATAACCATAACTTCACATCGAGATGAGCCGTCACAACGCGGGCGTCGCACCGGCTATACCGGCGACAGCCACATGGTCGGAACGGCGTTCAATTACTTCATGGTGCCATTTGTATCCATTTTACATTTGGGTACTGCTAGAAAATTACATTGAATTTTTCAGAGATACCTTTAAGTGGCAAATTGAGCAGTGCAGGAAGCAATAGAAACATCGTTATGGTATCAGAATGCAGCATCAGTGAAAGTGCGTGGGGGTGCGTGGCGCGGGGCGGGGCGGGGCGCGCGGGGCGGGGCGGGCCGCAAGTGGGTCAGGGCCGGGGCGCGCCACGCACGGCCCGCGCTTGCCTGCTACATTTATCACAGTCGACACATTTCTCGGATTTCACGTGTTATGACATTTGTGACAGATGCTGGGCATTCTGCGTCGTGGGATGCCTGCGAGGCAATATCGGCATTGTTGAGGTTGCGGCGGTGGCGGCGCTGCAGCCGAGGCGGCGAGGCGGCGAGGCGGCGAGGCATCGAGGCGGCGGCCCACAGCGCCCGCTGCATTCCCGCACTCGCACACGACGCAAGTTTGTTTGGCTACTGTTAATACAATTAATACGGGACAAAATATTTATCGTAAGTCAAAACTACATTACTATAACAAAAGGTAACTTTTTTAATTACTTCGGACCCGATCTGGTTACAGATCTTTTGACTTTCGAGCACTCGAAATCAAAAGCGAGCGGTAGAAAATAATCGCATACGAAAATTTGTCACGATTATTTTCGCACGAACCCAATAACAGGTATTATTTTGAAAGTCATCACTCGAAAGCTAGTAGAACGAGAATATAACCACTACGTTCTAAGAGACGGGACTTCGAACTAAGTTTTGGATGACAGTGACATTGTCATATTTTAATTTTGACATGATAACATGATACATGGACCTATGATACTCATATGTAGGTATATGACCTATGGTCCATAATGATTTAGCAATTTTGCCATACGACAGTACAATCAAAAATAGTGTACATCTGCTTGCTACACTGTGGCTAAAAAGAATGCTAATAAATGACCTTCGCCGCCGCCGCTGCGCTGCGCGTGCTAGTCGTGCTCCCTAGCATTGGCATAATCAATCTAAACGAGGTATGTATCCATAGAAACTTCTACGAACTTACGGGAGCCGAGGCAAACAATCCATTCTCACGCAACGTAGTTGTGAATATTACAAACACGCCAAATAAAAAAAAAAATATTTTAAAATTTGAACTGTTTATTTCAATAAATCACATTTTTTTTTTTTATGTTTCATGACTTAGCACAATCTTAACTTTTAAAGATTATTAGCTAAGTTTAGTTTAATATATATCAAAGATTTGACATTTATATTATGTTAGTTAATTAATTAATTCATTAAGATTTAAGATTTTTCTTAACACTGAGTATGGCTTTCTTAATTACACATTTGGCTTTATGCGGTTTATCCCCTATACTGTTAATTACATTTTCTATGCTATTTGTCGGTAGACTGTTTAGGACAGCAGGCACATAGCTGGACCAGACCCTTCGCCCATAAAAGTTGTTGCTGTTTGGTACTGTAAAGGCTTTACTGGTTGACAGTGTCCGAAGGCTCTGTGTTGGCGCATAACTGCATGTTAGCCTAGCTCAGCATATTTTTAGGCGAGTTGACATTCAGGTTTTGAAAAACTATAATCTATTTCAGATTAGAAGAGTCCGCTGACAGCTGTCATCTCAGTACAGTTTATGTCATCGAACGTCAAAGATGACTTAAACTGTACTGAGATGACAGTTTTCAGTGGACTCTTCCAATCTGAAATAGATTATAAGTAATAAATAGTTCATATGCAAAGGAATGAATCAATAAAAGAATAGTATATACATTTATTCACAGTACTTAAAGTGTTTAATAATGAGTGTGGCTCATATTTTCCGAAAATTATTTTTTCCTCGTGCCAATTATTCCGTTCCCAATTGCCGCGCATTTCGCGTAGATATGTCATAATGCGTGTATTGAAAAAAAACAAATACCTAGTAAAAACGCGACGGGAAAACAATCAATCTATCAATGGAATCATATCGTGGAAATATGAACTACATCATCTAGAAAAATAAACTGTCGGGAAAAGTGCGACTAGAAAACAATCCGTTTGTCAATACTTGCGTTTATGAATTAAATCTACTAAGATAAATAAAAAGAAGGGAAAAATGCGAATGGAAATTCTGCTACGCGGAACTAACGCGTTTGGGGAACTGGTCTAGCTACTACGAGGGCTGCCTTTTAAGTTCTGTCGTTTGCAAACCTCCCGTGATTGCATAAAAAAGAACTAGTGTCACGTTAAAATATTTGAATTTAGAATTCGAAAACAAAAGAATGACTCGAAATCGGCCCAACCGTTTTAGTACAGCGTTCGTTCAAAGTTGACAAGTCAGTTGTGAAAATGGAAATTTCGAAGGAAAATTTACGTGCGATAATTTTTTACAACTTCAAAAGGGGCTTAACGCGATTTCAGTGCTTCGAAGAGTTGACTACGGTTTTCAATGATAAAGCACCATGCCTTCGGACTGTGGAACGCTGGTATTTAGAATTTCAACGTGGTTGCTCTAGTCTTGGTGATAGACATCGTGAAGGTCGACCAAAAACAGCCGTAACCCAGGAGAACATTGATGCTGTACGGCAACTGATCATCGAAGATCGCCATGCGACATACCGTGAGATAGAAGCTTCCTTAAGTATTTCAGGGACCAGTGTTCACAGTATTTTGCATGATCACTTAGGCGTAAAAAAGTTGATCTCACGCTGGATACCACATTTACTCAGTGAAGACCAAAAAACGGCTCGCGTTCGATGGTGTCGCAAAACTCTGCGGCAATTCAACCGAGGAAACTCGAAACATGTTTACGACATTATCAGTGGTGACGAATCTTGGATATATGCCTACGATCCCGATTCTAAACAGCAGTCGACTGTTTGGGTGTTCCAAGATGAGCCAAAACCGACCAAAGTAATACGCTCACGGAGCACTTCGAAAAAAATGGTCGCCACGTTTGTGGCGAAAAGTGGCCACGTTGCCACCATCGTGCTCGAGGATCGTAAAACGGTTAATGCTGACTGGTATACCACTGTCTGTTTACCAGAAGTCATCGGCGAGTTTCGAAAAAATAACCCAAGACGTCGTATAAGACTGCACCACGATAATACGAGCTCGCACACCGCCCGGCAAACTATTGCGTTTTTAAAAGAGCAAAACGTCGAAATTCTGGAAGACCCGCCGTGCAGTCCAGACTTAAGTCCTAACGATTTTTTTACTTTTCCAAAAATCAAGCAACGACTTCGTGGTCAACGGTACCAGACGCCTGAAGAAGCGGTTGAGGCATACAAAACGGCCATTTTGGAGACCCCGACTTCGGACTGGAATAAGTGTTTCGAAAACTGGTTCGATCGAATGCAAAAGTGTATTACATATCACGGTGATTACTTTGAAAAACAATAAATACCATTTAACACTTAAATTGTCTGTAGTTTTTCCAAACGACACAACTTAAAAGGCAGCCCTCGTATTTGTAAGTTCAACGTGTCTATCTATTACTGTGTGTCTGTTTGTGATTTGAGTGCGGTTTTTTTAGTAGTCTTTTAAAGTGTGGGTTTGAAGGTGTAGTGGCGAAAACTCTTGTCCGACATTTTCACGCCTACGACCTATACAACTACACGCAAACGACAATTGCATTACCTACTAATAAAACTTATTTTAGCTACATACTTTAGCTACCTAGCTTCTAACTATTTAATAGCCGGTTTGTACGTTTTCCACCTTACACATTAGGTGAAAGCCGGCTCTTATTTAAACCTCCTTGGTAATACGAGTATATTATATCTCCATGCGCCATTTGCCGCGAACCGAATAGAGGTCCCGGGTGTGCCGAATAATAAAATAGGTAGGTACGTGTGAAAGGAAATTAGATTTTAATGAGTGGTGAGTGTTTGGATGGTTATGATGGTACTTATAGAGGGGTAATGAGCCGTAATGAGTAATTAGCGTAATGGGTTCGCGGTGCGGTCCTTAGCGGCAGCGGTATCTCTCGCGGTTTCGCGCGACGCAGACGGACGAACCGCGACAAGTCAGCGTAAGGAACTTCGGAACATACCTAATTGAATACACATAAGACATATCTGATAGGTACAATGTTTACATTTGCAAGCGCAATTTTATCTCAAGTAAAGATAGCAGGTTGACAAGCCGTTTCGCAATACATACCACAAAAGACCAACGAAAAAGCGCCGTGAAGTGAACCATAAAACTGTTGTAACTAAGCACATAAAGTAGCTCATGAGCGATGGCGGAGGCCGATACCCGCGCGCTGCAGCGATAGCTCAGGTTCCACCGTAAAGCGCGCGGATGTGGCGCGATACCGCTTATCGTGTCCGCCGCGCTTCGCTCCCCGCCCCGCGCCCCGCGCAGCCGATACAGCACCTCCTGCCCCGCTCGCCGCGAATATCAGCACACAATTAGACGCCGACGACGGGAAGACGGACGGAATGTAATTATAGAACGGGCCCGCGGGACTCCGGGACTGAGGAGGTCTGTTATTCTTTTCTTTCTGCCGGCTGAAGTTGGGTAGTTACCTGAATTAAAACAAGCTGCTTCAACCACTGGCTTGGCTTTAAACAACACGTGCCTGCCTGTCGGTGTCAGTGCAATAAACGCGATTGTGACATGTCTTCTTTCTGGTCGGTTGAAAATTCTGCCAGTCAGGTAAAATCCGAAACTACAAGAGATCAGATACGGAAATTGGCTTTTAAGAGACATAAGACCGATTTTAGGAAAAATATAAACTGCTTTTAAAGATTTTCAAAAAAGCTCTTATACACGGCCGGTTATCAAACAGGGTCAAATCTGTCTAAAAATCTGTGGATCTAAGGAATAATAATCGCTATGCCTACCCTGTACCTACAATCACAGGAAAATGCCGTAGTTCATAGTTTTATGTATCTACGGCAATGGATCTCGATTCGTCATCTGCATTTTTGGGTCGTTAACGGTCTGACTCCACGTTGTGACGCCCAAAGTTGCACGTATACAGGTACGGTATCACTGACCGTACGCTTGTTGGCCACCATCGTTGTTATCTGTAATAGATAGTAGACACCGTGGCAGCAGTAAATTACCCCGTCTACCACCGCCCTGTCGGGAGCACGCGTGCATGTGCGGCCGCGCGCCCCCGACCGCAGCGGGCGCGCCGCCCGCAGCGGGCGCGCCGACCGCAGCGGGCGCGCCGCCCGCGGCCGCGACGCCCGTGCCGACCGTTTTTGTATTTTACGTAGTATTTTATCGGCGGTTAACCGACACACGCTCCTCCAGATACGGGGTTACTCAGATATGTAACAAGCCATAACCGTATAATTTCTCTCGCTGTCTATTTTATTTATTTAATCGTGTGGCATATATTATTTTGGCCTTTTAAAGTTTATCACTCTTTAGTATCACCCAGGGGACACGTGCAGGGTTGTGGTAAGTAGCTCCTGCGGACGCAAGAGACAGTTGTCCCCCCTTTGTCAAGTGAGTGGGCAACTCGACTGTTTGAAGTTCTTAAGCCGCCCGAAGGCCTCTAACTCGGCTTAACGACTACTGTCATAGACAGCAGCCGCGATCAACTGCTTAACGTGCCTTCCAAAGCACGGAAGCGTTCATTTACATTACCCACTCGAACATCAGGCGGTCACCCATCCAAAGACTGGACGCTGCCATCGACTCGTAGGCGCCGCTGGGCTATGAGAGCGCTTCGACGATGTCTATAAGCGATTCCGATGCAGAAACACGCTTTATGAAAGTCGCGCTGTCGCTGTCACGCACTTTGTTGTTGCTTGTATCAAAATAAGTAGGTTATCCCATGATCCAAATAATCCATATAAAACATAGGCCAAGTCTTGAAACTCTTCCACCGTAAAAAGTTGTGAGATATGTATTACCTAGAGCCAAGTCAGGCATTCTTATTAATCTTTATCTGCTTGCTAAATAAAATTCTGCTACTTGAGAATTACACAATGTAATTACATTTATTATTTTTTGCATACCTAAAACTATGCAGTATACAACTTTTTACGATGGAAGTTTGGAGAATTTGTCTATTTTTTAGATGGAATGTTTTTTTCTGAGATCTCACTTCTTTTTGTAGATTAATGTATAATTAATACATACAAATGTAAGAATGCAGCTGGAAATAATATTTTATCATAGATGTAATGCCCTCTTGGTCACTAAAACTGTAGGCATCTAGTTTTATCCACAATGAAGTTACAGGGGGTTGAAATTGGCCCGATAGACTTCGAGAAAAGGAATGGTAATTTTTGCTCGACTTGGCGGGGGCACTTCCGTGCCCCCACATACTCGTGCCTATCACGACATGACTATTAATCAAAACATTTATAGTATTTATACCCGTATTGAGGACGCCCCTACTCAACGTTGAATGAAACAATCAGTTCGTCTTTATGAGATACTTACTAGCTTCTGCCCACAACTCCGTCCGCGTGGAACTCGTTTATATCGTAGCTCCATACAAACTTTCACCCCCCATTTTACCCCTTGAGGGGCTGACTTTCGGGACGAAAACGGTTCTATGTCCTTCCCCGGCACTCAAACTATCTTTTCATCTAAATCGATTCGGTGGTTTAATCGTGTCGCGAAGCCACTTCTGGTCACTCTCATGGCCGCGAATGAGTACCTATAGCACTCTAGCTTAGGTATCTGTATTAGCATATATGCAACTATGAACCTACACATACAGCTTCCGGAATCCTTTATATATCTGACATATGAGCTGCCGCCTTATGCGTACCAGCTCCATCTGAGATGTGGGGGGACCTTCGTCCCCGAGAATGTCCTCCACCTCCCCTTACAGACATCCCTTACCACACGACTGATACTGTACCAATTCACACACTATATTGTTCCAGTTATAATTACCCGGGTGCACCCTTGATTGATGACGACATGGTCTGAGGCTGAGACTACCGAACCTGAGACCCTTGTTGTTACACTTGTTACTAATCCTTTCACACTAAAGAACTCCACGACTAAAAACTGTGTAATCGCATGTACGTGACATGTAGGAAAACCTTATTCATATACATAATATACCGTCACGCCTCCCAAATAGAATAAGACCTGTGGACGCACATAAATACATCACATCATGAACAATCATCGTCCGAGCTGTGTAAGCACGTGAACACACGTGTAAATGAACCAAATCGTTACAATGTCATAGGATGCATTGAAAGTGATTATGGAAAGAGCTCACCCTGGTTTTCCTCCAAATCTAACACTACAAATCTGCACTTAACTGTTCGTACGCAATATAGCCCTTAGGAACTGTGACTACTCGCCTACCCGTCAACATTGTTATAAAAAGATTGTAGGTGTTGCTACATGAAATAAATTGGCTGTTTGAGACATGATTATTAACATCAATGTAAATACTATCGTGAATCATGACTATTCACGACAAATCGTGAAGAGGTAACGGACAGACATACAGACAGGGAGACACACTTAATACATTTATAATATTAGGTGGTGTTGACAATTTGCCATTTCGATGTCTCCAAGTCACTATAGGTACAGTGATGTATCCAGTGATGCTGTTCAAAGAGACTGGAATGAACAATTTGAACATTGGGTATGGTATGGATGGTATAGTCATCTCACAGAGATATCACGGAGTTGGAGATATGGACTAAACAAATTGGTGGCTACTATAGGGCTTCATTTTACAACTAACAATCTCATTTCAATATATTTCCAATGAGTGGGTCGCGCTCCCTACAATTGGCTATGCGATTGTTAACACATTCATTGCCCAGAATCGCTACGCGCTACGCTCGTAGCCGATCCCGTGGTTTTTCTCGTATGTAGCGGAAAGCGACTACGGCGGTCTGACGCATATGTGTCGTCATGGGCCCTGAATGGGTCACGATTCACATTCTTATCCGGAATTGGAGACAGTAATTTTTTATTTATTTATTCATTTAAACTTTATTGCACAAATATAAAAATAGAAGTACAATTGGCGGACTTAATGCCTTAAAGCATTCTCTACCAGTCAACCATTGGGCTAAACAGAAACTTTAGTGGTGCAGGATCCTAAGTACAGAGACTCGAATGGAAACACAAATCAATTAATTTAATGAATATACATACAATATAAACTTACTTATACTTACATAAATACGTACAATTAAATGTACCCGAACAAAGATATAATGAGGATCATCAATGTTTAATGGTTAATAAGAGATGCTAACGCAACTTGCATTTAAAGGTGAACTTGCTCTGAGCTTGCCTAACGGTAAGGGCCCCCCCACATTACGGCGTCTTGCGAACGTTTTTCATACAAAATTGTGCGTTGCGTCGACGCAGCGTCGACGCAACGCCCAAATTCGAACTATTCGAATTTTCTCAATAGCAAAACGGTGAAGGACGCGTTGGTATTATTACAAATTTATTTGCAGAATATGCTATTGCAAAAAGTGTTTAACGGCTTTATACTCTTACGAATAGCGTTCAGTTTTGAATGAAGTCGAATCGGCGAGCAGCAAAAAGTGACCTCCTTCACATCTGACGTCACAAAACTCTGTCGCGTATTTAACAATTTTTCCCCATCCCAAAAAGTGCTCAGCGCCGCTAAAGTTAGCTAAGTTTTCACTTCAATAATTGTTATGTAACCAAATAATAGGTCCTCCTACCCTACTACAGACTGCGGATTTGAGCGTGCCTTGCGGGGCCAGGAATCAGCAGATTCACGGGGTGTCGGGTGTCGGCGCCGCGCCTGCTGCGGCACGCACTCCCGTGTAGAGTGGCATCGATGGAATCACCAATTCGAGGCGTCCTGCGTAGTCAATAATTGTTCTCGAATCAGTAAAGTGAAGCGTTTTTATCGGCGTATTTGTCAAACAATTAACCTCGCATATGGCGCTACATTTAAAAAAAATAGTTGTGTGGTTTGATTATATAAAAACACATTGAGAAATAGGATACAGGCGACAAGGTGCATTTTAATTGGTCGTTAAGACTACCGATATACCGATACATTTTGTAGATTTATTTACTGCAGGGGGCTTCGCCCACCCCGTTCCTCCTTTTTCTAGCTGCCCTAACCTAATCTTCTATATTTATTATAAACCTTTAAGGAAATATACTATTGTTATACCTTATGTATGTTATATTAAAAGAAAAAAATGTGTTACGATTGTTATATGTTATGTATGCTATACGAACTGAAATTCGTCAATTTGAGTGTTATAGAAAAAAACGTTATTTAATATGAATCTTATGTCAATTGACCGTTATTCCTTATAAAAGTATTGATTTGGTTGTTATACTAACGTTCATTATATCTTGTAAACGTTATTATGTTATTAATATGAAATTATATATAATGTTGTTATACAGGGTGTTTGCTCCATCGTTTGCCAAATGAAAACGGCAGGTAGGTTGGGTGATTAGCTATCTTTTCCGGCCTCCAAAAAAATGTTGTGTCCAGTGGTATTTTTAGGGTTCCGTACTCAAAGAGTAAAAACTAAGACTTTGGTGTCCGTCTGTCTGTCTGTCACCAGGCTGTATCTGAAGAACCGCGATAGCTAGACAGTTGAAAATTTCACAGATGATATATTTCTGTTGCCGCTATAACAACAAATACTAAAAACAAAATAAAATAAATATTTAAGGGGGGCTCCCATACAACAAACGTGTTTTTTTGCCGTTTTGTCTGTCGCCAGGCTGTATCTTAAGAACCGCGATAGCTAGACAGTTGAAATTTTCACAAATTATGTATTTCTGTTGCTGCTATAACAACAAATACTGAAAACAAAATAAAATATTTAAGGGGGCCTCCCATTCAACAAACTTTTTTTTTTTACTGTTTTTATAGATAATGGTACGGAACCCTTCGTGCGCGAGTCCGACTTGCACTTGACCAGTTTTTATTTTTGTATTCTTTTAAAATAATTTAGAAATGTTACGAGTATATATGCTTACGCGTTTCAACGAATTTGCAAATGTGACAGAGAGGGAGATACATCTGGGTTTGTAACCAAATTTCCTCTTTAATAACGACAAATGTCACGGTGAATGCTGTCTGTATCCGGTGGGATAAATCTTTATGAATTTCGAAAACATTATCCAGATTCCTGTTTGCAGAAAAACTTTTTTTTTCTGAATCACGATTGGCCAGTTGGCACAACAGTGAGCAAAAAAAACGCAATGCCGCAAATTTTCACTCTTCTAATCTTAAAAAGTTTTTTGGTTTTGTTACTGTTTCTGTTAATCTTGTTATTGTTGAGTTTTGGTAATTTGATAATGGCTACATTCACGAATAAAGAATATGCGGACATTTTGATAGCATACGGAAAAGCTAATGGTGTCGCACGAGCTGCGCAAAGAATCTACCAGGAACGATTCCCTAATATACGCTTACCATCCCGCGACACGTTTCAAAACACTTACCGACGCTTACGCGAAACTGGGAATTTGAACATCAATGAAGTAAGAGGAATTGTGGTGCGACACAATGTTGAAGTCGATGAGCAAATTTTGGCACTGTTGGAGGAAGAAGAAGAAAAATACCTGCTTTACTCGAAATTTATATCTGGAAGGTGTGGAAAGTTCTTCGCCAAAATAACAAACACGCTTTTCATTACACTCCAGTACTAGGCATTTCATTTTTGAATAAAAACTGCTGTTGTTTAATTAACCCGTACACGCTAAAAAGAGGTTTACATGTTATACAAATCGTAATCCAAATCACGTAGTTAAAATTAAAAAGAATCTTGAAAAATTATTCTTGTGCGTATTTTATTCATTGCATTACAGCTCTTGAAGAGAACGACTTAGGGAAACGTGTCCGATTCTGTCGTTTTTTGCTGCATACAGACTTAGACGATCGCGACTTTTTAAACAGTGTTCTGTGGACAGATGAGTCCAAATTTACAAATGAAGGGATTCTTAATGTACATAATCTGCACCACTGGGCACCGCAAGATGATATAAAAAGATAGGGATGTTTTCAGAGGAGATACAACGTCAATGTTTGGGCAGGAGTCATTTGTGATAAAGTGATAGGGCCACACTACCTACCCGATAATCTAAACGGAGATAACTACCTTGTTTTTATTTTTATTTTACATTTATTGTCAAAACTGTGTACATTGTGATAACATGTTATAAAATAATTAGTATCAACAGCTTGCCCATTTCGGACGCACAAAATAATAATAATTAATAGGATAAAATTTGAATTCATAAAAACGGAAATAACAATAGGTATTAATATAATAATTACATAAAATATTCGTTTAAGTCATAGAAACATTTGCATAGCAGACAGTCCTTCAGTTTCCTTTTAAGTTGTGCCCCTTCTAACAAAATGCAAAATTTGCAAAATGAACTGCTAGCTGATGTGCCGCATTTTGATGAAGATAGGCGAATCGTGTTTCAACAACGGTTGTCCTGCGCACTGGAGGCTAACAATCAGGGAGCACCTGGACAATACTTTCCCAAATTCGTGGATTGGGAGAGATGGCCCTATTCCATGGCCTCCACGTTCCCCAGACCTAACTCCGTTAGACTTTTACATCTGGGGACGGGCAAAAGAACTTGTCTACGCAACGGAAGTCGAATCTAGAGAAGGTTTATCCCAACGCATACAGGCAGTATTCGTCGTTATTAAAGAGGAAATTCGTTTAAGTACGAACAAAAAGAAATCAGAAACAGATGCTACACGTGCATTTGTAATGAAGGCCGTCAATTCGAGCAAGACTTGTAAATGAAGACGAATTTATTGATTGATATGATTACAATTTGACTATTACCTACACTACTTACAGTATGTTATTTACATAAAAACCTGTTTATCGAATTTAATTGCCTGGTTGGCATCGTGTATCGTTTATTTGACGAAAGAGCACAGCTGATGCATTTCTAAGCACGTGTCACGTGTGGTTTACAAAAAATATTGTACGCCGATTAAGAGCCTAGTCCGTCCCTTACACAAAATTTGCAAATTAATAAAGTTCCTCAAAGGGTTTTTGGCATTAATGCACATAATTAGAAAGATGATAGACTAGACAACTTTTTAAGAGTTTTAAGAACATTATCATTTTTTTTTTTTTTTAATGAGTTACTGAAGACGAAATTCTTGCATCTTACTTTTTTTTTGAGGGTTAATATAAAAATAAGTAGACGTTACTTGCAAATAATTTTGACTTTGATAGAGCCGTACAACATTACACATTACAATAAAATAAAAAATTAGGCACTACCATTTCTTTTTTTTGTTAATTCAAGTTGAAACGCGTAGGGAAGCATATTATAGAAAATTTCATAATTATTTTAAAAGAATACAAAAAAAATACCAGTAGAAACAAAAGTTTTTTGGAGGCCGGAAAAGATAGCTAATGACCCAACCTACCTGCCGTTTTAATTTGGCAAACCACGGAGCAAACATCCTGTATTTCGTGAGAAGCACCCGGCTGCGGTCTCCTGCAATGGATTGGGTAGGTACTTCCCAGTTTGGCTGCTTCAAATATAAAAATACATTATTTAAGTCCTTATTAGTCCTAAATTAGTATCCTTCTATGTTGGCAAAAACAGCAGAGCAGTTTCATTGGCGGACACTTAATTTGTACATACTTGTATAATCATGTATCAATTGAAGCCAAATATGAGGTGCAGAAATGTATACACGTTTGTGACCTTGAGTAAACTAAAAAAGGGGTGTTGTGAGACCCTGTAACGAGCCACGTGGCTGCACCGCGCGGCGGCGGCGGCGGCGGCGGCGGTGGCGGCGGAGACGGCGGAGACGGCGCGGCAGCCGCGGCACCGCCCGCCGCCGCGCAGCGAGCGTGCGCCGCGCGGCGGGCGGCAGTCGTCGGCGCGCCCTCGCCCACCGCGCGCGTACCATGCCGGCCTGACCGCTCCTGCCGACACGACACCGCGCCGCCCCACACACTGCCGTGCCAGCGCTTGTGACTAACACTGTGAACGCACCATGAATTGAAGCTTTGGAATTGCAGGCAAGGACCCCACGCACCAGTGAGCTCCTATCGATACCGTTTACACGCACGCGTTTATTGTCCTTCTGTTTGCGAGTTACATTAGGACGCTTTTCCGACGCATCGCGGACGGTCCTCCCTCGAGTGTGCCTGCCCACGCCGTGCCTCGCGCCGCACGCGGGTTGGTTGCTAACAAGCACATTTAACAGACGACCGACACCACGGAGATCAATGTTGTGGCACCCGCGGCCGCGGCGCGTGGTCGCGGACTGGCCAGCCTCTGCAGAGCGAATCGTCGGCTACTGTTTCAGCACTCTCTACGATATAACGTAAATCACTTTAACTTGAGTTTTTGAATTGCTTAAGCTTAAGTTCACATAGGCAGGAATGTAAATTTGATCCTCCTGGTCCCTGATATTTTATAAAAGCCTGAGGAAACATTACATTTAATTTTTCACCTTTGGAATGCATCCGCAAATAACTTTCTCGTCGGAAAATTGTGAACATTAACCAGTCGGCAGTCCCCAGCTGCGAGGAATTACCATCTAAATCCGTGTGCGATCCATTAAGAGTCCGCAGTAGGCTCGGCCGAATTTCACCTTCCCATACAAACGTAGTTACGCTCTCATTTTAAAACTAAGTGTTGGATTGTGACGAAACTTTGCATATACAATGGCATGAGGTATATCTATGGCTGTAATTAGTTTACATGGTTCCAGTTTATAAAACAAACGAAATACAGCAAAAACAAGTTTTGTATGAAAAACTTAAATTCGCTGTATTTTTTTTACTATGGTATCTGAAGCTACATAAACTAATTACAGACCTGGATATACCTCATGTCATTGCACATGAAAATTTTTGTTACAATCCAACACGTAGTTTTAAAATGAGAGCGTAACTACGTTTGTATGGAGAATCGAGCTTACTGCAGACTCTTAACGCCCCGTTGCCAGTAATTCACCGTCGCATAAATATTAAACCGCTACGTTTAAACACTACAGCGTGAATCTGCGCTCGATAATATCTGCTAAATTTAGTTCCTCACCGACATCCATCTCTTTTAAGCAGAAACAAAAAATAATCCAGTCAAATCGTGTTTTTAATAGGAAAGTTTTGGGGTAGTTCTGATTTCTTTCAATCTATATGCATTTTGGGGTGCTGAATCCGAATCTGAGGTTTGCTAACATAATTTCGTGACGCAACATTGACAAAATCGCAAAAAAAGTGAAAAAATTCTGCTTTTTTTTAGATTTTTGCTTAAAACTCGGAAACTATTAACTTTTAGGAAATGGCTTGTTTACAGAAATTAAAGTACTTAAAATTCTCTATAAATATCACTATATAGTTTTTTTTTAGAAGAACCGTTCGGTCTCAAGTGCGAGTTGAAAATTGGCATATTTCAGCGGTTTTTGCAAAACCCACTTTTTACATTCCAAAACTTATATTTTTATTAAAATTCTGTCTTTTGATAAACTTTTCCCAGTTCTCAGTCCTTAATTTCTTTAAAAAAAAAAAAATTACGAAATTATACTAATTCAGCATCAAAAAAGTTAGAACTAACAAAATAAAACTAAAAATATTGTTACTTATAATTATATAAGTATTATTATAAAAAACGCAAATACGAGTATTATATAAAATGCAAAAATTATATGAGCCGTTGCGAAGAACCTCAGCCAGAACCGTCGTTTAGAAGGTTCTGGCTGAGGTTCTTCGCTGGCGATGGGTCCCGGCACATATTGTTCCATCGTCAGCATCACGGGTCGTTTTTCTGGAAAATAAAAGAGGTGGTGAGAAGACGACTTAATGATCATTTCTCAAGCAGAGACGAAGGATTGCAAAATAGATTGTGTGATTAAACATACCTTCCGCATAGTGCTGAAGTTCTTTGATGCCATCGGGTCCTGGCTCGGGGTCTGATTGCTCCATCGTCAGCGTCGGGGGTCATTCTCCTGGAAAATTAAAGAGGTGGTGAGACACTGACTTGTGATCATATTTCAAGGAGAGCCGAATGACTACAAAATAACTTGTCAGATTAGACATACCTTCCGCATTATGTACGCATCTTTCTTCGTTCCGTTCTTTCTGTCTCTTTATTCAGTCTCTTCTACGTCTATCTCAGAGCTGTCTTCCGGGGGCTCAACGTTTTCACACAGTCCTTCGCATGATGTACACAATGGGGAACAATGGAGGCCCGCCATCCTGCATCCACAATTGCGTTGGCAGCCTTTCTAACATTTACAAGAAATGTACCGGAGTATTGAGTTTGGTGCAGGGTCCAAAGTAGTTGGCACTGGCACGAGACCACCACTACTTTTTTTCCACCCCCACTCATTTGGGTGTTTTTGTTGCTCCTCAGGTGTGGCTTGACCGGATAACTACTGCTGCACCTGATAGTAAACTCTAAGTGAATGTTCTCGTGCAGCAGCTTGGGTGGGGGGTAATGAGGCAATGTTGGTCTTATTTTTGTATGACGAAGATACGTATTGTCTGTATCTCTAATCGTTCAGACTGGTCTCTTTTTTTTGTTTCCTGCTGAGGCAATCTCATCTTGATGTGCATTAGGGTCTTTGAAAGCTTCAATAACTGGTTACAAGTCTTTGTTCTTCTGCAGGACTTTAAGAGAATTCAGTTTCCCCTGATTAAACAATGCAGAAGTAGTATCACAACCACTCCTCGCATGCAGGAACAATAGTTATATAATAATAAACCATTTATTTCAGGCATCTAAGGCCCATAACAACAAATACCTTAAAGCCTAACATACATACAATATTTATAAAAACTAATTATTTAGGCGACAAAACAGCGTGGCTCCGTTGCATCAAGTCCGGTGTCGAATTCGGTAGGTTGCCCCGGAACCGCCGAAACACGACACCCTTCGGCCAGAAGTCAGCACACGCGATGGTCTCCTGCAGCGGCCACGGCACGCGCACCACAAACGAGCTAAAGTGCACGTAGTGGCGCGAACGCAGCAGCAGAAAACCCTCAGCGAATAGCCAGTCTTCTGGTGAATATCAGCCGTGGCGGAGTAATGCAGGCGTGACACGTACAGCGCCTGACTAGGTGTGGCAACCCGCAGACCCTGACCAACCGGCTCTGCTGTACCACACTGAGTCTTTCGCGGCTTGCGCTTTCTTGTCACCAACGTAAAACCCTCCTTATCCACATTGGTGCGAGGGGCCTTCTCTTTTGAAGGACCCCGATCTTCACGCACTCTGTAAGGTGCGTCTCTCCGGTTGGCTGCGACAGGCTGACCGGCAACGACGTATACGGTCCAATAGGATTTTCTCAGCAGCCAGGTGAGGGTTGTAGAGGCTTTGCGAAACCTTTCCTTCCTCGGGAGCATGCCATTTACATACCCCGTAACCAGTTAATAGGGCGCTAGTGTGCGTGTAGTGTGTTACTGGACCGTACACACACACATACTACAGAAAGTTAGCACATTGTTACCGATTGGAATGTGAAGAGCCCTTAAGTCGCCGTAGGTTCAGCGAAGTTAAGCGAACAGAGTTTTTGAAACAATATAATGGGTCTGTTTATAATAATATGGTTTCAAAAAAATATGAATAGTAATCTTGAGGCTTTTTCGCTATTAAGCAAATTTCGCTCTATAGAAAAAATCACGAACATAGGTCTAAAATACACAAAAATACACTTAAAATATTCGTAAGAAATTATGCACAAAGGCTATAAATATTAAAATTGCTTCTAAAAATTGGCAATATCATGTTTGAGAGAAATCAGTGATTACATTTTTATTTATTTAGACGGCCAACGAATTAAAATTAAAAAACATGATATCCGCGCTTCAGAGCACGCACTTCCATCTCGCTCACCCTTGCGCTCAGTGAGAGGGAGAGAAGACCATGAACCTATGGCGCCTTAACTGAGATCTTTTGCTTTTTTTGCAATCTAGCTATAATAACTGTTCAACAATAAAAAGAATAATCAAATGGTGAATTCTCGTGTCCTCGGTCTTTATTGAAATAACTTAAAAACTAGTTGAAATTCACTAACTGCCAGCCTTTTAATAAAAAATTAAAGTTTAAAAAAAAAAGTAAAAAAAGTAAGTACTTAAGTAAAGTTTAGTAAAAAGTTTTGGAGTGGAAAAAGTCGTTGTTGCAGAGACCGCTGAAATATGCCAATTTTCAACTCGCACTTGAGACTGAACGGTTCTTCTAAAAAAAAACTATATAATGTTATTTGTAGAGAATTTTAAGTACTTTAATTTCTGTAAACAAGCTATTTCCTAAAAGTTAATAGTTTCTGAGTTTTAAGCAAAAATCTAAAAAAAAGCACACATTTTTCGCTTTTTTTGTCGATTTTGTCAATGTTGCGTCACGAAATTTTGTTAGCAAACCTCAGATTCGGATTCAGCACCCCAAAATACATATACAATGAAAGAAATCAGAACTACCCCAAAACTTTCCCACTAGGGGCACTTTTGAATACAATTTGACTGCACTAAAAGTCCAATCGATCAATGTAACACGTCGTGCAAATCGTGCACAGGAATATTTCATCGGAATGCCAGTACAGTCAAGTTCATAAATATATGTACGTTCCCAAAGGTTCAAAAAGGCATATGTTTAACGGACCACCAGATATAGTAAAATATGAACACAAAAAAAATACTTTTGACGACCAAAAATAGTAACTGAGCACCTAATCTTAGCGAACAAATTAATACAATATTTCTACCTAAATAACCCACTATGATTGCTATAAAATGTATTTAAAGACCAAATTTAGTAAATGATTACCAAATTTAGTAACTGAGCACCTAATCTTAGCGAAGAAATTATTACAATATGTCTACCTAAATAAGTCACTATGATTGCCATAAAATGTATGCATATTGCCAAATAAAGTAGTCGAAAGGTAAAAATAGCTACCAAAACCCGAATCAGCGTACCCCACTTCCACGTGGTCATAGTGACTTATTTAGGTAGACATATTGTAATAATTTCTTCGCTAAGATTAGGTGCTCAGTTACTAAATTTGGTAATCATTTACTAAATTTGGTCTTTAAATACACTTTATAGCAATCATAGTGGGTTATTTAGGTAGAAATATTGTATTAATTTGTTCGCTAAGATTAGGTGCTCAGTTACTAAATTTGGTAATCATTTACTAAATTTGATCTTTGAATACAATTTAATTGTGCAGTCGTTACTAAAACAGGTAGTACCATTGTAATGGTAGAATTCTTTTTTTGGTGTTCAGTACATTTTTTTGGTAAGAAAGCTTGAGGGTATCAAAGTATTTTCTGGTGGTCATTATATTTGTTCCCGTTCAAAAATACCCGAACAACCTTTATGCCCTTAACAATAAATTCGTGTTCAGATATTTTTGATTCCGCTCCGCCGGGAGTCCGCTGTATGCGGGTAGCGCATGACCGGTCATTGTGGCACTCTTTGGGGGAGGCCTATGATGATGATGATGATGATATTTTTGATCATTTGTACATGTTGGGCATGTTGTGCACAGCCATGTTGGAGAACTCGACTGTACCCCAGTAGCTACGTGCGCTGCCGATTATACATATTTCAATACCTTGTTGAAAGCGTAAAAGCACTACACATTGTTACTCATCCTTGTTTTGAAAAAAAAATACTAATAGAGATACCCGTGTACTCTATACCTACCCGATAACCTTTTTCAATATACTTCGTTGTAGTTCTAAGTTGAAAATATTTGGGTACTTAACACCAATTGAACACACAATATTTATTTACCTATTTATTAAGAAACAAACAGTCTCATATAGTTACATTTGACACAGTAAAAAGTAGTAAATTATGGACTTACAGTTTCCTTAATGAGAATATTCAAAACTATTTCCACGGTAAGCAATTCAATCCAATGTACTGTTGGGTCTTACTAAGTTTGACAAATATTTAAATCCCTCCTGGGTCCGAAAATTTGAGGGCGCCAGAGTCCAATTCCTGGCTCTATGAAATAAATCCGCATGTAGCGCTCTTGACATATTTCAAGCCTGTAGGAGTGCCAACATTTTATATATTTTGTACTCAACTATTCAGTATTAACTAAGAACTAAATATTAGTAACAGTTCCTACTTTCTTACGACAATGAAATGGCTAAATTTGTATGTGAAAAATCACGCATGCTTGTTAGGATGATTGCCGGCGGCATAGCGTAGGGCGCGTCGTGGCGCGCCAGTGAAACACGGGTAGTGTCTCTGCTGCGTCTATAATCACGCATGCTTGTTAGGATGATTGCCGGCGGCATAGCGTAGGGCGCGTCGTGGCGCGCCAGTGAAACACGGGTAGTGTCTCTGCTGCGTCTATAATCACGCATGCTTGTTAGGATGATTGCCGGCGGCATAGCGTAGGGCGCGTCGTGGCGCGCCAGTGAAACACGGGTAGTGTCTCTGCTGCGTCTATAATCACGCATGCTTGTTAGGATGATTGCCGGCGGCATAGCGTAGGGCGCGTCGTGGCGCGCCAGTGAAACACGGGTAGTGTCTCTGCTGCGTCTATAATCACGCATGCTTGTTAGGATGATTGCCGGCGGCATAGCGTAGGGCGCGTCGTGGCGCGCCAGTGAAACACGGGTAGTGTCTCTGCTGCGTCTATAATCACGCATGCTTGTTAGGATGATTGCCGGCGGCATAGCGTAGGGCGCGTCGTGGCGCGCCAGTGAAACACGGGTAGTGTCTCTGCTGCGTCTATAATCACGCATGCTTGTTAGGATGATTGCCGGCGGCATAGCGTAGGGCGCGTCGTGGCGCGCCAGTGAAACACGGGTAGTGTCTCTGCTGCGTCTATAATCAGTCAAAGTCGCCCGACGGGGCTCACGGACGGACCAACGGAACTTTTCACTGACAGCAGCTTTACCCCACTCTCGATTTTACACTCAGTTACAGTCAAGGAAATTCAAATTAGTTGTTCGGTCTCAACCCCATGACGACAGGGTACGATAAGTTGTTTCAGTTGCCTTTGTCGTACGTAGGTAAATATTTATCTACCTCGAAAGGCAAGATACTGGTTTATTAAACTTAAAGACAAACAATATCCTAATAATCAGTGTACCACCAGCGCCACCACCACCGTTTTAGTTTTTAACATCGGTTCCCCAAACGAGAGAAATCCTATCAGACTTTACAACTGCTAAACATGGAGTATATAGAGATAGAGAGTACATAAAGATTCATTTAACATCAAAGATTGCGAAATTAACGAATTCTCCAAAATTGAAAACTCTTAACCATGAAGTAAGTATTCGAATTACTTATGAAGGTACCTAAGCAACCAAAACGTAATTAAGTAAAGGTAACTTGATCATATTTGATTTCGTGCTTCAATAATCAAACTTGAAATCTGATTAGATTTTCGTTGATGCTTATTTCTCTCGTTTCGGGCAAATCGTATTTGGTTAAAATCCAAGTACCTCAAAAAAAATGTACGTCAAACGCCGTGACTTCGCCTGGGATACCTAACATCGTCTATTTTTATAAAAGTTGAAGTTCCCGCCTAGTTTTTAAGGCAGGTTCCACACAAAACGACTAAATGGAAAGTTTTTTTTAGGCCCCCCCCCATACTACCGGCGTCTTGTGAACGTTCTCATACAAAATTGTGCGTTGCGTCGACGTAACGCACAATTTTGTGTGTTATGCATGGCAATATTCTCGCATCAATTGTGGCTAACTTAACGCCATTACGATGAGTGCCGTTTTTTCGGTGAAGTAGTAGGACGTGTTTATGTTCACCTTGTCGGAACTTTGCTATAAATAGTCTCAAAGAAGAGATAAAGCTAAGCTTTTTCTTGTATTATCTACAACTCATGCTCTTTCTTGAGGTAAGTAATATTATATTTTACCCGAGTTACGTGTATACGTCACAATCGATTTAAATGTAATTCAGGTGATGTTCTGGCCATCTTGTAGCTACACTTCGCCTGCCCCTAGGGTTGTCAATCCAAGTTTGTGATCTATTTAAAATTTCTTATTTAGTTGTAAGGGTCGTTCAAGCCTCGACGCACAAAGGGGGTCTTACAAGTTTGGCCGCTATGTGTGTATGTCTGTATGTTTGCTGTGGCACCGTAGCTCTTAAACGGGTGAACTGATTTTTATTAGTCTTAAACCATTACCCTTTCGTTTTTGCTTTCGAATAAGTCATCATAATTTTTGACAACCCTATCGAGAAAACAGTAAATGTATGAAACTAACTTCAAATCGTTACCTGTCTTCGCCTACCATCGTTTTTTTTTTAATGTGACTTATTTGGCATGATTAAGGTTCATAATCGAAAAACACGTTAAAAAATAATAAGATAGCTGGCGGCAACTTCAAATTTTGTCTATAATTGACGCTCCGGCAGTAGGTATGTAGGCGAAGACAGGTCATTGTGCCTATACTTCGCCTACCACCTTTGGAGTCCAATTGTAGTTATTCTTTAGCGAAATTTAGACCTTAAGTTACGGTAAACTAGTCCCTTTTATTGTGAGAAATTTTATCAAAAAAAGTGCCAAAACCCAGGCGAAGTTACGGAATTGTACGTACAAAATATGATTGGTATTTTATGCGAAATAAGCTAAAACGTAGCAGCTGAAAATATTATGACTGTTTAGTAGCGATTAGTATTCATTTTGTTTAAAATGTTGTTGGTTCCTCGCAAATGTGATGAAAAACATTGTGACAATAATATAGTACTACCGTGCAGACAGCTTGCCTGGTCTACTTCAGCCATCTATAGTGTCAAGACTGTCAAGCCGTACGGCATAGATACTGATATGGAGTAAAGCAGCTGATATAAAAACATTGTGACAATAATATAGTACTACCGTGCAGACAGCTTGCCTGGTCTACTTCAGCCATCTATAGTGTCAAGACTGTCAAGCCGTACGGCATAGATACTGATATGGAGTAAAGCAGCTGATATAAAAACATTGTGACAATAATATAGTACTACCGTGCAGACAGCTTGCCTGGTCTACTTCAGCCATCTATAGTGTCAAGACTGTCAAGCCGTACGGCATAGATACTGATATGGAGTAAAGCAGCTGATATAAAAACATTGTGACAATAATATAGTACTACCGTGCAGACAGCTTGCCTGGTCTACTTCAGCCATCTATAGTGTCAAGACTGTCAAGCCGTACGGCATAGATACTGATATGGAGTAAAGCAGCTGATATAAAAACATTGTGACAATAATATAGTACTACCGTGCAGACAGCTTGCCTGGTCTACTTCAGCCATCTATAGTGTCAAGACTGTCAAGCCGTACGGCATAGATACTGATATGGAGTAAAGCAGCTGATATAAAAACATTGTGACAATAATATAGTACTACCGTGCAGACAGCTTGCCTGGTCTACTTCAGCCATCTATAGTGTCAAGACTGTCAAGCCGTACGGCATAGATACTGATATGGAGTAAAGCAGCTGATATAAAAACATTGTGACAATAATATAGTACTACCGTGCAGACAGCTTGCCTGGTCTACTTCAGCCATCTATAGTGTCAAGACTGTCAAGCCGTACGGCATAGATACTGATATGGAGTAAAGCAGCTGATATAAAAACATTGTGACAATAATATAGTACTACCGTGCAGACAGCTTGCCTGGTCTACTTCAGCCATCTATAGTGTCAAGACTGTCAAGCCGTACGGCATAGATACTGATATGGAGTAAAGCAGCTGATATAAAAACATTGTGACAATAATATAGTACTACCGTGCAGACAGCTTGCCTGGTCTACTTCAGCCATCTATAGTGTCAAGACTGTCAAGCCGTACGGCATAGATACTGATATGGAGTAAAGCAGCTGATATAAAAACATTGTGACAATAATATAGTACTACCGTGCAGACAGCTTGCCTGGTCTACTTCAGCCATCTATAGTGTCAAGACTGTCAAGCCGTACGGCATAGATACTGATATGGAGTAAAGCAGCTGATATAAAAACATTGTGACAATAATATAGTACTACCGTGCAGACAGCTTGCCTGGTCTACTTCAGCCATCTATAGTGTCAAGACTGTCAAGCCGTACGGCATAGATACTGATATGGAGTAAAGCAGCTGATATAAAAACATTGTGACAATAATATAGTACTACCGTGCAGACAGCTTGCCTGGTCTACTTCAGCCATCTATAGTGTCAAGACTGTCAAGCCGTACGGCATAGATACTGATATGGAGTAAAGCAGCTGATATAAAAACATTGTGACAATAATATAGTACTACCGTGCAGACAGCTTGCCTGGTCTACTTCAGCCATCTATAGTGTCAAGACTGTCAAGCCGTACGGCATAGATACTGATATGGAGTAAAGCAGCTGATATAAAAACATTGTGACAATAATATAGTACTACCGTGCAGACAGCTTGCCTGGTCTACTTCAGCCATCTATAGTGTCAAGACTGTCAAGCCGTACGGCATAGATACTGATATGGAGTAAAGCAGCTGATATAAAAACATTGTGACAATAATATAGTACTACCGTGCAGACAGCTTGCCTGGTCTACTTCAGCCATCTATAGTGTCAAGACTGTCAAGCCGTACGGCATAGATACTGATATGGAGTAAAGCAGCTGATATAAAAACATTGTGACAATAATATAGTACTACCGTGCAGACAGCTTGCCTGGTCTACTTCAGCCATCTATAGTGTCAAGACTGTCAAGCCGTACGGCATAGATACTGATATGGAGTAAAGCAGCTGATATAAAAACATTGTGACAATAATATAGTACTACCGTGCAGACAGCTTGCCTGGTCTACTTCAGCCATCTATAGTGTCAAGACTGTCAAGCCGTACGGCATAGATACTGATATGGAGTAAAGCAGCTGATATAAAAACATTGTGACAATAATATAGTACTACCGTGCAGACAGCTTGCCTGGTCTACTTCAGCCATCTATAGTGTCAAGACTGTCAAGCCGTACGGCATAGATACTGATATGGAGTAAAGCAGCTGATATAAAAACATTGTGACAATAATATAGTACTACCGTGCAGACAGCTTGCCTGGTCTACTTCAGCCATCTATAGTGTCAAGACTGTCAAGCCGTACGGCATAGATACTGATATGGAGTAAAGCAGCTGATATAAAAACATTGTGACAATAATATAGTACTACCGTGCAGACAGCTTGCCTGGTCTACTTCAGCCATCTATAGTGTCAAGACTGTCAAGCCGTACGGCATAGATACTGATATGGAGTAAAGCAGCTGATATAAAAACATTGTGACAATAATATAGTACTACCGTGCAGACAGCTTGCCTGGTCTACTTCAGCCATCTATAGTGTCAAGACTGTCAAGCCGTACGGCATAGATACTGATATGGAGTAAAGCAGCTGATATAAAAACTGTTTTGGTTTTTGTTCCGTATTTACCTCAAAAGTAAAAAACGCAACCCTTATAGGATCACTTTGTTGTCCTTCTGTCTGTTTGATAAGACCCTTTATCTCGGAAACGCGTGGAGAGTAGGTATCGAGTTAAAATTAAAACCATGTACTCAGGTCTACAGTCCTTTGAAGCTATGAACTTTAAAAAAAAAATACGGCCCATTATGCCGCAAAAAACGTATATTTCGACACTCTAAAGGGAATCAAAATTGTATAGGGTACTTTCCGTTGACCTAGAAGGATAGAACTACGAAATTAGGCAAGTAATATCATCTTATACTACAAAGTACAGGGAAAAACCAGAAAACTATACATGTATTTGTATTTAAATCATAAAAACATACTTAGACTTTATTTAAAGTACGTAATCGATCTGCAGTTTGGCGGAATGATGTATTACGGTACACAAATTTTATATTGTGATGTTAAAAAAAAATGTCATCGAGGTAGGAGGAAATTTGTACGGAACCCTTGGTGGGCGAGTTCGACTCGCACTTGTCCGGTTTTTTTTGTAAGAATGTCAGTCTTAATGTTCTTTACGTAACCTTTTATAACACAATTTACTTTACAAACAAAGTTTTAACCGACTTCAATTAATTTAGTACTCCTAGAAAAAACCGATTCGCTGTATGTGGGCCGATAATATTTGAGGAATGCCGTCGAGTCCACAAGGATCACCTTTGGCACTTCATTAGTTGCTATTTCAACGGAATCTTATCAGAATCTGTTATATACTTTTGTACTTTTAGGTACATAATTGAGGAATTCCATAAGTCATCTGTGGTCTTCATCATCAATTCCACTCCACCAAATTTATGAAAATACCAAAATCACTACACGCGTGCTTAATATAATTGAGGAGTTCCCTCAATTCCTCATGGATCCCATCATCCAACTGAATTTTGAATAAAATGGGACCCACCTGGAAGCATATACTTACAAACAAAAAAAAATATCTTCGAATCGGCTCATCAATTCGGAGGTAACAAACATTGAAAAAAAAAAAAAACAACCGAATTGAGAACCTCCTTCTTTTTTTTGAAGTCGGTTAAAAACCTACACATGGTAACTACCTTATATGTATTTCACCCAAAAAACAAATACGCACATCATATTATAAGGTGAACGATTATATCATGGATAAGGATGATTTGCATTGCAAAATAAATAATTAAGTTTTTCTTTTCGAACCGGTGGTAGTTTTTCGTCGTCGACGTCGACATTCGTAGGTTCTAGGTTCATATAAAAGGTCTAAATTGAAGAATAAATAACTTTGACTTTTGAACAATGCATAAAAAATGCTTTTGAAAAGGGGATACTTACCTACTATAATATTAAAACAGTTTCTGGAAGATATAGAGCCATAGTCAAACCCACGGCCACAAAAACTGTCTTGATTTTGTTAGTGATGCCCCGGATTTGATTCGGGGATACTCGTACTTGACTGGGTTTTAAAGCTTGTACGTGTACTGTTTGAACGAGCGATCCAACGATATCCCACACTAAGGATTTAACGAAAAAAATCCCCCCTTTACGTTTTGGGAAGGTACCCTAATAAAATATAGGGTTTTTTTATCAAGATTTTATTTTACCGCTTTATGGGCGTGATTGATTTATAATACCCATGTCAAATTACATCTTGTCAAATTACCCCGTGTGGTGTCGGGTTAGAATTTCACCACCCCCTTTATTCCCGTGGGTGTCGTAAAAGTCAACTAAGGGAGCAGGGTTGAAGTGTGTTGTGGGCGATGTGCTAGCAATCTATCACTGCAATATCACATTTTGTCGATCTTTTATACCCACATTTATGCTAAAAGTGCACGTTTTTTGTATGGGCCCCCTTAAATATGTCTTTTATCCTGTTTTTCTTTGTATTTGTTGTTATAGCGGCAACAGAAATACATCATCTGTGAAAATTTTAAGTAATTTCAACTATCTATTAACTATCAGGGTTCATGAGATACAGCCTGGTGACAGACTAACGGACAGTGAAGTATTAGTAATAGGGTTCCCGTTTTACCCTTTGGGTACGGAGTACTAAAAAGAAGACATAGCTAAATCACTCACTCACTGACGGCGTCAAATTTCAAGAATAATGACCGGGCGTCAAATGCCAACTCGGTCAATTCGCGTGTAGCTGACACTGCGCAAAACAATGTCACTGTGCATGCCGAACCGCGGCCCCCCTGCCCCCTCCTCGCGGGGCCTCCCGTCAACGTTTCATCAAAACCACGTCGTCGTTTTGCTGACGTCGTTTCTGCTGGTGAGCCTGTTCCAGCCCGCCGGAAAGCCGCGCCCTCAAAAGCGCGTGAAGTTCGGGATCCTCCAAAAGAGGAAACCCCTCGCACCAGTGTGGACAAGGAGGGTTTCACAACGGTGTCAAGAAAGCGTAAGACACGCAAGAGTCAGTGTGGTACTGCAGAACCGGTCGGTTGTGGTCTGCGGGTCTCCACACCGAGCAAGGCGCTGTACGTGTCGCGCCTGCATCACACTGCCACCGCTGAAGAAGTGACGCAGTATGTTCGCCAGAATACCGGCTACTCGCTGAGGGTGTTCCAGTTGCATTCGCGCCACTACGTGCACTTCAGCTCGTTTGTAGTGCGCGTGCCGCGGCCGCTCCAGGAGACCATCGCGTGTGCTGATTTCTGGCCGAAAGGTGTCGTGTTTCGTCGGTTCCGGGGCAACCTACCAAATCCAACACCCGAGATGTCGGAATAACGGGGCCACGCCGTTTCGCCGTCAAAATAAATATTGTTCGGTTCATGACGCATTGGTGTAAACTGTAATGTTATGTAACCTGTTTTTCAATAAATAAATAAATAAATAAATAAATAATAAATAAATAAATAAATTACGGAACGTTACACAATACGGGACACTGCGCCGACATTAAAACAACACTTTCAGGAAAAATCTTAAAAAATGTTAATATTGTTTGCCGCGAAAAGACACCAAGTTTCTTAACTCTATCTATATGACTATCTAATCAAGTGTGCATGGTTACGTATGAATAAACCTGACGTACTAAAAAAAATCAAAATTCGAGTCACTGTAAAAAATACACCCTCGGAAATGGGAACGAGGCAAGGTTAGATATTTTGGCGGATATTTCTTTCAGTACCTATTTGCTAAGACTCAAGAATACATCTATATAAAAATGTTTGCTATTTTTGACTTATTTTTTTATTAATATTGGTTCACAGTTGTATGCCTCTTATTTGACCATCCTGTCACAGATCAAAGAATACAAGTACAGATACCCAATCTCATAGAGCATAAGCGTACCGTCTCCTAATGTAGGCAATTCTGTGTACAATTTTAGTCCCGTAGCCACTACACCAGTAGATGCAGTATCCGAGCTACCACGGCTATGACATTATCAGCCAACCTAATAGTTTTAGTAATACATTGAGATATCACCAGATGGCATTGACTTCCCGGGCAACAAATAGACGCGCGACGGCCAGGGGCCTCTTCAAGGTTGTGCAATTCGGAATGTACCTATGAAATTATTATTTCCTTCATAATGTACAGTCGGGGCGGTGCACAGATCAAAGAATACAAGTACAGATGCCCAATCTCATAGAGCAAAAGAGTACCGTCCTCCTAATGTAGGCAATTCTGCATACAATTTTAGTCCCGTAGCTACACCAGTATATGCAGTATCGGAGCTACCACGGCTATGACGTTGTCAGCCTACCTAATCTAACATATTACCAGATGGCATTGACTTCCCGGGCAACAAATTGACACGCAATTAAGTATTTTTGATTGTTTTGATATAAAAGTAGACATCACACATAAATATACATAACCAAACGCTCGGAGCCTGAGGTTCCATAGAACTTTGACGACCCGTGATGGCGCCACGCCATCTAGTGACAGTACCCAATAATACGTAGCAAGCTTGAAAGCCCACACTATAGTACGAGTTACATGGATTTAGTATCAATTTTATTACATTTACTAAACTTATAAAATATACCTTTATTTTATCTAGGGAAGGATGTTTGTGATATAATTAAGGTACTTTGAATTTATTAAGGTGTAAAAATCATTCTATCTTCACGATTACTGGTTGAAATGTTTAGCTCGGTACCTGTGTCGCCATTGATGAGTTCTTTTTACTAATAATTATACGTTGTTCGAGTGGTGAGGCCATGACCCTGTATAAGGGTTCCTTGTTGACTACGGAACGATAAAAAGGAGAAAAAATATAAATAGTGCGAGGCTACAAGAAAACATGTCAAAGTGTGTCAAAGCTACGTTACAAAATTTGCCACAGAAAGAAAAACAATGGTAAAAACAAAATTAAGTAAATCATCCGTACCATTATCTATAAAAACGGCAAAAAAACACGTTTGTTGTTTGGGAGCCCCCCTTCAATATTTATTTTATTTTGATTTTAATATTTAAAAATATTAAGAAAAACAATGGTAAAAACAAAATTAAGTAAATCATCCGTACCATTATCTATAAAAACGGCAAAAAAACACGTTTGTTGTTTGGGAGCCCCCCTTCAATATTTATTTTATTTTGATTTTAATATTTTTAGTTATAGCGGCAACCGAAATACATCATCTGTGAAATTTTCAACTGTCTAGGTATCGCTGTTCTTGAGTTACAGCCACCAGGCACAGACAGACGGACAGCGAAGTCTTAGTAATAGGATCCCGTTTTTACCCTTTGGGTACGGAACCCTAAAAACTCATCTCGAGTGTCGCGTACTATAACTGCAGCCCATTTTGCACGTCGCTGAGGACTTCTTAGAAATCTTAAAATGAAAACCATAATTATTTAGGTAACGGCATCATAAAAAAAGTATCCAATACCGACTCCTTAGATTTATGTTCCGCGACTTAGTCATTGGAACTAACAAAAGTAATCTTTTAAAACATGTTTTGACGTCCGGTTAGCCCAGTGGGTAGTGACGCTGCCTACGAAGCTGAAGGTCCTGGGTTCGAATCCCGGTAAGGGCAAATATTTGTGTGATGAGCATGAATATTTGTCACTGAGCCATGGAAGTTTTTCTATGTATTTAAGTTTTTTTATCTATTATATATATCATCGTCTAGTACCCATAACACAAGCCTTACTGAGCTTACGATGGGACCAGGTCGATTTATGTAAGAGTGTCCCGTAATATTTATTTATTATTATTATTATGTTTAAAACTATTAAATTACAATGAGTTTACACAAATATCGTTACGTTATGAAAAGAACTTACTTAAAGAAATAATTCCCATCTTTTTTTCTTGTTATTTTTTGTTGGTATTAACGCAGTTTTTGACTAAACATTTAGACATAACTGACAACCAACAAGTCTCACGGTTGAAACCATGGTATAACAACACAGGTACTCTCTTCCGAGACTCGCGAACCACGTGACTGACACAAGCCTACGTCATCAAACGGCATTTAACAGCGTGATGACGTAGGCTTGTGTCAGTCACGTGGTTCGCGAGTCTCGGAAGAGAGTACCTGTGTTGTTATACCATGGGTTGAAACCATACTAAACGCGAAAGAGCCGGCCGATGCGATCGGCCGGCTCTTTTGGACGGCCATTTTTTTAGGCTGATTGTGTATCTAGTTCTATATACTAAATCAATGCTGGAAAGGTGTAATTTTTTTTTCTACAATAAAATTATTAGTATAATATTATTAACTTAAACAACAATCCAATGATATCAAATACTACCTAATTAAATTTGACTTCCCTACATATCCCACTATTCCACCGCCAGCCAAGTCTCAGGCATTCTTATACATCTTTATTTGCTTGCTAAATAAAATTCTGTAACCTGGCAATTCATTTTTTTGTCCCATTCACTGCAAATATAACTTTGTAATCCTATATGTTTATATGGGATTACAAAGTTATTATGTTATGCTGTTGGTGTATCTAGAAAACTGGACTGAAATTGCATTTTTTTTAGTTTTACCTTGATTTATACACTAAACACTAATTGTATTCTAAATTTGAAGCTTCTATGTCTCCTAGAAGTGTCTTAGACTTTTGATGATCGGTGAGTCAGTGAGTGATAAAATTAAGAAACTTTGACTAGATAGATAGATCATTTATTGATAAAAATATGAAAAAAATTACATGTCAGTTTTGCTTATTTCTATTCTATACTATACATACCAGTTGTAATTCTTGAACTACTGGTTCAAATTGAATGAAATTTGAAATATATCGTGCTTATACAATGCGTGCTTGGTTACTGACAATTCAGGCTTCTAGTTTTATCCACAACGAAGTTATAGGGGGGTCGAAAATGGCCTGAACTGCTTCGAGAAAAGGATGGTACACGGCTGTGCCGCTATTTTGCTCGACTTGGCCCCCACCAAGTCAAGCAAAATAAATAAATTATATCTAGGGGCACGGCAGTGCCCCCGCACTGCCGTGCCCCTAGATGTAATTTATTTATTTTTTAAAGTATATACAAGATGATAACTAACATTAACTAAAATAAATTAAAACTAAGTTAAATCTAAAAAAGGCCCTCGAGGCATTGTACCGAGGATGCTGGTGGCATTTCCTCGCTGAATTGCAATGCTGATGCTGCCTAATTGTGTGTGTTTGACACAACTAACAACTTTATCTTAGTATTTTTTATAGAATTTGTGCGGAATTCTCTTAAAAGTTGTACAATAGGAAGATCGATATTTTCTATAGAAAATGGCAAAATCATAGCAAAATTTAATCAATATTGTCCTGCTTATATTCATGCGATTTTGCACCTTAGTGGGAACCGCATAGACTTACTATAACGTTTTCAATATCGTAGGTATAGGTACTATTGACTTTTCAATTGTATGTCACCCACCGAAATGTACCTATCTATGAAACATACTTGGAATAAATTACAAAATGTGAACAAGTCTCTGTCATTTTCCAGTAAGAAATTTTGACAATTTCAGTTTTGTCTAAGGAGGTTGGTGACTGGTTTAAGTTTTTAATGTCACCAAAAAAATAATTAATCCTAGGTCAGTGACCTGTCACAGTAAAGTAAGATAGTGTGCGTGAAATGTAGTGGTGTGCGTTACTGGGGAGAATTACGATAACGTTGCGCCGCCTAGCTTTGTGTCGCGTATGTAGCTTTACTCGAATAAGAGAGCCTTAAGAGAAATCGCACGACATCTAATATATTAAAATCCATCGTGGCGTTTGGACTACATATTGTAGCCCGTGAAACATAGAAACTCTCGAAAAACTCCTGCCTCGGAGGCAATCGGGCATAAGTATATTGACTTTAAAAATAAATGTTCAAATTGGCTACCTACCTATCGCCGTAAAACCACCCTCATTGAACAAAAAGTCGTTAGTGGCACGAGTGCCTGAACATGCCCTTTATAGTTACGAAACCCTTCCGTGTGTGTGGCTCGGCTCGCACATAGCCGGTTGCTGTCCTCGTGCGAGGGTACCGCAGCGACACTCGTGGTGAGTCCGGCGCTGACGGCGCTGTGTTGTGTGTTGCAGCGGGCTCGCGGCGTGCGCGGCGATGCGCTGACGCCATGCGCGCGCCGCCATGCGCGCCCGCGCCCCCCGCGCCGCGCCCGCCCGCCCTCTGCTGCTGCTGCTGCTGGCGCTGCTCCTCGCCGGTGAGTGTGCGTGTCGCCTGCTCCTCGCTTCTCGCTCTACTTCTTCACGCGGTGACACCTCGCAATGGCTTAGTAGGCATCACTTTCGTCCCAACTATACACGGCTGTTCTTACTTAAATACACTGTAATTAATTTACTCAGCACACCGCACGATTAGTCTCCTCAGGGGCGAAACGGTGCTCTCAGGAGTCATGGTGATGAATTAAAGGCATTGCGGTTATGTACAAATTGTTTTTTCTTTCTGAAAAACAATATTTTTGTATTTAAACATCATCACCATAGTTCCTTAGAACACCTAACCTATCAAACTCTAGTCTGAGCCATGAGGGTCGGTCACCCTGCAGGACGATCGCTGACGGTGATGTGTTGCAGGCTGTGCCGGCAACCCGGACGCGAAGCGGCTGTACGACGACCTGCTCAGCAACTACAACAAGCTGGTGCGGCCCGTGCTCAACGTGAGCGACGCGCTCGCCGTGCGCATCAAGCTCAAGCTCAGCCAGCTCATCGACGTGGTGAGTCCATCACCTGTTTCCCGTCATCTGTCAACGTGAGCGACGCGCTCGCCGTGCGCATCAAGCTCAAGCTCAGCCAGCTCATCGACGTGGTGAGTCCATCACCTGTTTCCCGTCATCTGTCAACGTGAGCGACGCGCTCGTCGTGCGCATCAAGCTCAAGCTCAGCCAGCTCATCGACGTGGTGAGTCCATCACCTGTTTCCCGTCATCTGTCAACGTGAGCGACGCGCTCGCCGTGCGCATCAAGCTCAAGCTCAGCCAGCTCATCGACGTGGTGAGTCCATCACCTGTTTCCCGTCATCTGTCAACGTGAGCGACGCGCTCGTCGTGCGCATCAAGCTGAGGCTCAGCCAGCTTATCGTGTCCCAATGGCCTCAGTACCAACGCGCGAAGTACTTTGTTCGAAGGACAAAATGTTGGGATGCAAGTAGGTGTTTGTTTGGTAGAAAGAAAAGATAGAGTTTAAACGTCAATTGTTATACGGGGTGTGGCCTGTAATGGGAGCAATAAATTTAAGGGCTGACTCTATGTATTATCCGCAGTGATTCTGTAAAGGTACCAGTGTTTCAAGATTCTTGAATTCGGAAATAATCTTATCTGAAGTTGTGATACCTAAGTAATGGATCTCGACATCTCGATATCGTAGCATGCCAGTCATTAACTATCTTGGTAGAACACTGGGCACTTTCGTAATTGCGATTATACTAACATTGGTTTTCTAATTCTTTTTGTTTTTTTTTTTCAATTTTACAAGATTTTTTGGTGTTTTTGAAGTAAAACAAAATGGATATCATTCCAGTTAAGCAAAAGAACACACGTACGCTTTTACTTATTTATTTTTTTCTATTTTTTTTTCAATTTAACCACTTGGAAATAATTACTGATTAACTTAATAAGCCACCGTTTAATTTTTTGCTCCTATTACAGGCCACACCCTGTATATTACACTTCTACAATGTTAATAAAATAAGTAAAATGTTAAGGTTAATTAATAAAAATATTAGAATGCGATCGCGACGGTGTCATAAAACGCACTAACTTTAGGAAACGACCGCATCGCCAAAGTAGGGCGCGAGCGGCCGGTCACGTGTTCGATGCACATGCACTGAACAGTGGTGAATCCGCTATTGTCATAATATCAATTGTCATACAACATTACGCATAAACTTGATGCTCATATTATTTTTTTGGCATTTTTTTGGTGTAAGTCATCAAAGTACAGTGGTGTCAGTGGTATTTCGTTCGCTGGTAAAAATGCCAATGCATATAAGCACTTTATGTCACTAGGAAAAGTCTCACTTTCAATGTTGTGAATAAGGCAATTTACTACTAAGAAAATCATAGGCTTATACGTTTTGCAGTTTATGCGTTAATACAGTATAGTTAAATTGTTTTATGAGCAACCAATTTATGTCCATTATAAAGTATGCTTAAATACGCATTTATTTACGCGCATTACACAATAATTATGTTCTTAAACATCATGATTAAAAACGTTATGCGCATAAATGTATGACTATTTACAGTTATGCGTTATTTACCTATGACGAATTCGCGTATGCTTTTCAAAAATATGACTACAAACTGTATGCAACCCGACCCCTACCCGTCTCCCGGTTTCCGGTCTCTGTCAACGTGAGCGACGCGCTCGCCGTGCGCATCAAGCTCAAACTCAGCCAGCTCATTGACGTGGTGAATCCGATCCTGTCTCCCGTCCTCTGTCAACGTGAGCGACACGCTCGCCGTGCGCATCAAGCTCAAGCTTAGCCAGCTCATTGACGTGGTGAGTCCGGTCCTTTCTCCCGTCCTCTGTCAACGTGAGCGACGCGCTCGCCGTGCGCATCAAGCTCAAGCTCAGCCAGCTCATTGACGTGGTGAGTCCGGTCCTGTCTCCCGTCCTCTGTCAACGTGAGCGACGCGCTCGCCGTGCGCAATAAGCTCAAGCTCAGCCAGCTCATTGACGTGGTGAGTCCGGTCCTGTCTCCCGTCCTCTGTCAACGTGAGCGACGCGCTCGCTGTGCGCATCAAGCTCAAGCTCAGCCAGCTCATTGACGTGGTGACTCCGTCACCTGTCTCCCGTCATCGGTCACCCGTCCCCCGTAACTTGTCTGCAGCTCATTGACGTTGTGAGTGTCCATTTTCCAAAGCCTCCCTCAGAGCGTAGATGTCGCTTAATCGGAGTGCTCTCAAACCAAAAAATTATATAACTGCCCTTACTTGTTTTCCAATTGTTTAACTTTTCAGTAATAAGTCACAAGACAAATGATAAAACAATCTCAGTGTTTTTTTTAACAACAGTTATTCCTCCGAAATAACATAAAACTTATTATATTTGTGTTCTGTTTGTTTTAGAATCTAAAAAATCAGATTATGACGACCAATCTCTGGGTGGAGCAGGTGAGTTCTATCTTAGCGTTAGTTTGTCTGTAGTTTAATATACCGCTAATAAACGTAACATTCATCACAGATTCAAGTTTATGAGTAGCTATAGTGTCAATACTTATTCACGAGGCGTCATGATGCATATTTATGGTGCGACTGTAAAGCTTATAAGCCCGAGGGCGCGGTGGAATTGAGTTAGATTGTAGCACCATCCTAGCCCATCGAGGGAGGCAAGTCAGTTGATGACGTCCGCAGAGGCTCGCTCGCCTATAATGTAACGAATATAAAATCCCATAAAAAAACATTCCAAGTCTCGAAACGCAACTTCTGCAACTTGGGAATCACACAACTTTACTGCATTTATTAATTTTTGCATACTTACCTAAAACTATGCATTGTGTGACTGCCAAGTCACAAAGTTTTATTTAGCAAGCAAATAAAGATTATTAATAACTATTTATGACTTGGGTCTACGAAATATCTCACCACTTTTTACGGTGGAAGATTTTCCAGACGGCCTATTTTTTACATGGGATGGGATCTCACTTCTTTTTGTAGGTTACTGTGTTATCAAAACATTGTATCTAACACTAACCGCAGGCAAATACGAGTACCTATATAGTATAGTGCACTGTACCTTCCTTTGTTATTACTATTGGCAGGAACTGCAAAAGTTTGTAATCGCATCTGTTTGTATGTATAGGATTACAAACTTACTTATATATGGAACGTGACTGAAATAGAAATATTTTTAGGTTTTTTATAGGCTAAAAACTTATAACGTTTAATATTTGGAGCTTGCGGGTCTGCTACAAATACCTTAGAATTAGGTTGATCAGTCACTAGGTAGTTAAGTCAGTGAGTGTGTCAGTGACAAAACTAAGGAACTTTGACGGGTGATAGTTCTTAAACTATATTTAACGTTAATGAGAATGTATCTAAGCCATATTAGGCCCTATATGTTACTGAAAATTCAGGGTTCTAGCTTTAGCCAGCACAAAACTACTGGATGTCGAAAATGGCCTGAATGGCTTCGAGAAAAGGATGGTACGGCCGTGCCTCTTTGTTTTGCTCAACTTGGCGGGGGCACTGCCCAGATCAATAAATGACAATTAGGGCAAAATATTACACAAATCGACCTAAACTATGACCAAATACTCATAATTAATTACCTACCATAGAACACAAATACAAATTAGGTTATTTATCGCGTAACGTGTACGCGTTACTGGGTTTAGTAAAAAGATCAAAGACTGAATTATTATCCTGGCCTCGTGAGTGTGTTGTTCTAGGTCGAACACTCGCTGATTAGTTTACATCTCCACTCAAGCTAGAGCAGTGCAGGTTCACTGTTCTCGTGACGTGTAACAAAGGCATGTGTTGCAGAGCTGGTACGACTACAAGCTGTCGTGGGAGCCGCGCGAGTACGGCGGCGTGGAGATGCTGCACGTGCCCTCCGACCACATCTGGCGCCCCGACATCGTTCTTTACAACAAGTGAGTCCACTCGCCGCAGTCTGCACCAACATCTCAACACACAGCATTTAAAGAGTTTTTAAAACATATCATGCCTAAAGCTGTAAAGCCTTAAAGTGCTCATGCTGGTGAAATAAGCTCTTATAATACTTAGGTGGTTTCTTGAGGGTGCTGAAATCTCAAGGCACTGCCGTACAATATTCTATACATGTCATGCGGTGTTCTCACCCTGCCTGGAGTTTAATTTCTAAAAACTCAAAACTCATAATACAAATACAGAATTTGATAATTTCCTGCAAGTATCATGAGTGGTTGTGGTTGCAGTGCCGACGGCAACTTCGAGGTGACGCTGGCGACGAAGGCGACGCTGAACTACACGGGCCGCGTGGAGTGGCGCCCGCCCGCCATCTACAAGTCCTCCTGCGAGATCGACGTCGAGTACTTCCCCTTCGACCAGCAGACGTGCGTCATGAAGTTCGGCTCCTGGACCTACGATGGTTTCCAGGTACTATACAAAAACCCTCTTTTCGATCTCCGCAAAGGTTGACAAGCAAGTGGGCTACCACTAACATTCAGAAAAATCACTGAGCCATATCCAATCATTGATACAAAAATCTACAGAACATTGGCTTCCTTTTCTGTTGCATTTGTGCAACATAAAAACGTGCTCTTTGAGTCTCTAGGTAGGCAGTTTATTGTTAGCACATTTTATGGTGAAATAACAACTCTGACTAAATGAGCTTAATACTGCAAAAAATGTATCATCCTTTTCCCCCAATCCATGCTTAATCGACTGGTGCTTTCAGGTGGACCTTCGGCACATAGACGAGGCGCGCGGCACCAACGTGGTGGAGCTGGGAGTTGACCTCTCCGAGTTCTACACTTCCGTCGAGTGGGACATCCTGGAGGTGCCTGCTGTCAGGTATTTGCGGACCCTTTTATTGGCCCTTCGTATGGATCCTAAGCTCCCCCCACTAACTCCTCGCGTGTGTTGCAGGAACGAGAAGTTTTACACATGCTGCGACGAACCCTACCTAGACATCACATTCAACATTACGATGCGGCGCAAGACGCTGTTCTACACGGTGAACCTGATCATCCCGTGCATGGGTATCTCGTTCCTGACCGTGCTGGTGTTCTACCTGCCCTCGGACAGCGGCGAGAAGGTGTCGCTCTCCATCTCCATCCTGCTCTCACTGACTGTGTTCTTCTTGCTACTGGCGGAGATTATTCCGCCCACGTCGCTGGTCGTGCCGCTACTGGGGAAATTTGTGCTTTTCACTATGATTCTGGACACGTTCAGGTGAGTATCGCGTTCATGCGCACTTTCTTAGATCAATAAAATTAGGGGGACAATCTTATACAAATCAAACTAACCCCATAGTAAACTCAATAATGCTTGTATTATGACTACTAGACGAAGGTATATTTAACAGATATACAACAATACAATACAATACAAATACTCTTTATTGCACACCTCACACAAACAAAGCAGTTAAAAAGAGAAACAATACAATAACATGTAGGTAGAGGTAGACAACATGCAGTCTTATCGCTGAAGAACGATCTCTTCCAGACAACCTTTGGAAAGAAAGAGATAAAACTAGATTATGTAGTAAGTGGTGCAGAGATTATAATAAGCCAAAAATCAAAATTATTATATAAATACACGTACATAAATAGCTCTATATATAAACATACATACACAATCATACATATATACAGATAACACAAATAAAAATATATAAATATAATACATAAACAGTCAGCCAATAATAGGGTTAGGGGAGAGACAAATAATGTTCTTTAAGAAGAGATTTGAAATTACCGATAGATTTATATCAAGAGGGAGAGAGTTCCACAGTCGAATAGCCTTAAAAGTGAACGAACTACTGTAAAATTTCGAAGATGACGAAGGCACAGTTAATAGCAAATTGTTAGAAGATCTAACAGAATTAAAATAACTAAAACGCTCTTTGAGATAGCGGGGAGTTGCAGGGTTAAAAAGGACACTAAACAGAAGCGAAATAATGTGAGAGTTACGACGATAACGGATAGGAAGCCACTTGAGTTTGGAACGGAAACTAGAAACGTGGTCATATTTGCGTAACCCAAATATGAACCGAATGTAGACATTTTGGAGACGCTCAAGCTTATTAAGCTGCTCCTCAGAAAGGTCGAGATAGGATACATCAGCGTAATCAAGAATAGGAAGAAGTAAAGTTTGAGCAAGCGCAATTTTAGTTGCAGTAGGCTGAAAATTACGAAGCCGCCTGAGAGACTCCACTGCAGCAAATATCTTCCTGCTCACTTCACTCACTTGAGGCACCCAAGACAAAGAGCGATCCATAATGATCCCAAGATTTTTCACTTGCATCGAATAATCAATCAAATCAATCCCATCAAAAAATATTGGAAGGAGATTTACAAAATCAACTCTAGAAATCAGATTGCTGCTGCCAGTAATAATGACTTGGGTCTTCGCTGGGTTCACACTCAGACCATATCGTTGACTCCATTTCAGAATGCGTACCAAGTCATCATTAGTACTTTCTATGGCAGAAGGGATATCACCAAGCACGGACTGTGTATAAATCTGAAGATCATCGGCATAAAGGTGATAATGAAAGGAGATATTATGTGTGATGGAATTGATGAAGATAGAAAATAAGAGAGGAGATACCGCCCTGCGGAACGCCCGCCAGAGTACTACACCAAGAAGTACAAGAAGAATCCACCTTTATTTTTGCCGACGACCATTTAAATAACTACGAAACCAGTCAATTACTGCAGGAGATAAGTTAAGAGAGCGTAAAATAGCGAGCATAATGTCAAAATCGACAGTGTTGAAAGCATTGCCGAAATCCAACAGAGTTAAAACTAAGCTTTCTCTCGTTCATCCCCAATCGGATGTCATCAGTGATCTTAACAAGGGCTGTACTAGTACTATGCCCTGAACGGAAACCCGATTGAAATTGGTTTAAAAGATCATATCTGTTCAAGAAGGAAGTTAATTACTGATGCACTAGTCGCTCCAATATTTTGGACAGAAAAGGAAGAATGGAAATGGGACGATAATCAGAAAAGGAACTGGGGTTTGATTTTTTGGGTAAAGGGATAATATCAGCATCCTTCCATTGAGAAGGAAACATGCCAGATGAAATTGAAAATTTTAGGATACTGGTAATAAAAGGAAGCAGTAGGTCAAGGAGAGGAACTATCATCTTACGACTAATGCAATCAACACCAACAGCATTTGAAGTGATGCTAAGTACGCTCTTCTTAACTTCACTGTCAGTGAATTGACGAAAAGAAAAAGGAGAGAAATCAGAAGTTTGGGAAGTTGAAAGATAGTTTAGTGTATCTACCTTAGTAGGACCGCTAAAAGAGGTAGATGAAGAGAAATGCTGATTGAGCTGATTGAAATTTGTGTTGATTGTATATGATGATTGCTGAGTTTTCCCAACTCCTAGAGATTTTAGAAATTTCCATACTTTGGCTGGATCCCCATTTTCTACAGAAGTATGTATATGGCGCCTCTGGGCATCACGACATATAGTACTACAGCGATTCCGAATAGCATGATACCTAGATTTGTTTTTGTCCGAGTTATCAAGAGTATATTTAGATTTAGCAACATTCTTCCTTTCAATTATTTTCTTAATGTCTGCAGTGAGCCAAGGAGCAGGCAGGTGCTTCACCTTTATAGCATGAATCGGAGCGTGAATGTCAAATAGCTGTATGAGATAGGTGTTGAAGAGAGCAATTTGATCATTCACTGAACCAGCTCCAGCGATGGTGCCCCAGTCAACTTGAGACGCATCTTCCCACAACTTATCCATGTCTAACCGACTAAAATTGTGCTGCATTATAATTTTTGATTTGGACTTGGGTGGACGAATTTTGTAGGACATAAAAAGCAAGTCATGATAAGAAAAGGCAGCTGCAGAGTATTGACCAAATTTGGCTACAAGAGAAGTGGAAGAAACCATAGCTAAATCAAGAAGAGATGGAACACAATTTGGAAAAAGATGAGTTGAATTAGAAGGAAGGATGCTCAAGTTACAAGCGTCAACCAGAGACTTAAGACGCCTAGCCCGGTGATCATCCTTGAGGAGACACGTATTAAAGTCTCCCATGACAATGTGATGAGAAAAAGAAGGCATAAGATCTTCAAGGAGTTTTTCAAAAGAATCTAAGTAATTTACTTGAAGAGACGGCGAATAAAAAACACCGAAAAGCAGTTTAGAGTGGGATAAGGTTATATCTAGAAAAATATACTCTGCAGTGTCCGTGCCAGAAGACATGGGAGACAGATTAATAATAGAGAACGAAGGATATAAGAACGAAGATAAATTAAATTGGAAAAAAGGAAATTGTTCAATTCTTAGTTATAAAAGTTTTTCAATAAACTACGTAAAACGAACCGTAATACTTAACACATTTGGCAACCCCAACGGAAATCGCAATCTGTCAACGTCAGTGTCACAACAGCTGTCATGACAATTTAATTTTACTAAACAAAACAAAGAACAAAGTATTAAGAGTAAGAAAACTAGAAGAGGGATATAATAACTTAAATACATAAAAATCGGCCAAGTGCGTGTCGGGCCACGCGCAGTGTAGGGTTCCGTAGTTGACTGTCTTTCTTAGTTACACCGACACGCGCGCTAACTAAATGGTTGCGTCGGCCGAATTTGTACGAAAGTTTGCCTTTCTAAGTACAATTTAAGTTGGTCGACTATTACTCGGTAACTAGTTATGCCTGTTTAGCCGTGATCGTTTTCCTTTTAAATTCATTATATGTACTACTGCCACGATTTTTTTCACATTCCCAGTAGCAACCATTTAGCCGGCAGGCTAGCAAATTCAAATTTTTGTTCGAGTCATGTGGCCCCCCCACACATGACTCGAACAAGACCTTAAAGCCCAATATCTCACAAACGAATCACCAATTTGAAAAATCGAGTTAAAACTCATACTACTTTTGAACAAGCTATCCAACGATACCCCAGACTATGGGTTTAATGAGAAAAAAAATTACAGCCCCACTTTGGGTGGTCCCCTACAAAAAAAAAGACCGGGTTGCACAGGATTAAATTTTGTGTTATCCCTACCTAACCGTTAATCACGGTTACAAATAATCTCGAATATAAGCTTTTTGTTATAATAATTTTACATTTTAAACTTTACTTACGGGAACAAATATAATGACCACCAGAAAATACTTTGATACCCTCAAGCTTTCTTACCAAAAAAATGTACTGAACACCAAAAAAAGAATTCTACCATTACAATGGTACTACCTGTTTTAGTAACGACTGCACAATTAAATTGTATTCAAAGATCAAATTTAGTAAATGATTACCAAATTTAGTAACTGAGCACCTAATCTTAGCGAACAAATTAATACAATATGTCTACCTAAATAAGTCACTATGATTGCCATAAAATGTATGCATATTACCAAATAAAGCGATCGAAAGGTAAAAATAGCTACCAAAACCCGAATCAGCGTACCCCACTTCCACGTGGTCTTGTCTGTCTTACCCCTAGAGTGTATAGAGGGCGGGAGACTGAGTTAGTTTTGGGTTAGCAATGATTAGTTGGGAGACATTTTCTTTAATAGGATAGTAAGATGTTATAATTTGGTTATCAATTAACATAAAAATGGTGATTAAATCTTGGCCCTCATTAACTATTTTTGGGTTAGCAATGATTAGTTGGGACACATTTTCTTTAATAGGATAGTAAGATGTTATAATTTGGTTTTCATTTAACATAAAAATGGTGGTTAAATTTTGGCTCTCATTAACTATTTTTGGGTTAACAATGATTAGTTTGGAGACAGTTTCTTTAATAGGATGGTAAGATGTTATAATTTGGGTAATTATTTCACATTAAAATGGTGGTAACATTTTGGTGATCATTTACTATTTATGTGTTAGCAATGATTAATTAGGAGACATTTTCTTTAAATAGGATAGTAAGATGTTATTATTTAGGTTATCATTTCACATTAAAATGGTGAAAAAAATTAGGTGCTCAGTTACTATTTTTGGTCGTCAAAAGTATTTTTTTTGTGTTCATATTTTACTATATCTGGTGGTCCGTTAAACATATGCCTTTACTTACTTAGTTACTATGTTATCGTACTAACCTATGGTATATCAAGAAGTCTTGGTTACTTATAATTAGATAAGCATATAGCAAATCCTGTTTAAATAAAAAAAGACCGGATTGCACTCCGGGAGTGCCGGCAGAAGTGAAAACTCAATAACATTGTAACAGTTTTTCGATCAGGTCACGTGACATCTTACGGTGTCACCCTAAAAATGAATTTGGCACAAATTTATAAACTATTATCAATTATTTAGGTTTACGGGGCCGCGGGCGCGTTGGGTGCGACGGGCCGGCTCGCCCGCCGCCGGCGGCGAACAAAATACCGATTTGTTTTTGCCATTGCCAAATATTTTTGCCACCCCCAAGCCTCGTCCCGAATCTCTCACGGTGTCGAAAGTCTCACATCTGACGTCACAAAAATCTGTCGCGAGTTTAACAATTTTTCCCCATCCCAAAAAGTGCTCAGCGCCGCTAAAGAAGTTTTCACTTCAAAATGTTTCTTCTTTTCAAGATTTTATTCTCCTGTTTTGTCAGCGTGATTGATTTATATACCCATGCCGAATAACAGTTTTCCAGTAGTAATGGTTACCGAGCTAAGCCGATGACGGACGGACATTCAAGACTCGGAAAAAAAATAAGTATTCATGCTCATCACACAAATATTTGCCCTTACCGGGATTTGAACCCCGGACGAAGGTCTGAAGCTGAAGAGCTTGGTAAGCAGCATCACTATCCACTAGGCTGTTGACGACCGGGTGGTCGTTAACAACCGGTCACCGGTCAATCGGTCGTAAATAGGCCACATACCATTCCCGTAATATCAATGGATAGTTCATATACTTAGTATGTTCACAAAATATGACTGTGGACAGCAAGGGAATAATGAGTGACCTGTAATGTGTGTTGTTACAGCATATGCGTGACGGTGGTGGTGCTGAACGTGCACTTCCGGTCGCCGCAGACGCACACGATGGCGCCGTGGGTGCGCCGCGTGTTCATCCACGTGCTGCCGCGCCTGCTCGTCATGCGCCGCCCGCACTACCGCCCCGACCCACACCGCAGCCGCTTGTGAGTCACATGACGGTTTTCCACTTCCATAAGTGACTCGTTGAGCCAACTAATGAGCGTACTGTGACCGTCCACGTTTTCTGTGTACCTGTCATGTTGAAGTCGTGTTGGTACTTGGTACAATGGTTGACGCTATGTGTTGCAGCGCCGGGCTGGCGAGCGCGACAGAGGCGGTGCAGTGGGAGCACGAGGCGGGGTGGTGCGGCGCGGGGGCGGAACGCGTGCCGCCCGCGCCGCTGCCGCCGGCCGCCTCGTGCCGCCTGCACGACGCGCCGGCGCTGTGCGACGCGCTGCGCCGCTGGCACCACTGCCCCGAGCTCCACAAGGCCATCGACGGCATCAACTATATCGCCGACCAGACGCGCAAGGAGGAGGAGTCCACAAGGGTAAGAAGGTGTAACATCAGGAGGCAATGTACGTTTGCGCGACACTTTTTGCGTCTGCAACAAATGCAAATGTAAAAACATTATAATAGCGACCAGTGGATGATTCATGCATAGACGGGAGCTCCTTTCCGGAACTTGCTTTTGACTTATTGAGTTTAGCCTCTTTGGCGGTCCTCTAATTTATTGCCGAAAATTGTATTGCCGATTCGCAACCAATTTTCCGCATAATTTCATTTCTTCCATTGATCATTTGTCAACTTATCAAAAGATTTCGTTTTATTTCCCAACCCCGTGAGGTTGTATGCTTGGTCTTTTTTTTATAAAGTCACTTCAAAATGCCACCATTCGAGTAATACAATCAATAAACGTCTATGTTATGCTGTCGTGTTCTTTGAAGTAAAAAGTTGCCTAATGTAAGATAACTGCCACTTGGAAAAGTTGAAAAGTCCAATATCTCAAAAACGGCAGAACACATTTTCATTAAACATAGCTAAGCCCACTTGGGATCACATCAGCTTTCGACAAAAAAAAACCGTATTCAAATCGGTCTATCTGTTTGGAAGCTATACGATACCACAGACAGATACACAGATACACAAACACGTTAAACTTATAACACCTGTTGCACTGTGGAAAGGTTATTCAGTTATTAGTTTTTTGATCAACTGCAAGTTTTGCCAAATGATAGATATCTCAAAAATTTTAAGTCATTATAATACGAGTAAGGCATATGTTTAACGGACCACCAGATATAGTAAAACATAACGCCAAAAAAGTACTTTTTACTGCCAAAAATAGTAAATGATCACCAAAATTTTATCTCCATTTTAATGTGAAATAGTAACTCAAATTTATTATAAAATGTTACTATCCTATTAAAGAAAGTGCTATCCTAATAAATCATTTATGAACGATTTCACAGCCGCCACCGATGATGCGGATTTTGTCATGTTCGCCGATGACGGCTGTGTAATCGTGTCAGCCTCAAATCAGCTGGAACTGAGATCAAAACTTACCAAGGTAATGAACGACATCGCATTATGGTTCTCAGTGAATGGAATGATACTGTAGGTATGAATGCGATCGGGAGTCGAACCCGTTAGGTTGCGTCACAAGACGGGTGGAGCGAATGCGATTATGTTAGGCAGCAAAAATGCGCAGCACAATTTAACTTGAATTTTATTCTACTGAACACAGGAAATTTACACACACACAATAAAGATTTAAACGTTACGTAATAGATAGACGAAATTTGGAAACGGTATAAACTAACACAAACGAAAAGCACAGCCGAAACAAAGAACGAAATACTACTCAAAATAAAGCGGAGCGTAAGTGAATACAGCTATATAATGCAAAGCGCGTGTTAGCTAGGCAGAGGTTAAAATCGCATTGACAGGGCCGCGCCGGGCGAAATCCATGTGGCATCGGTGAGGGGCGCGGGCGCGGCGCGAGCGCAGGCCGGCCGCCGAACAATAGATCTGCCGAGGTGGTGGCGTGATTTGCGGTTGCCCAAGCTCATAAGCGGTAGCGATTTCAGTCGCGTGTTGATCCGCTACAAGTTCTCCCCTGCTGAGACCGTGACTATGGTCGATAGTCGTCGGGGAACCTAACGACTCGTCCACTCCTCGTCTTCCTCTGCGGCACCAGCTCGATGACGGTCTCCCGGGTCGGTGCTGGAACTTCCTCTCTCAGGACGTAGGCTGGCTTCAGTCGATCAATAGTCACCGTCATCTCCTTCCCTGACACATCTATGTCATATGCCTTGTCGCGACGTCTCAGGACTCTGTGAGGACCAGTGTAAGCAGCCTGTAGAGGGCGTCGTGCTGGACCTTGCCTCAGAAATACGTGACTGCTTGTTTGGAGATCCTTGGGCAGGTAGAACAGTCTATTTGTGTGCCATGCCGTAGGCTGTGGAGCTAGCTTGCTCATGTGGTTCCGCAGCCGACTCGTAAAATCGGTGACGTCTACTGGCTCATCAGATGGAGTGAAGAACTGCCCAGGCAAACGAAGTGGCTCGCCGTAGACCAGTTCAGCTGCTGACGACTGCAAGTCCTCCTTCCAGGCGCTGCGGATGCCAAGGAGCACCAAGGGAAGTGCTTCCGTCCAGTGCGTGCTGGTGTGGCACGCGATTGCAGCCTTCAGTTGGCGATGAAGCCTTTCAACAAGCCCGTTCGCGGCTGGATGATAGGCCGTGGTCGTATGATGGCTGGAGCCCGTGATCTTCGCCATAGCCTTAAAGAGATGCGACTCGAACTGGCGTCCGCGGTCTGTGGTGATGTGCTCGGGGCAGCCAAAGCGCGCTACCCAGCCAGACACAAAGGCAGCAGCGCAGGTGTCAGCGGTGATGTCTACCAGAGGGTACGCCTCAGGCCAACGGGTGAACCGGTCGATGGCAGTGAGGCAGTACCTGTAATTATGAGACACGGGTAAGGGTCCAACCAGGTCAAGATGCACGTGTCTGAAACGTGCTGAAGGTGGCTTGAACTCTGCAAGAGGTGCGGAAGTGTGCCTATGCACCTTATTCCTCTGGCATTGCAGACATGTCTTGGCCCACCGTCGACAGTCTTTTCTCACCCCGGGCCACACGAACCTTTGTGTCACGAGACGAACTGTAGGCTTGACCCCTGGGTGGCTGAGGTTATGAAGAGCTTCAAAAACAGTGCGGCGGAACGTTGATGTGACGAACGGCCTGGGCTCCGCAGAAGAGATGTCGCAATAGATGGGACAGTTTGTAAGTTGCGTCTGCACCTTCTCTAACCTCAAGGATGACCCGTTCTGTAGCAAGTCCTGCAACTCTGCGTCCGTCTCCTGTTCTTGAGCTAGAGAGTGGTAATCGAGAACAGGAGTTGAGATGTTGACCTCTTCGATGCGGGACAATGCATCCGCCACTGTGTTGTCTCTCCCCGCAATGTACCTGACGTCTGTGGTGAATTGACTGATGAAGTCTAGGTACCTGAACTGGCGAGGGGAGCAGTTATCTCGTCGTGTGGTAAACGCGAAGGTGAGAGGCTTGTGGTCCGTGTAAACAGTGAACGTGCGAGCCTCTACCATGTGTTTGAAGTAACGTATTGCCTCGTATATCGCCAACAGCTCTCGATCGTATGGGCTATACTTCTTCTGCGATGGACTCAATTTTCGAGAGAAGAAGGCTAAAGGCTCCCATCTGCCTTCTTTCTGCTGCTGCAGTACAGCTCCCATAGCCGCGTCCGAAGCATCTGTCTGTATGGCCAGTTCAGCATGCATGTCTGGATGGGCTAAAAGTGTGGCTTGAGAAAGACTGGTCTTACATTTGTCGAAGTGCTCCAGGAAACCCGGTGTAGGATCAATGGGATGTGAACCTTTGGTTTTTGGACCAGCTAGCAGTGAGTTGAGGGGGCCCTGGAGTAATGCTACGCCAGGGAGGAACCGTCGGTAGAAATTCATCATCCCTAGGAAGCGTCTCAACTCCTTGACAGTCTTGGGTACTGGATATTCGTTGATCGCCGACACCTTCGAATCCAAGGGCCTTACCCCTGTAGCAGATACCGTGTAGCCCAAAAACGACACCTCAGGACGTCCAAAAACACACTTAGCCGTGTTGATGAGGACGCCGTACTCCTGCAGGCGCTCGAACAGCTGTCTCAGATGCTGCTCATGCTGTGCCTCTGACTCAGAGTGGATCAGTATGTCGTCGATATACCCGTAACAAAAGTCCAGGTCTCTCAGCACCTCGTCGATGAAGCGCTGAAAGGTTTGCGCCGCGTTCCAGAGTCCGAAGGTCATGTACGTGAACTCGAAGAGACCGAAGGGAGTAGTGATGGCGGTCTTCGGAATGTCATCTGGATGTACAGGAATCTGGTTGTAGGCCTTGACCAGGTCGACCGTGCTGAAAATTTTCTTACCCGCCAGCTGGTAAGCAAAGTCCTGAATATGCCGGACTGGATAGCTGTCCGGGATAGTCCTAGCATTCAGTGCTCGGTAGTCTCCACACGGTCTCCAGCCGTCGTTCTTCTTACGAGCCAGATGTAGTGGAGAAGCCCAAGCACTTTCAGATCTGCGTGCCGTTCCGCTCTGCAACATGTCGTCGAACTCTTTCCTGGCAATCTGTAGTCTTTGCGGATCTAGGCGACGTGGACGGCTGGAAACCGGTGGGCCAGGAGTAGTCCTTATATGATGCACTGTGGAATGCTTAGGAGTGAGGGGCTTACCAGCTGGGCGAGTTACTTCTGGGTACTCTCGAAGCAGTCTGTGGTAAGCAGAGTTGTCAGTTGTTGTCCGCACCGACGAGATGCCTTCAGCCGCTTTTTGGTGCGGCACGACGATGGCCAGGGATGTGACACCGTCAACCAGCCGATGATTGTGGCAATCGACAAGTAAGTTGTAGTGGCTTAAAAAATCGACGCCAATAATCGGCTTGGACACGTCAGCTACGGTGAACCGCCATTCGAATGCTCGTCGCAACCCCAGATCTAAACGGAGGTTAAGGTGACCGTAGGTTGGTATGGGTGAACCATTTGCAGCAAAAAGCAGGTACTTGGTCTTGCTCTTTGGAGGCGCCCGGACGGCTGACCGCGGATACACACACACAATAAAGATTTAAACGTTACGTAATAGCGTTTTCTTCTCGCGCGTGGCTGAAATCCGCTTGATAAGTTCACTCTTAAATGTATCGTACTTGCCTGATCTGGGCGGATTGATTAAAATATCCTTCATCGTCCTAGCGTACTCCTGGTCCAACTGAGAAGCCAAGAAATTAAATTTGGTACCGTCGCTCGTGACATTTGATAGTTCGAATTGACTTTCTACTTGTGCAAACCATACCTCAGGTTCCTCGGGCCAGAATGGTGGGATTCGCACACCAACACGAAACACATCGCTCGTTGCTCCGCTACCGCTTCTTGCACTTGGACCACCGCCGGACTTGTTTGCACCATCTGACGCGTCTGCAAATTCCTGGTTGTCGCCTGTACTGTCATTTTTCGCTCCCTGCTCTCCAGAACCACCAGGCATGTTGTCCAAAGTCGGGATGTCACCAGTGTAGGTATGAATGCGATCGGGAGTCGAACCCGTTAGGTTGCGTCACAAGACGGGTGGAGCGAATGCGATTATGTTAGGCAGCAAAAATGCGCAGCACAATTTAACTTGAATTTTATTCTACTGAACACAGGAAATTTACACACACAATAAAGATTTAAACGTTACGTAATAGATAGACGAAATTTGGAAACGGTATAAACTAACACAAACGAAAAGCACAGCCGAAACAAAGAACGAAATACTACTCAAAATAAAGCGGAGCGTAAGTGAATACAGCTATATAATGCAAAGCGCGTGTTAGCTCGGCAGAGGTTAAAATCGCATTGACAGGGCCGCGCCGGGCGAAATCCATGTGGCATCGGTGAGGGGCGCGGGCGCGGCGCGAGCGCAGGCCGGCCGCCGAACAATAGATCTGCCGAGGTGGTGGCGTGATTTGCGGTTGCCCAAGCTCATAAGCGGTAGCGATTTCAGTCGCGTGTTGATCCGCTACAATACTAAACGTAGAGAAAACAAATATCATCCAGTTTTGCTTACGTGGCAAAAAAGAACACAACCTAAATATTGATTGCAATAACCAACTCGTTCCCCAAGTGGACGAAGTAAAATACCTTGGTCTCATCATAGACTCTGGATTAACATGGAATCCCCATACTGACTCACTATGCGACCGTTTGTCTTCCGCCTGTTTCGCGCTGACGTGAGGAAAGCCTATTTTGGCTATTTTCACTCCTTACTAACTTACGGTATTGAACTATGGACAACTTCAGCTAACCGCGACAGAATATTTAGGCTTCAAAAGCGGGCAGTTCGCTGCATGCGTGGGGTCTCCTGGGATCACCCTGCTCGTGAACTGTTCAAGGATACCAAAATCCTCCTCTCGAGCTTGTACATTCTCGACGTAGCCAAGTATGTAAGACGTAACCTTGAACAGTTCCCGACGCGCGGTGACGCGCACAACTATAATACAAGGCGACGAGACGAACTGCGTCCACCATGTACCCGTCTAGCCAAGTCTAAAAAGTGCCTCCACTCAATGGGTCCTAAAATATATAACCATATACCCCTTAGATTAAAAATTAAAAGATTAAAAATGTGACTAATAATACATGTTTTACAAATAAACTTAAAATTAAACTTATGTCTGAAGCGTACTACTCCGTAGACGAATTTTTCAACGGCGTGCACTCTTGAACTGGTTCAAAATCCCAAGATATGGAATCAAACAATATGAATTTAACCTACCATCTGTGATATAATTAAAAGACTCATCTGACAAAATTATCTTATACCTACCTAATATTATTTTTATACGAATGAAGTTATGTTAATTATGTATGACTGTCCTAATAATACTGTTGACATGTAAAACTATGTTTTATAAAGGATTAAATGAAATGAAATGAAAATTGCTAATCCAAAAATAGTTAAATGAACACCAAAATTTTATCTCCCGTTAATGTGAAATAATAACCCAAATTATAACATCTTACAATCCTATTAAAGAAAATGCTATCCTAATAAATCATTGCTAACCCAAAAATAGTAAATGATCACCAAAATTGTATCTCCTATTAATGTGAAATAATAACAATAACAACTTACTATCCTATTAAAGAAAATGCTTTCCTTTCTGGGACTCAGTCTCCCGCCCTCCGCCCGGGCTCCCGCCAGAAACTCGCTTCGTCGGCCCTTCGTTTCACGTGCGCACTCGACATTCGCTCCGTTCAGGAGGTCGCCGGCTCGCTTCGCTCGCCACCTCCCCCCACTCGCTTCGCTTCGGTCTCGTGCACCTGTTCAACTCAGGACCTCCTTCGCGAGCTTCTGTCTCCGCGGGCTTTTATATACACTCTAGGGGTAGGACAGACCAGACCACGTGGAAGTGGGGTGCGCTGATTTGGGTTTTCGTAGCTATTTTTACCTTTCGATCGCTATAAAGAAGGAATCATTTAAGTTACTTGAAACTGTTCCTGAAATTCAATTTCTCTAAATTAATTAACCACTACCAAAAAAACAGCGTTTATTCAATCAAATGCCCATCAGGTTAAAAAAGCACTTGTAAATTTGGCATCATTATACTTTATTTGGTAACTTGCATACACTTTATGGCAATCATAGTGGGTTATTTAGGTAGAAATATTGTATTCATTTGCTCGCTAAGATTTGGTGATCATTTACTTAATTTGGTCTTCGAATACAATTTAATGTGCCGTCGTTACTAAAACAGCTAGTACTATTGTAATGGTAGAATTATTATTCTTGGTGTTCAGTATATTTTTTTGGTTAAAGAGCTTAGGGTATCAAAGCATTTTTTGGTGGTAAAGCAAAGCATGTAATGACATTTGATGCCTTATAATAATCGACTAAAATAATTCGGCATATGTTTAACGGACCACCAGATATAGTAAAATATAACGCCAAAAAAACATTTTTCACTGCCAAAAATAGTAAATGATCACCAAAATTTTATCTCCTATTAATGTGAAATAATAACCCAAACTTATAACACCTGTTGCACTGTGGTAAGGTTATTCGGTTATTAGTTTTTTGATCATTTATCCCATTAAAAAAATGCTATCCTAATAAATCATTGCTTATCCAAAAATAGTAAATGATCACCAAAAATTTATCTCCTATTAATGTGAAATAATAACCCAAATTATAACATCTTACTATCCTATTAAAGAAAATGCCATCCTAAATTTGACGGAGCCCCGCTTTCGTTTCTGCGACTCAGTCTCCCGCCCTCCGCCCGGGCTCCCGCCAGAAACTCGCTTCGTCGGCCCTTGTCCTCCTTCGCGAGCTTCTGTCTACGCGGGCTTTTGTATACACTCTAGGGGTAGGACAGACAAGACCACGTAGAAGTGGGTTGCACTGATTCGGGTTTTGGTAGCACTTGTAAATTTGGCATCATTTTACTTTATTTGGTAATACGCATACATTTTATGGCAATCATAGTGGGTATTTAGGTAGAAATATTGTATTAATTTGCTCGCTAAGATTTAGAATAGAATAGAATAGAATGGCATTTATTCAGGCAACAACACATCATAAGTAATAAAAATAAAACACATTAACAAATACATCGAAAAAGTAGATCGGGATGTGGACCTGAAATGGCCTCCACTCAGCAATCCAGTTGGCACGGCTAGCGTGATCAACGGCGCTGGTTTTCTGTGGAGCCAGCGGGGTGTGCGGGACAGCGTACTGTGAGACTTGTGTCAGTAGATAAAAATACCTTATATGAAATATTATTATAAAATATATATATATATATATGTGATTTGGTGATCATTTACTATTTTTGGTCTTCGAATACAATTTAATTTGCAGTCGTTAACTAAAACAGCTAGTACTACTGTAATGGTTGAATTATTATTTCTGGTGTTCAGTATATTTGTATAGTAAAAGAGCTTAGGGTATCAAAGCAGTTTTTGGTGGTCATTATATTTGATCCCAAATAATTCTACCTAATGAAACGTCATACAAAAAATTTGCTATTAGTTGTCAAAGTTAATCATCGGCGAAAAGTTGATTGGCAAGTGAAATTCGGACATAAAAATTCGGAGCACAGGCAGAACTCCCTCTTTGGCATACCATAGCCGCATACTCAGCATAATTTAATTGTTTCCACCCCCGCAGTAGTAGTGCAGTATGCCGCTGTAATAGGGATGTAGACACTAAATATGTCGTATTTTCTCTAAAAAGGATTGAAAATGTAGTCAAATGGACCTAAAAGCAACGCAAGTTTCAAGTGTCCAAAGTTATAAAAAGGGGCATGTTCTGTCCCTTTTTTGCAAAACGCATCTTCATATGAAACGATTGTTATTTTATCATTTACTATGACGCTCCCAGATTGTGACGTCACTAACTCCGAGTGTTTTCTCTCTCTAACAAGCAATATTAAAACGGCTGTAGCTCCGTTATTCTTTGAGATATCTTGATTGTCGTCACTATGTATAGGCATATTTTTTTGCCTTCTTTTTTTTGGGGTAATAATAATTTTCGAGTCTACATCCGTATTGGATTTATTGTGTTGCGACTGACAAGGCGTGTGTATGCGCAGGTGAAGGAGGACTGGAAGTACGTGGCGATGGTGCTGGACCGGCTGTTCCTGTGGATCTTCACGCTGGCCGTGCTGGTGGGCTCGGCCGGCATCATCCTGCAGGCGCCCACGCTGTACGACGAGCGCGCGCCCATCGACGTGCGCCTCTCCGAGATCGCATACGCCACCGCCAAGCCGCGCCCGCCGCCGCCGCCGCGGTAGGCGCGCCCGAGCCCCACCACATCTTTGTACATAAAAAAATAATTATATTAGTTTATACGACGAAATAACGTGATCGAAAATGAGTCGAATTTCTTTTGATAGAGACGAATAAATCGATTGTTTATAAAAATCTTTCTTTGAATATTTCCTTTGACACTTTTATACTTAAACGATATGATATAGAGAAAGAATATAATGGAAAAATAAACCATCTTCGTCTGTAGCCCCCGACAGGATTCGAACCTGCGACCTTTCTATTAACGCTAGACTGCTCTACCAACTGAGCTACGAGGACAGTGACGCAAGTTGTATATTTTTCCACTATATTCCCGCTAAGACTAGCGCCCTCTCTGTGTCGAGTTATAGACTTGTTTCACAGTCACTTTTATACTTATATCGATTACAGATAAAATAAAGGCGTTCTTTTTTAATTAACCTATTAATAATATGCCACGACACTGTCCGCGTACAGGCAGCCTAGCAATACCGAAAACCCTGAAAAATTGGCGTGTGACCTTCCAAGGAGTTCAAACCAACACTGGTTTCGATATATGAAACAAGTTTAATCGGCACAATCAAGTCGGTCCTGGTGGCCTTTAAAATTGGGGTTTACTCGCTAAAACAATAGCTTGGCGATAGGAGAGTGGTCACTAAATAGATATTAGGTTAGATTTAATAGAGTATTGATTTCGTTTTGAAAATGTACAATGTTATTGTGAGCGACGTAATTACAGTTTCGAAAACTACCTTTTATTTATTTGTCAAAGCTAAGTGCGCGCGTAGAGAACGAGTTGCGCGGGAGGGTGTAACCACGCACGCATTTGCGTGACCGGCCGACCCTATACAGGGTGGAAAGTTAACTCGGGCCCTGGAGGGAAACTACCTTAAATCCTTAAGCTAGCTCATTTTACTTAAAGGAGGTATTCCTTTATTTTGAAAAAGAAACAAAACTGCATTCAAAGATTTTCTAAAACTCGCTTGTCTCGCCCGGGACTCGAACCAACTAACATAAAAAAAACACACACTATTTTATTATACTAATCGATAGTATTAATACTCAGGATAAAATTTCTCTAACAAACATTTGGTTACTGTTCACTTTTAACAAGTAAAAGACACGTAACAATTCTGTTATCTCTCTAACATTCAAAGACTACGAAGTCTTTGAATGTTAGAGAGATAACAGAATTTGAAGTACACGCTTGCTAATTTATCGCTAAGTATCTGTTGAAATCTTCGAAAATCGTTTAATGGTGGTAATACCTCTATGCACATTAGGGGCAATGTTGTAGGGGCATACACCACAACACTTTGATGAAGGCTACAAGAAATGAATTTCAACGGCGACTAATTTTGTGTAGACGGAACCACGGGGCTCATTTCGAACAATTTATCAGTTAAATAATTTAAGTGTAACAAATTGATAGTAAAATAAAGTTAATGTTAGATTTAACGATTGTTTTTATTTTTAAGACCAAATGTTTGTTAGAGAAATTTTATCCTGAATATTAATACAATCGATAAGTATAATAAAATAGGGTGTGTTTGTTTTTTTTTTAATTTTAGTTGGTTCGAGTCCCGGGCGAGGCAAGCGAGTTTTAGAAAATCTTTGAATGCAGTTTTGTTTCTTTTTCAAAATAAAGGAATGTCTCATTTAAGTAAAATTAGCTAGCTCAAAGATTTAAGGTAGTTTCCCTCCAGGGCCCGAGTTAACTTTCCACCCTGTATATTATCCATATAATATACTTATTTGCTCATAATACAAGAAAATTTCTAAGTTCGTGTACTGTTCAGACATGTTTTAACACTACTATGTGTCCAAGAACCTGCATAGTCCTGGTACTTCGTATGATTAAATGTGCCGTTCAAGGATCCCATGCTGGTCTTGTATCATGGCGTACCCTGTATATACCTTATTCGTTCCATGCTTCCCGCGGCTGCACGAGGAGCCTCTCGGACTGCTGATGATAACGATAAGCGTATTTGTGACATTCTGTTGTGCCCTTAAAATGGGTCCAATGCCCTTGCGGGGAAAGCTCGTTCGCTCGCAAATTGATCATTGGCTTCGAGTCACAAATCCTTGTGAGAATGGCGAGTATATCATGTTGTTATTTTTGAGACAAGGTGCCTTGGAGGACGAGCCGGACGAAGGGCTTGCCAGTTTGCCGCAAGATAACACATACATACACACTGCACAAAACACTAACTCACTCTTGCGGCCGTTAGGACGGAAAGGATCAAGGTAGAAGGTGAGTAGTTATTTAGGTTTAAGTTAGACTAGCATCTGCCCGCGACTTCGTACGTGTATAAATTATGATTTACGTAGATGATATTTTCATGTTTATCTTACGTTTAACCATACATCTGACAAATTTGAAAACAAAGATTTCATTTAATCAGTCAGTTCACTTCGAATCTAAATAACCCTCATAAACTTGTTCGTCAATAATATTATATAGATGCCCAAAGTATCATTTTAGAGAGGGCTCCCTATGCGAACCTCAGGTCCGAAGGCCCTAGGGCGAGCCCGACGGACACTCACTATCCTCAGGTTTCTTGCAAGTGAGACCTGAGGCCAAAGTTCCGAAGGTATACGGCGAGGCAAGCGAGGCCAAAGGTCGAGCTTTTCATTGGAATTAAAGGCCTAAAGCAATCCTTCAGAGAGCGGTCTCAATGCGAGCCCGAGGGCCTTAGGCCCGAGGCCGACCCCCCACGGATACGCGTTATCTCCGAGTTACTTGCAAGCGAAACCTGATGAGGGCCGAATTCCTGAAGGTATACGGGGAGGCAAGCGGAGCCTAAAAGCTGAGCTTTTCGTAGGAATGAAAGGCCCTAAGTTCGCTTTTAGAGATCGGTCGCAATGCGAGCTCGGGGACTGAAGGCCAGTGGGTGAGCCCCCACGGACACTGTCCCGCGAGACTAGAGACCAAGTCCCGAAGGTGAGTGGCCAGGCAAGCGAGGCCGAAGGTCGTGCTTTTCGTAACAATCAAAGGTCCAAATCAAGCTCTCTTAAGCGCTCGGAGCTGAAGGCCACTTACTATCCCCAGGTGGCAGCGAGGCCAAAGGCCGAGCTTTACGTTGGTATGAAAGGCCCAAAGCATCCTTTTAGAGAGCGCTCTTAATGCGAGCCCCTATGGACACTCATTATCTTCGGGTGTCTTGCAAGCGAAACCTGGGGCCCAAATTCCCGAAGGTAAAAGGGGAGGTAAGTGAAGCCGAAGGCTGAGCACTATAGCATGCTTTTAGAGAGCGCTCCCTAGGCGAGCTCGAGGGCCGAAGACCCAACGGCAAGCCCCCACGGATACTTACAATAGGTATCTTGCAAGCGAAACCTGTGGCCAAAGTACCGAAGATGAGCGGCGAGGCAAGCGAGCCCTCACGGACACATACTATCCCGTGTAGGTGAGTTGCGAGGCGAGGTATGTAAGTCCCGTAGGTGAGTGGCAAGGCAAGCGAGGCCAAAGGCCGTGCTTTTCGTTGGAATGAAAGACTCGAAGCATTCCTTCAGAAAACGCTCTAAATGCGCCCCATGGACGGATACTCATTATTTCCCTGTGTCTTGACCTCACATACATTTACTGTTTTTTTCGGAGGGGGAAGAAGGGGAATTGGGAGGAGGTCTTAAAACTACCCGCGCGATCCTTACCTCAGCCAGTGCTGCAAGGCCGGGAGAGAACATGCTTTCTCCCGTTTGGTTTCTGCGGGGTGCTCGGCTCAAGCATGGGGATGCTGTTTCCAGCTTCTCCTTGCTTGACCGTCGCCCGGATCTTATCTAATGAGTCGTAGGGTGGGTGGGGATTTCTGATGCATGCATTACTTATCACTATGGGCTTCCTTTTTTTTGCCCGCCGGTGGAAGGGTGGGTCGGAGTTCTTTTTGGACCGCTGGTGTGGCTGTTGATACCATCTTTACGGGGGGGCTTCCCTGCAAGGCCTGCTCTTTTTTGCCTTGGACACTTTTTTCGCGTGTCTCCTCGCGCTGCCCTATTTTCGTTTCCCTTCCATCGATAGTTACATACTGCTAAAAATAAGGGGGGGGGGAGTGAAGGAGGTCTGTCGGGCAGACAGACACGTAAACGTACATTGAGGTCGACCCTCGACCGACTTGCCGCCACTGTGGGCCCAGGCAGATCCTTACCCCAACCAGTGCTGAAGGGCCGGAGAAGAAATTCATTCCTCCGTTTAGGTTTCTGCTGGGGTGATCCACGTGTGACGGTTTGCCGGCCGGTGGGTCTTTCTCCTTGCCGCCAAGTGCTTCTTCCGTCCGACAGGCACCCGTCAGGTTGAGGGAGATGCTTGCATCAGAAATTTTCTATTACTAGGTTTACATTTTTATACTTACAGATTGGACAGATTTTTTACATGCAAAGAATTAAAATATAATGTCAATTACGTTATTCTATAGTGACTTAGGTAGATGTGTTCTACGGATTTTAAGAGGGGCGATTAGGGGTGACACTTCTGCCACTGGTTTACGTTTTCATTCAGAAGAATAGGGGGAGTTTATATATAAAAAATGTGAAGCTAATAGGTAGGGGTGAGGGGAGGGGTTAGTAGTGTGGGGGAGTGATTTGAAATTTACTTACTATTCTGTTGCGATTTCGTATTTTCTTTTATTTTCTTTAAGTTCCGGGGGGAGAGGGGGGAGGCGGGGGGGGGAGGAAGTTGATGCGGTGTTTGTGTTGACTTTTGAAGTCACGTAGCTCCTTCTCCGAATAGTCCGGTCGCCTGAACAGTGTTAGTTCTGGCTGCCGGACTATTTGTTCCTTAAGCATGTTACGCGGACTACTTTTTCTACAAACTTTTTCGTGTTCTCGCGATTATCTTCCGATCCCAGCAGTTCTCTCCAACTCGAGCTATCCGGAGTAACCTTGACTCCGGTCTTTTGCTCCAGCTCGAGTCTTTCTCTACCGAAGCGCGGGCAGTCGCACACAACGTGCCAGATATCCTCGTCAATGGCCGGGTCGCAGACGCACGAGGGTGCGTCTTTGATTTTGAAGCGGTGTAGGTAGGCTGCGAAACCTCCGTGTCCGGTGAATGCTTGAACCAAGAAGTTTGTGAGTTTGAGTTTCTTTATTACGCTGTTTGCGTCCCTCACTCGTGGAAAAAACTTCTTGGTTACTGCTCCAGTTTCGGAGGCGTCGTAGCGAGCCTGCCACTTTTCGACCGTTTGTTCTCTTATCGACCTTTTGACGTATGATATCGGCACCCTGTCGTACGTGGGCGCGGTCTTTTTCTTGCTTGCTGAAGCTTGCTTTGCCAGTTCATTTGCCCTCTCATTTCCTGGCGTACCTATGTGAGCTCGCAGCCAAAATAATTTAAGGTCCGTCCCGTTTTTCCGCGCTTCGGTTACCTGGTCTTTGATCTTTTGGACAAGGGGGTGTGTCGTGTCCGGTGATTTGAGGAGTTCCAGCGACGATTTGGAGTCACTGAGAATGTTGACGCTTTGCACCTTGTGTTTCATCGCGATCTCTACTGCCCTGAGGAGCGCGTACATTTCGGTTTGAAACACCGTGTTGTAGGGTGCAAGTTTGAAGGTTGAGTGGCGGATTTCTCCCCCACCTTCCCACCATGTGAGTGCCGCTCCCGTTTTGCCCTCAATATTACTCCCATCGGTGTAAATTTGAGGACCTTCTAGGCCGTACCTATCGACCACGTCCTGATTGAATTGCTCCAAACAGACGTGTTCAATAACGAAGGCCTTTGACGGGTGTGGTCTCGCTAGAGCGTCAGTCCTATTCTCAAGTTCCCTTCCAGGTGGTACGTGATCGTCGCTGCAGCCCCTCTTTTCTTCGTAGAGCTTCGCCGCTTCGTGAATGCGCAGATCCAGGGGGAGCGTCCCCGACAGGATCAACGCCGATGTTAGAGAAACCGTCCTGTATGCCCTGCAGATCTTCTGGGCGAAACCACGCTG